>CM038794.1:197375781-197849477 GCA_021764765.1 Vicia sativa
TATTCACTTCAAATTTCATTAGATTTTCTAAAGACTTATATTCACTTCAAATTTCATCAGATTTTCGAAGACTTATATTCACTTCAAATTTCATCGATTTTCGAAGACTTATATTCACTTCAAGTTTCATCTAATTTTAGAAGACTTATATTCACTTCAAATTTCATCAGATTTTAGAATTATATTCACTTCAATTTCATCAAATTTTCTGAAGACTTATATTCACTTCAAATTTCATCTAATTTTGAAGACTTATATTCACTTCAAATTTCATCAGATTTTACGAAGACTTATATTCATTTCAAATTTCATGATTTTGAAGACTTATATTCACTTCAAATTTCATCGATTTTACGAAGACTTATATTCACTTCAAGTTTCATATAATTTTGAAGACTTATATTCACTTCAAATTTCATCAGATTTTCTGAGAACATATTCACTTAAAATTTCATCTAATTTTCTGAAGATTTATATTCACTTCAAATTTCATCAGTTTTAGAAGACTTATATTCACTTCAAATTTCATCTCATTTTCGAAGACTTATATTCACTTCAAATTTCACCAATTTTCTGAAGACTTATATTCACTTCAATTTTCACCAGATTTTCTGAAGACTTATATTCACTTCAAATTTCATCTAATTTTCGAAGACTTATATTCACTTCAAATTTCATCGATTTTAAGAAGACTTATATTCACTTCAAATTTCATCTGATTTTGAAGACTTATATTCACTTCAAGTTTCACAGATTTTCTGAAGACTTATATTCACTTCAAATTTCAACAATTTTCGAAGACTTATATTCACTTCAAATTTCATCTAATTTTCATAAGTTATATTCACTTCAAATTTCATCAGATTTTAAGACTTATATTCACTTCAAATTTCATCGTTTTCGAAGACATATTCACTTCAATTTTCATTTTTGAAGACTTATATTCACTTCAATTTCATCAGATTTTTGAAGACTTATATTCACTTCAAATTTCATCGATTTTCTAAAGACTTATATTCATTCAAATTTCATCGATTTTCGAAGACTTATATTCACTTCAAATTTCATCAGATTTTCTGAAGACTTATATTCACTTCAAATTTCATCAGATTTTCTGAAGACTTATATTCACTTCAAATTTCATCAGATTTTCGAAGACTTATATTCACTTCAAATTTCATCTAATTTTTCGAAGACTTGTATTCACTTCAAATTTCATCGATTTTAGAAGACTTATATTCACTTCAAATTTCATCTAATTTTAGAAGACTTATATTCACTTCAAATTTCATCAGTTTTCTAAAGACTTATATTCACTTCAAATTTCATCTAATTTTCTAAGACTTATATTCACTTCAAATTTCATGATTTTAAAGACTTATATTCACTTCAAATTTCATCTCATTTTAAAGACTTATATTCACTTCAATTTCACGGATTTTAGAAGACTTATATTCACTTCAAATTTCATCAGATTTTCTAAAGACTTATATTCACTTCAAATTTCATCAGATTTTCTGAAGACTTATATTCACTTCAAATTTCATCAGATTTTCTGAAGACTTATATTCACTTCAAATTTCATCAAATTTTCTGAACACTTATATTCACTTCAAATTTCATCTAATTTTCTTAAGATTTATATTCACTTCAAATTTCATCAGATTTGTTGAAACTTATATTCACTTCAAATTTAATCTCATTTTCTGAAGACTTATATTCATTTCAAGTTTCACCAGATATTCTGAAGACTTATGTTCACTTCCAATTTCATCAGATTTTCTAAAAACTTATATTCACTTCAAATTTCATCAAATTTTCTGAAGACTTATATTCACTTCAAATTTCATCAGATTTTCTGAAAACTTGTATTCACTTCAATTTTAACCAAATTTTCTGAAGACTTATATTCACTTCAAGTTTCACCAGATTTTCTAAAGACTTTTATTCACTTCAAATTTCATCAGATTTTCTAAAGACGTATATTCAACTCAAATTTCATCAGATTTTCCGAAGACTTATATTCACTTCAAATTTCATCAAATTTTCTGAAGCTTATATTCCTTCAATTTAACTAGATTTTCTGAAGACTTCTATTCACTTGAAATTTCATCTAATTTTCCGAAGAGTTATATTCACTTCAAGTTTCACAAGATTTTCGGAAGACTTATATTCACTTCAAATTTCATCAGATTTTCTGAAGACTTATATTCACTTCAAATTTCATTACATTATCTTAGATTTATGTTCACTTCAATTTTAACCAGATTTCTGAAGACTTATATTCACTTCAAATTTCATCACATTTCTAAAGGACTATTATTCACTTAAATTTCATCGATTTTCTTAGACTTATATTTACTTCAAATTTATCAGATTATCTTAAGATTTATGTTCACTTTAATTTTAAACAGATTATCTTAAGACTTATATTCACTTCAAATTTCATCAAATTTTCTAAAGACTTATATTCACTTCAAATGTCATCTAATTTTCTGAAGACTTATATTCACTTCAAATTTCATCGATTTTAGAAGACTTATATTCACTTCAAATTTCTTAGATTTTCAGAAGACTTATATTCACTTCAAATTTCATAAGATTTTTTGAAGACTTGTATTCACTTCAATTTTAACAGATTTTCTGAAGACTTATATTCACTTCAAATTTCATCTAATTTTCTGAAGACTTATATTCACTTCAAGTTTCACCAGATTTTCTGAAAACTTATATTCACTTCAAATTTCATAAGATTTTCTAAAGACTTATATTCACTTCAAATTTCATCAGATTTTCTGAAGACTTATATTCACTTCAAATTTCATCAGATTTTCTGAAGACTTGTAATCACTTCAATTTTAACCAGATTTTCTAAAGACTTATATTCACTTCAAATTTCATCAGATTTTCTGAAGACTTATATTCACTTCAAATTTCATCTAATTTTCTGAAGATTTATATTCACTTCAAATTTCATCAGATTTCTGAAGACTTATATTCACTTCAAATTTCATCTCATTTTCTGAAGACTTATATTCACTTCAAGTTTCACCAGATTTCTGAAGACTTATATTCACTTCAAATTTCATCAGATTTTCTTAAGACTTATATTCACTTCAAATTTCATCAGATTTTTTGAAGACTTATATTCACTTCAAATTTCAAGAGTTTTCAAAACACTTATATTCACTTCAAATTTCATCAGATTTTCGAAGACTTATATTCACTTCAAATTTCATCTAATTTTCTTAACTTATATTCACTTCAAATTTCATCGATTTTTAGAGACTTATATTCACTTCAAATTTCTCATTTTGAAGACTTATATTCATTCATGTTTCACCAAATTTACGAAGACTTATATTCACTTCAAATTTCATCAGTTTTTAAAGACTTATATTCACTTCAAATTTCATCATTTTCGGAGACTTATATTCACTTCAAATTTCTTCAGATTTTCTGAAGACTTATATTCACTTCAAATTTCATAAGATTTTTGAAGACTTGTATTCCTCAATTTTAACCAGATTTTCTGAAGACTTATATTCACTTCAAATTTCATCTCATTTTAGAGACTTATATTCACTTCAAATTTCATCAGATTTTCCGAAGACTTATATTCACTTCAAATTTCATCAGTTTTCGAAGACTTTATTCACTTCAATTTCAACTGATTTTCTAAGACTTATATTCATTTCAAATTTCACCAGATTTTTGAGACTTATATTCACTTCAAATTTCATCGATTTTTAAAGACTTATATTCACTTCAAATTTCATCGATTTTAGAAGACTTATATTCACTTCAAATTTCATGATTTTATGAAGACTTATATTCACTTCAAATTTCATCAGATTTTTGAAATTATTTCACTACAATTTTTAGATTTTCTGAAGACTTATATTCACTTCAAATTTCATCTCATTTTCGAAGACTTATTCACTTCAAATTTCATCAGATTTTCCGAAGATTATATTCACTTCAAATTTCATCGATTTTCGAAGACTTATATTCACTTCAATTTTAACAAATTTGAAGACTTATATTCACTTCAAATTTCATCAGATTTTCGAAGACTTATATTCACTTCAAATTTCATTACATTATCTTAGACTTATATTCACTTCAATTTCAACATTTACGAAGACTTATATTCACTTCAAATTTCATCACATTTTCTAAAGACTATATTCACTTAATATTTCATCGATTTTCTTAAGACTTATATTCACTTCAAATTTATCAGATATCTTAAGACTTATATTCACTTTAATTTTCAACAGTTTTGGAACTTATATTCACTTCAAATTTCATCTAATTTCGAAGACTTATATTCACTTAAATTTCATTAGATTTTCGAAGACTTATATTCACTTAAATTTCTTCAGATTTTTTGAAGACTTATATTCACTTCAAATTTCATAAGATTTTTTGAAGAATTGTATTCACTTCAATTTTAACTAGATTTTCTGAAGACTTATATTCACTTAAATTTCATCTAATTTTAGAAGACTTATATTCACTTCAAGTTTCACCGATTTTAAAGACTTATATTCACTTCAAATTTCATAAGATTTTGAGACTTATATTCACTTCAAATTTCATCGATTTTCCGAACACTTATATTCACTTCAAATTTCATCAGATTTTCTGAAGACTTGTATTCACTTCAATTTTAACCATATTTTCTAAAGACTTATATTCACTTCAAATTTCAGATTTTACGAAGACTTATATTCACTTCAAATTTCATCTAATTTTCTTAAGACTTATATTCACTTCAAATTTCATCAGTTTCCGAAGACTTATATTCACTTCAAATTTCATCTCATTTTCGAAGACTTATATTCACTTCAAGTTTCACCAGTTTTCTGAGACTTATATTCACTTCAAATTTCATCATTTTCTAAGAGACTTATATTCACTTCAAATTTCATCAGATTTTGAAGACTTATATTCAGTTCAAACTTCATCAGATTTTCTGAACACTTATATTCACTTCAAATTTAATCTCATTTTCTGAAGACTTATATTCATTTCAAGTTTCACCAGATATTCTGAAGACTTATGTTCACTTCAAATTTCATCGATTTTCTAAAGACTTATATTCACTTCAAATTTCATCAAATTTTCTGAAGACTTATATTCACTTCAAATTTCTTCAGATTTTCTGAAGACTTATATTCACTTCAAATTTCATAAGATTTTTTGAAGAATTGTATTCACTTCAATTTTAACCAGATTTTCTGAAGACTTATATTCACTTCAAATTTCATCTAATTTTCTGAAGATTTATATTCACTTCAAGTTTCACCAGATTTTCTGAAAACTTATGTTCACTTCAAATTTCATAAGATTTTTTGAAGACTTATATTCAATTCAAATTTCATCAGATTTTCCGAACACTTATATTCACTTCAAATTTCATCAGATTTTCTGAAGACTTGTATTCACTTCAATTTTAACCAGATTTTCTAAAGACTTATATTCACTTCAAATTTCATCAGATTTTCTGAAGACTTATATTCACTTCAAATTTCATCTAATTTTCTTAAGATTTATATTCACTTCAAATTTCATCAGATTTCCTGAAGACTTATATTCACTTCAAATTTCATCTCATTTTCTGAAGACTTATTTTCACTTCAAGTTTCACCAGATTTTCTGAAGACTTATATTCACTTCAAATTTCATCAGATTTTCTGAAGACTTATATTCACTTCAAATTTCATCAGATTTTCTGAAGACTTATATTCACTTCAAACTTCATCAGATTTTCTAAAGACTTATATTCACTTCAAATTTCATCGATTTTTGAACACTATATTCACTTCAAATTTCATCTAATTTTCTTAAGATTTATATTCACTTCAAATTTCATCAGATTTTACGAAACTTATATTCACTTCAAATTTCATCTCATTTTCGAGACTTATATTCATTTCAAGTTTCACAGATTACGAAGACTTATATTCACTTCAAATTTCATCAGTTTTTTAAGACATATTCACTTCAAATTTCATCAGTTTTAGAAGACTTATATTCACTTCAAATTATTTCAGATTTCTGAGACTTATATTCACTTCAAATTTCATAAGATTTTTTGATTATATTCACTTCAATTTTAAGATTTTCGAAGACTTATATTCACTAAATTTCATCTAATTTTCGAAGATTTATATTCACTTCAAGTTTCACAGTTTTAAAGACTTATGTTCACTTCAAATTTCATAAGATTTTCTGAAGACTTATATTCAATTCAAATTTCATCAAATTTTCCAAACACTTATATTCACTTCAATTTTAACCAGATTTTCTGAAGACTTATATTTACTTAAATTTCATCTAATTTTCTGAAGATTTATATTCACTTCATGTTTCACCAGATTACGAAACTTATGTTCACTTCAAATTTCATAAGATTTTCTGAAGACTTATATTCAATTCAAATTTCATCAGATTTTCCGAACACTTATATTCACTTCAAATTTCATCAGATTTTCTGAAGACTTGTATTCACTTCAATTTTAACCATATTTTCTAAAGACTTATATTCACTTCAAATTTCATCAGATTTTCTGAACACTTATATTCACTTCAAATTTCATCTAATTTTCTTAAGATTTATATTCACTTCAAATTTCATTGATTTTACGAACTTATATTCACTTCAAATTTCATCTCATTTTCGAAGATTTATTTTCACTTCAAATTTCACATTTTCTGAAGACTTATATTCACTTCAATTTCATCAGTTTTCTAAAGACTTATATTCACTTCAAATTTCATCTTAGTTTTCAAGGCTTATATTCACTTCAAATTTCATCATTTTCGAAGACTTATATTCACTTCAAATTTCATCGATTTTTGAAGACTTATATTCACTTCAAATTTCATCTAATTTTCTTAAGATTTATATTCACTTCAAATTATCAGTTTTTGAAGACTTATATTCACTTCAAATTTAATCTCATTTTCGAAGACTTATATTCATTTCAAGTTTCACCGATATTCAAGACTTATATTCACTTCAAATTTCATCAGATTTTCTAAAGACTTATATTCACTTCAAATTTCATCAAATTTTTAGAAGATTTATATTCACTTCAAATTTCTTGATTTTCCTTATATTCACTTCAAATTTCATAAGATTTTTGAAGACTTGTATTCACTTCAATTTCACTTAGATTTTCAAGACTTATATTCACTTCAAATTTCATCGATTTTCGAAGACTTATATTCACTTCAAGTTTCACAGTTTTAAGACTTATATTCACTTCAAATTTCATAAGATTTTTGAAGACTTATATTCACTTCAAATTTCATCATTTTCCGAAGACTTATATTCACTTCAAATTTCATCATATTTTCGAGACTTATATTCACTTCAATTTTAACCAGTTTTCAAGACTTATATTCACTTCAAATTTCATGATTTTGAAGACTTATATTCACTCAATTTCATCTAATTTTCTTAAGACTTATATTCACTTCAAATTTCATCGATTTCTGAAGACTTATATTCACTCAAATTTCATCTCATTTTCGAGACTTATATTCACTTCAAGTTTCATCGTTTTTAAGACTTATATTCACTTCAAATTTCATCGATTTTCTAAAGACTTATATTCACTTCAAATTTCATCGATTTTACGAAGACTTATATTCACTTCAAATTTCATCAGTTTTACGAACACTTATACTTCAAATTTCATCAGATTTTCGAAGACTTATATTCACTTCAAACTTCATCGATTTTCTAAACACTTATATTCACTTCAAATTTCATCAGTTTTAGAACTTATATTCACTTCAAATTTCATCTAATTTTCTTAGATTTATATTCACTTCAAATTTCATCGATTTTAGAAACTTATATTCACTTCAAATTTCATCTCATTTAAGAGACTTATATTCATTTCAATTTCACGGATATTCGAAGACTTATATTCACTTCAAATTTCATCAGATTTTAAAGACTTATATTCACTTCAAATTTCATCAGTTTTAGAAACTTATATTCACTTCAAATTTCTTGATTTTAGAACTTATATTCACTTCAAATTTCATAAGATTTTTGAAGACTTGTATTCACTTCAATTTTAACCAGATTTTCTGAAGACTTATTTTCACTTCAAATTTCATCTAATTTTCAAAAGATTTATATTCACTTCAAATTTCACCAGATTATCTGAAAACTTATGTTCACTTCAAATTTCATAAGATTTTCTGAAGACTTATATTCAATTCAAATTTCATCAAATTTTCCAAACACTTATATTCACTTCAAATTTCATCTAATTTTCTGAAGACTTATATTCACTTCAAATTTCACCTAATTTTCTTAAGATTTATATTCACTTCAAATTTCATCAGATTTCTTGAAGACTTATATTCACTTCAAATTTCATCTCATTTTCTGAAGACTTATTTTCACTTCAAATTTCATCAGATTTCCTGAAGACTTATATTGACTTCAAATTTCATCTCATTTTCTGAAGACTTATTTTCACTTCAAGTTTCACCAGATTTTCTGAAGACTTATATTCACTTCAAATTTCATCAGATTTTCTAAAGACTTATATTCACTTCAAATTTCATCAGATTTTCTGAAGACTTATATTCACTTCAAATTTCATCAGATTTTCTAAACACTTATATTCACTTCAAATTTCATCTGATTTTCTGAACACTTATATTCACTTCAAATTTCATCTAATTTTCTTAAGATTTATATTCACTTCAAATTTCATCAGATTTTCTGAAACTTATATTCACTTCAAATTTAATCTCATTTTCTGAAGACTTATATTCATTTCAAGTTTCACCAGATATTCTGAAGACTTATGTTCACTTCAAATTTCATCAGATTTTTTAAAGACTTATATTCACTTCAAATTTCATCAGATTTTCTGAAGACTTATATTCACTTCAAATTTCTTCAGATTTTCTGAAGACTTATATTCACTTCAAATTTCATAAGATTTTTTGAAGAATTGTATTCACTTCAATTTTAACAGTTTCTGAAGACTTATTTTCACTTCAAATTTCATCTAATTTTCAGAAGATTTATATTCACTTCAAGTTTCACCAGATTTTCAGAAAACTTATGTTCACTTCAAATTTCATAAGATTTTCTGAAGACTTATATTCAATTCAAATTTCATCAAATTTTCCAAACACTTATATTCACTTCAAATTTCATCTAATTTTCTGAAGACTTATATTCACTTCAAATTTCACCTAATTTTCTTAAGATTTATTCACTTCAAATTTCATAAATTTCTGAAGACTTATATTCACTTCAAATTTCATCTCATTTTAGAAGACTTATATTCACTTCAAGTCTCACCATATTTCTGAAGACTTATATTCACTTCAAATTTCATCAGATTTTCTAAAGACTTATATTCACTTCAAATTTCATCAGTTTTACGAAGACTTATATTCACTTAAATTTCATCAGATTTTACGAAGACTTATATTCACTTCAAATTTCATCTAATTTTTAAGATTTATATTCACTTCAAATTTCATCAGATTTTCGAAACTTATATTCACTTCAAAATTAATCTCATTTTTAAGACTTATATTCATTTCAAGTTTCATGGAGTATTAGAACTTATATTCACTTCAAATTTCATCAGATTTTCTAAAGACTTATATTCACTTCAAATTTCATCAGATTTTCTGAAGACTTATATTCACTTCAAATTTCATCAGATTTTCTGAAAACTTGTATTCACTTCAATTTTACACTAAATTTTTAAGACTTATATTCACTTCAAGTTTCACGAGATTTCTAAAGACTTTTATTCACTTCAAATTTCATCGATTTTCTAAGACATATTCACTCAAATTTCATCGATTTTCGAAGACTTATATTCACTTCAAATTTCATCAAATTTTCTGAAGCATTGTGTTCACTTTAATTTTAACCAGATTTTCTGAAGACTTCTATTCACTTGAAATTTCATCTAATTTTCCGACGAGTTATAATTACTTCAAGTTTCACAAGATTTTCGGAAGACTTATATTCACTTCAAATTTCATCAGATTTTCTGAAGACTTATATTCACTTCAAATTTTATTACATTATCTTAGATTTATGTTCACCTCAATTTGAACCAGATTTGTGAAGACTTATATTCACTTTAAATTTCATCACATATTCTAAAGACTATTATTCACTTAATATTTCATCTGATTTTCTTAAGACATATATTTACTTCAAATTTATCAGATTATCTTAAGTTTATGTTCACTTTAATTTTAAACAGATTTTCGGAAGACTTATATTCACTTCAAATGTCATCTAATTTTCTGAAGACTTATATTCACTTCAAATTTCATTAGATTTTCTGAAGACTTATATTCACTTCAAATTTCTTCAGATTTTCTGAAGACTTATATTCACATCAAATTTCATAAGACTTTTTGAAGAATTGTATTCACTTCAATTTTAACCAGATTTTCTGAAGACTTATATTCACTTCATATTTCATCTAATTTTTTGAAGATTTATATTCAATTCAAGTTTCACCAGATTTTCTGAAAACTTATGTTCACTTCAAATTTCATAAGATTTTCTGAAGACTTATATTCAATTCAAATTTCATCAGATTTTCCGAACTTATATTCACTTCAAATTTCATCGATTTTACAAGACTTGTATTCACTTCAATTTTAACCAGATTATCTGAAGACTTATATTCACTTCAAAATTCATCAGATTTTCTGAAGACTTATATTCACTTCAAATTTCATCAGATTTTCTGAAGACTTATATTCACTTCAAATTTCATCAGATTTTCTGAAGACTTATATTCACTTTAAATTTCATCTGATTTTCTGAAGACTTATATTCACTTCAAATTTCATCTAATTTTTTGAAGACTAATATTCAGTTCAAATTTCATCAGATTTTCTGAAGACTTATATTCAGTTCAAATTTCATCAGATTTTTTGAAGACTTATATTCACTTCAAATTTCATCCGATTTTCTGAACAATTATATTCAATTCAAATTTCATCTAATTTTCTGAAGACTTGTATTCACTTGAATTTTAACCAGATTTTCTGAAGACTTTTATTCACTTCAAAATTCCTCAGATTTTCTAAAGACGTATATTCAACTTAAATTTCATCAGATTTTCTGAAGACTTATATTCACTTCAAATTTAATCAGATTTTCTGAAGACTTAGATTCACTTCAAATTTCATCAGATTTTCTAAAGAGTTATATTCACTTCAAATTACATCATATTTTCTGAAGAATTGTATTCACTTCAATTTTAACCAGATTTTCTGAAGACTTATATTCACTTCAAATTTCATCAGATTTTCTGAAGACTTATATTCACTTCAAATTTCATTACATTATCTTAGATTATATTCACCTCAATTTAACCAGTTACAAGACTTATATTCACTTCAAGTTTCACTCGATTTTTTGAAGACTTTTATTAACTTCAAATTTCTCTAGATTATCTGAAGACTTATATTCACTTTAAATTTCATCACATTTTTTAAAGACTATTATTCACTTAAAATTTCATATAATTTTCTTAACACATACATTTAGTTCAAATTTATCAGATTATCTTAAGATTTATGTTCACTTTAATTTTAAACAGATTTTCTGAAGACCAATATTCACTTCAAATTTCATCTAATTTTCTGAAGACTTATATTCACTTCAAATTTCATCATATTTTCTGAAGACTTATATTCACTTCAAATTTCATCAGATTTTCTGAAGACTTATATTCACTTCAAATTTCAAAAGATTTTTTGAAGAATTGTATTCACTTCAATTTTAACCAGATTTTCTGAAGACTTATATTCACTTCAAATTTCATCTAATTTTCTGAAGACTTATATTCACTTCAAGTTTCACCAGATTTTCTAAAAACTTATGTTCTCTTCAAATTTCATAAGATTTTCTGAAGACTTATATTCACTTCAAATTTCATCAGAATTTCCGAACACTTATATTCACTTCAAATTTCATTAGATTTTCTGAAGACTTGTATTCACATCAATTTAACTAGATTTTCTGAAGACTTATATTCACTTCTAGTTTCACACGATTTTATGATGACTTATATTCACTTCAAATTTCTTCAGATTATCTGAATACTTATATTCACTTAAAATTTCATCAGATTTTTTGAAGACTTATATTCACTTCAAATTTCATCAGATTTTCTGAAAACATATATTCACTTCAAATTTCATCACATTTTCTGAAGACTTATATTCATTTCAAATTTCATCTGATTTTCTGAAAACTTATATTCACTTCAAATTTCATCTAATTTTCTGAAGACTTATATTCACTTCAAATTTCATCATATTTTCTGAAGACTTATATTCACTTCAAATTTCATCAGATTTTCTGAAGACTTGTATCCACTTCAATTTTAACCAGATTTTCTAAAGACTTATATTCACTTCAAATTTCATCAGATTTTCTTAAGACTTATATTCACTTCAAATTTCACCTAATTTTCTTAAGATTTATATTCACTTCAAATTTCATCAGATTTCCTGAAGACTTATATTCACTTCAAATTTCATCTCATTTTCTGAAGACTTATTTTCACTTCAAGTCTCACCAGATTTTCTGAAGACTTATGTTCACTTCAAATTTCATCAGATTTTCTAAAGACTTATATTCACTTCAAATTTCATCAGATTTTCTGAAGACTTATATTCACTTCAAACTTCATCAGATTTTCTGAACACTTATATTCACTTCAAATTTCATCAGATTTTCTGAACACTTATATTCACTTCAAATTTCATCTAATTTTCTTAAGATTTATATTCACTTCAAATTTCATCAGATTTTTTGAAACTTATATTCACTTCAAAATTAATCTCATTTTCTGAAGACTTATATTCATTTCAAATTTCACCAGATATTCTGAAGACTTATGTTCACTTCAAATTTCATCAGATTTTCTAAGAACTTATATTCACTTCAAATTTCATCAGATTTTTTGAAGACTTATATTCACTTCAAATTTCATCTGATTTTCTGAAAACTTGTATTCACTTCAATTTTCACCAAATTTTCTGAAGACTTATATTCACTTCAAGTTTCACCAGAGTTTCTAAAGACTTTTATTCACTTCAAATTTCATCAGATTTTCTAAAGACGTAAATTCAACTCAAATTTCATCAGATTTTCTGAAGACTTATATTCACTTCAAATTTCATCAAATTTTCTGAAGCATTGTGTTCACTTCAATTTTAACCAGATTTTCTGAAGACTTCTATTCACTTGAAATTTCATCTAATTTTCCGAAGAGTTATAATTACTTCAAGTTGCACAAGATTTTCGGAAGACTTATATTCACTTCAAATTTCATCAGATTTTCTAAAGACTTATATTCACTTCAAATTTTATTACATTATCTTAGATTTATGTTCACCTCAATTTGAACCAGATTTGTGAAGACTTATATTCACTTTAAATTTCATCACATATTCTAAAGACTATTATTCACTTAATATTTCATCTGATTTTCTTAAGACATATATTTACTTCAAATTTATCAGATTATCTTAAGTTTATGTTCACTTTAATTTTAAACAGATTTTCGGAAGACTTATATTCACATCAAATGTCATCCAATTTTCTGAAGACTTATATTCACTTCAAATTTCATTAGATTTTCTGAAGACTTATATTCACTTCAAATTTCTTCAGATTTTCTGAAGACTTATATTCACTTCAAATTTCATAAGACTTTTGAAGAATTGTATTCACTTCAATTTTAACCAGATTTTCTGAAGACTTATATTCACTTCAAATTTCATCTAATTTTTGAAGATTTATATTCACTTCAAGTTTCACCAGATTTTCTGAAAACTTATGTTCACTTCAAATTTCATAAGATTTTCTGAAGACTTATATTCAATTCAAATTTCATCAGATTTTCTGAAGACTTATATTCACTTCAAATTTCATCAGATTTTCTGAAGACTTGTATTCACTTCAATTTTAACCAGATTTTCTGAAGACTTATATTCACTTCAAATTTCATCAGATTTTCTGAAGACTTATATTCACTTCAAATTTCATCAGATTTTATGAAGACTTATATTCACTTCAAATTTCATCAGATTTTCTGAAGACTTATATTCACTTTAAATTTCATCAGATTTTCTGAAGACTTATATTCACTTCAAATTTCATCTAATTTTCGAAGACTAATATTCACTTCAAATTTCATCAGATTTTCTGAAGACTTATATTCACTTCAAATTTCATCTGATTTTTGAAGACTTATATTCACTTCAAATTTCATCCGATTTTCTGAACAATTATATTCAATTCAAATTTCATCTAATTTTCTGAAGACTTGTATTCACTTGAATTTTAACCAGATTTTCTGAAGACTTTTATTCACTTCAAATTTCCTCAGATTTTCTAAAGACGTATATTCAACTCAAATTTCATCAGATTTTCTGAAGACTTATATTCACTTCAAATTTCATCAGATTTTCTAAAGACTTAGATTCACTTCAAATTTCATCAGATTTTCTAAAGACTTATATTCACTTCAAATTTCATCATATTTTCTGAAGAATTGTATTCACTTCAATTTTAACCAGATTTTCTGAAGACTTATATTCACTTCAAATTTCATCAGATTTTCTGAAGACTTATATTCACTTCAAATTTCATTACATTATCTTAGATTTATGTTCACCTCAATTTTAACCAGATTTCTGAAGACTTATATTCACTTCAAGTTTCACTCGATTTTTTGAAGACTTTTATTAACTTCAAATTTCTCTAGATTATCTGAAGATTTATATTCACTTTAAATTTCATCACATTTTTTAAAGACTATTATTCACTTAAAATTTCATATTATTTTCTTAACACATACCAGATTTTTTGAAGACTTATATTCACTTCAAATTTCATTATATTTTCTTTAGATTTATGTTCACATCAAATTTAACCAGATTTCTGAAAACTTATATTCACTTCAAATTTCATCTAATTTTTTGAAGACTTATATTCAATTCATGTTTCACCAGATTTTTTGAAGACTTTTATTAACTTCAAATTTCGCCAGATTATCTGAACACTTATATTCACTTTAAATTTCATCAGATTTTCTCAAGACTATTATTCACTTAAAATTTCATCTGATTTTCTTAAGACATATATTCACTTCAAATATATCAGATTATCTTAAGATTTATGATCACTTCAATTTTAAACAGATTTTTCAAGACTTATATTCACTTCAAATTTCATCTAATTTTCTGAAGACTTGTATTCACTTCAAGTTTCACCAGATTTTCTGAAGACTTATATTCACTTCAAATTTCATCAGATTTTTTTAAGATTTATATTTCCTTCAAATTTCATCAGATTTTTTGAAGACTAATATTCACTTCAAATTTCATCAGATTATCTTAAGATGTATGTTCACTTCAATTTTCACAAGATTTTTTGAAGACTTAAATTCACTTCAAATTTCATCAGATGTTCTTTTTTATATATAGATTTTTTTATTTTTTACTTTTAATCTGAATTCTTAAATTAAAAAAAATCCTAAATATAAGTAATAGTTTGAATATTTACGAATTCTTAATATTGAAATGTTTATCTCATGTTTGACGTGTGAAAAATCATAATTTAAATAAATTTCATCTTTGGATGTGTCTTGATGATGAGTTGTCATGAACTGGTATGGTTGATCTTCATACTTCAATGTAGGGGGATATGCAACGTTAACACTGCAACGTTTGAGCTGAGCGTAATAAAAACGGAGATTAGAATATGTTTTTGAATATCTTGTGTAATAACTTTTATACTTAGACCATTTGGAGTGAATTGACATTGGTTTACGCCTTGGTAATTTCGGGTCTTTGGTCGGTCCAAAACAATTGCCTCCAAACTTTGTCGGGGAAATCTTTGAAGTTATGGTTGACCCCTGAATGAAGTTTGACCCTTGGTTAGGAATGGAAGTCCATTAATTTTGTTGCAAAAGTAGTGGGAGAAAACTCATTAAAAGCTTTCCCATCATTGGAATGTTTTGTTTCCCTTTTTGAATAATGGCTTGAGGTGACTAGTAAGGGCATGACGCTGCTTATAGTGAACTTTGGTGCACTTGAATTTGTTTACGTTTCTATGGTGGAATCTAACCGTAGATTTTGTAATATCTTATTCCCATTGATCAGTTATGTTGCTCACCCTTTGGATATATATAATTATTTCTTCTCTTTTAACCTGTATAAAAATGAAACATATTTTTATAACTATGCAAATATCAATGCTTCTAAAACAAAACCCGCAAGTTCGTTTACTATTATAAAAAAATGTCAATTTTAATTTTAATAGTTATCCATGTTTTTATGTAAATATATATGAACAAAATATATAACTCTAAATATTAGTATTGAACGCGGAGTCTTTTTTCATCCCCCATAGTCACACCACGGTAAAATATTAGTTAAAATATTTCTTTAAATGGAATCATAAGCAGTGGTGCATTAAAAAATACAATAATTTTTTTTGTGTATCATATAATTTCTATAAAACAGGATTGGGAAAGTGAATTTATGGCCAACTAGTCCTTTCTCTGAAAAATCAAATTACATTAATTAAAATTCACTATCTAGATTGAAATTGATTTACTAAATTAAAAAAATTATATAAAATTATCATTATTGAAAATTATTTTATAATAAATATAAAATTATTATAGTGCTAAGAAGTAACATATATTTCATTGAAGAATTGGAAAGCTAGGAACGTCAGAAAAGCTCAACGTATTATTTTTATTATAGACTAGCAATAGTTGTGTGTGTTAAAAATAATAAATGACTACGTGTTAGATTAGTTTTCAGTTGTACTTATGTATAAGGATGAAATTTGTTTTTTTCATGAAAAACCTAGACATGTTTATTCTTAATCTGTAAATTTATGAACATAATATATTTGAAAAGATATTAATTGTGACCTTTTAAATCTGACTTTTTTTAGTTTCTCTTTTAAAGTTTATATTTTAAGTTGTCCATTATATTTAAAATGTTTTCTTATTTGACAAGTTACAGTATATAACACATGAGATATTTAAATTTTAAGAAAATTCACATAAATATTTAGAGTTTTTTTGTCTAATTATTTTTTCTATATTTTTTCTATTTTACTTTTAATCTGAATTCTTAAATTATAAAAAATCCTAAATATAAGTAATAGGTTGAATATTTACGAATTCATAATATTGAGATGTTTATCTCAAGTTTGACGTGTGAAAAATCTTAATTTAAATAAATTTCATCTTTGGATGTGTCTTGATGATGAGTTGTTATGAACTGGTATGGTTGATCTTCATACTTCAATGTAGAGGGGATCTGCAAGGTTAACACTCCAACATTTGAGATGAACGTAATAAACACGGAGATTAGAATTTGTTTTTGAATATCTTGTGTAATAACTTTTATACTTTGACCATTTGGAGTGAATTGACATTGGTTTAGGCCTTGGTAATTTCGGGTCTTTGGTCGGTCCAAAACATTGCCTCAAGCTTTGTCGGGATGTCTTAAAGTTATGGTTGACCCCTGAATGAATTTTAACCCTTGGTTAGGAATGGAAGTGCATTAATTTTGTTGCAAAAGTAGTGTGAGGAAAACTCATTAAAAGCTTTCCCATCATTGGAATGTTTTGTTGCCCTTTTTTGAATAATGGCTTGAGGTGACTAGTAAGGGCATGACGCTGCTTATAGTGAACTCTAGTGCATTTGAATTTGTTTACGTTTCTAAGGTGGAATCTAACCGTAGATTTTTTAATATCTAATTCCTATTGATCAGGTATGTTGTTCATCCTTTGCATATATATATATATATATATATATATATATATATATATATATATATATATATATATATATATATATATATATATAACTGTTTCTTCTCTTTTAACCTGTATAAAAATAAAACATATTTTTATAACTATGCAAATATCAATGCTTCTAAAACAAAACCCGCAATTTCGTTTACTATTATAAAAAAATGTCAATTTTAATTTTAATAGTTATCCATGATTTTATGTAAATATATATAAACAAAATATATAACTCTAAAGATTAGTATTGGACGCGGAGTCTTTTTTCATCCTCCATAGTCACAGCCACCGGTAAAAATATTAGTTAAAATATTTCTTTAAATGGAATCATAAGCAGTGGTGCATTAAAAAATACAATAATTGTTTTGTGTATCATATAATTTCTATAAAACAGGATTGGGAAAGTGAATTTATGGCCAACTAGTCCTTTCTATGAAAAATCAAATTACATTAATTAAAATTCACTATCTAGATTGAAATTGATTTACTAAATTAAAAAAATTATATAAAATTATCATTATTGAAAATTATTTTACAATAAATATAAAATTATTATAGTGCTAAGAAGTAACATATATTTCATTGAAGAATTGGAAAGATAGGAACGTCAGGAAAGCTCAACGTATTATTTTATTATAGACTAGCAATAGTAGTGTGTGTTAAAAATAATAAATGACTACGTGTTAGATTAGTTTTCAGCTGTACTTATGTATAAGGATGAAATTTGTTTTTTTCATGAAAAACCTAGACATGTTTATTCTTAATCTGTAAATTTATGAACATAATATATTTGAAAAGATATTAATTGTGATCTTTTAAATCTGACTTTTTTTAGTTTTTCTTTTAAAGTTTATATTTTAAGTTGTCCATTATATTTAAAATGTTTTCTTATTTGACAAGTTACGGTATATAACACATGAGATATTTAAATTTTAAGAAAATTCACATAAATATTTAGAGTTTTTTTTCTAATTATTTTTTCTATATTTTTTCTATTTTACTTTTAATCTGAATTCTTAAATTATAAAAAAATCCTAAATATAAGTAATAGTTTGAATATTTACGAATTCATAATATTGAGATGTTTATCTCAAGTTTGACGTGTGAAAAATCATAATTTAAATAAATTTCATCTTTGGATGTGTCTTGATGATGAGTTGTCATGAACTGGTATGGTTGATATTCATACTTCAATGTAGAGGGGATCTGCAAGGTTAACACTCCAACATTTGAGATGAACGTAATAAACACGGAGATTAGAATTTGTTTTTGAATATCTTGTGTAATAACTTTTATACTTTGACCATTTGGAGTGAATTGACATTGGTTTAGGCCTTGGTAATTTCGGTCTTTGGTCGGTCCAAAATTTGCCTCCAAGCTTTGTCGGGGATGTCTTAGAAGTTATGGTTGACCCACAGATGAATTTTAACCCTTGGTTAGGAATGGAAGTGCATTAATTTTGTTCCAAAGTAGTGGGAGGAAAACTCATTAAAAGCTTTCCCATCATTGGAATGTTTTGTTGCCTTTTTGAATAATGGCTTGAGGTGACTAGTAAGGGCATGACGCTTATAGTGAACTCTAGTGCATTTGAATTTGTTTACGTTTCTAAGGTGGAATCTAACCGTAGATTTTTTAATATCTAATTCCTATTGATCAGGTATGTTGTTCATCCTTTGCATATATATATATATATATATATATATATATATATATATATATATATTGTTTTTCTCTTTTAACTCAGTATAAAAATAAAACATATTTTATAACTATGCAAATATCAATGCTTCTAAAACAAAACCCGCAATTTCGTTTACTATTATAAAAAAATGTCAATTTTAATTTTAATAGTTATCCATGATTTTATGTAAATATATATCAACAAAATATATAACTCTAAAGATTAGTATTGGACGCGGAGTTTTTTTCATCCTCCATAGTCACAGCCACCGGTAAAAATATTAGTTAAAATATTTCTTTAAATGGAATCATAAGCAGTGGTGCATTAAAAAATACAATAATTGTTTTGTGTATCATATAATTTCTATAAAACAGGATTGGGAAAGTGAATTTATGGCCAACTAGTCCTTTCTATGAAAAATCAAATTACATTAATTAAAATTCACTATCTAGATTGAAATTGATTTACTAAATTAAAAAAATTATATAAAATTATCATTATTGAAAATTATTTTACAATAAATATAAAATTATTATAGTGCTAAGAAGTAACATATATTTCATTGAAGAATTGGAAAGATAGGAACGTCAGGAAAGCTCAACGTATTATTTTATTATAGACTAGCAATAGTAGTGTGTGTTAAAAATAATAAATGACTACGTGTTAGATTAGTTTTCAGCAGTACTTATGTATAAGGATGAAATTTGTTTTTTTCATGAAAAACCTAGACATGTTTATTCTTAATCTGTAAATTTATGAACATAATATATTTGAAAAGATATTAATTGTGATCTTTTAAATCTGACTTTTTTTAGTTTTTCTTTTAAAGTTTATATTTTAAGTTGTCCATTATATTTAAAATGTTTTCTTATTTGACAAGTTACGGTATATAACACATGAGATATTTAAATTTTAAGAAAATTCACATAAATATTTAGAGTTTTTTTTCTAATTATTTTTTCTATATTTTTTCTATTTTACTTTTAATCTGAATTCTTAAATTATAAAAAAATCCTAAATATAAGTAATAGTTTGAATATTTACGAATTCATAATATTGAGATGTTTATCTCAAGTTTGACGTGTGAAAAATCATAATTTAAATAAATTTCATCTTTGGATGTGTCTTGATGATGAGTTGTCATGAACTGGTATGGTTGATATTCATACTTCAATGTAGAGGGGATCTGCAAGGTTAACACTCCAACATTTGAGATGAACGTAATAAACACGGAGATTAGAATTTGTTTTTGAATATCTTGTGTAATAACTTTTATACTTTGACCATTTGGAGTGAATTGACATTGGTTTAGGCCTTGGTAATTTCGGGTCTTTGGTCGGTCCAAAACAGTTGCCTCCAAGCTTTGTCGGGGATGTCTTAGAAGTTATGGTTGACCCCTGAATGAATTTTAACCCTTGGTTAGGAATGGAAGTGCATTAATTTTGTTCCAAAAGTAGTGGGAGGAAAACTCATTAAAAGCTTTCCCATCATTGGAATGTTTTGTTGCCCTTTTTTGAATAATGGCTTGAGGTGACTAGTAAGGGCATGACGTTGCTTATAGTGAACTCTAGTGCATTTGAATTTGTTTACGTTTCTAAGGTGGAATCTAACCGTAGATTTTGTAATATCTAATTCCTATTGATCAGGTATGTTGTTCACCCTTTACATATATATATATATATATATATATATATATATATATATATATATATATATATATAATTAGTTCTTCTCTTTTAACCTGTATAAAAATAAAACATATTTTTATAACTATGCAAATATCAATGCTTCTAAAACAAAACCCGCAATTTCGTTTACTATTATAAGAAAATGTCAATTTTAATTTTAATAGTTATCCATGTTTTTATGTAAATATATATAAACAAAATATATAACTCTAAAGATTAGTATTGGACGCGGAGTCTTTTTTCATCCTCCATAGTCACAGCCACCGGTAAAAATATTAGTTAAAATATTTCTTTAAATGGAATCATAAGCAGTGGTGCATTAAAAAATACAATAATTTTTTTGTGTATCATATAATTTCTATAAAACAGGATTGGGAAAGTGAATTTATGGCCAACTAGTCCTTTCTCTGAAAAATCAAATTACATTAATTAAAATTCACTATCTAGATTGAAGTTGATTGACTAAATTAAAAAAATTATATAAAATTACCATTATTGAAAATTATTTTATAATAAATATAAAATTATTATAGTGCTAAGAAGTAACATATATTTCATTGAAGAATTGGAAAGTTAGCAACGTCAGAAAAGCTCAACGTATTATTTTATTATAGACTAGCGATAGTAGTGTGTGTTAAAAATAATAAATGACTACGTGTTAGATTAGTTTTCAGCTGTACTTATGTATAAGGATGAAATTTGTTTTTTTCATGAAAAACCTAGACTTGTTTATTCTTAATCTGTAAATTTATGAACATAATATATTTGAAAAGATATTAATTGTGACCTTTTAAATCTGACTTTTTTTAGTTTCTCTTTTAAAGTTTATATTTCAAGTTGTCCGTTATATTTAAAATATTTTCTTATTTGACAAGTTACAGTATATAACACATGAGATATTTAAATTTTAAGAAAATTCACATAAATATTTAGATTTTTTTGTCTAATTATTTTTTCAATATTTTTTCTTTTTTACTTTTAATTTGAATTCATAAATTAAAAAAAAATTCATAAATATAAGTAATAGTTTGAATATTTACGAATTCATAATATTGAGATGTTTGTCTCAAGTTTGACGTGTGAAAAATCATAATTTAAATAAATTTCATCTTTGGATGTGTCTTGATGATGAGTTGTCATGAACTGGTATGTTTGATCTTCATACTTCAATGTAGGGGGATCTGTGTAACACCCCAATTCTACCCAAAGTTTTATATGCAAAAATCAGAGTAATTTTAAAATTTCATAAATTAAATACTGAAGCGTTACACCATAAAAAAACTCACTTTAAAACAGTTTACTTTAAAGTATAAATTTCGGATACATAGCATCGCAGGAAAATATAAATTGATTCGTAGAAATCAAAACATCTCCTTTATTAAACTTCCTCATCAAAATCAGGTTTTTATGAATTATGGTTCTTATTCACAAAAGGAATAATAATAAAACAACAACAACAAGACGGCATAAATATTTCCCCCCGAGTGCTGCGTATCAGAGCGACACCGACTCGACTAACAGCAGCTATAGACTCTATCTTCATAACCTGCACGTCACCAATATATAGGTAACGGCGAAACAAGTAAAGGGTGAGATACTCCAAAACATATGATTAAGGCATGATAAAATATATATATATATATATATAGTGTCGGAATTATAAAGGGTATAGATTAATAAGTGTAATCCCAACACATAATCAAAACTCACTTACTTTACTCGTCATCCTAATGTGTATAATCCACACTATATCACCATAACCTCATCGGCACAAAACGTCGCAACAACACATACCCCTCCGTCACCACGAAATCGTCACGACCTAATACATCACTAATTAACACGGTAGTCTTAAACAACAACATCGATCAACAACATTAAATAATGCTAGTAATATAAGCAACATAACAAATCATCACAATTTGGCTAAAGCCCATCTTCGCTTTTGGCATAAAGCCCATCTTCGCTTTTGGCATAAAGCCCATCATCACAACATCATCACATCATATATCATTGCAATTCAATATCATTCATCAATCAACAAAAACCCAACGCCAAACAACTCAAACATAAACATAACCGACTCCATGAGACACGACTATGTTATGCATGTGGTACCCATCGCTTTGTCCGTAATTAGGGAGACTTGGCATAAAGCCGATCTTCGCTCGGCATAAAAGCCATCATCGCTTGGCATAAAAGCCCTCTTCGCTTATGAAATGTATGTGACTCGACAATCAAACAACACAACACAAAAACAACATCATCGCTCATC
The DNA here is from genome assembly GCA_021764765.1 of Vicia sativa. Classification (NCBI taxonomy): domain Eukaryota; kingdom Viridiplantae; phylum Streptophyta; class Magnoliopsida; order Fabales; family Fabaceae; genus Vicia; species Vicia sativa. The sequence goes on from CM038794.1 coordinate 197,399,310, forward strand.
CAAATTGGCATAAAGCCCACATCGCCATAATCTATCCAAAACAAGATAAATATATCATCGCATCATATTGACAAGTATTCATTAATAAATACATCGTCGCAAATCTTACGTTTATTCACAACGTGTCATCATCAATTAATTCACTAAATTCCGAAAACGGGAAAATAGTCAAACACCTAAAATCGTCGCGAAAGCCATTCCTAACAACCGGTATTAATCATAATCGTCGACGTCGAAATTGGATTGTCCATACGTACCTTAAATCTACTAAAACACCATCTGATTCAATTTTACCGTAAATTGGCTTGTTTCGGGTCGTCTCGTAAAAACTCGTAATTTCTCAAAACTAATTTCACCACTACGTTCTACACGTCAAACTTAGCTAGCACGTCAATTTTCGTTGAATTCGGAGCAACTTTCTCCGCCGTCGAATTTACCGAAGTCGGAAAATCAGAACATAATCGGGTTCTAAATTTAATCGGCTATCTTATCCCCTAATTATATTTTATGGTTACCAATTATTACTAGGTGGAATTTGGATTATAAGATAAAACAGAAGCTAACTTACAGTGGAAATTATGCAGGAAAATTGTATGACAGAAAAACAGCAAAATTGCAAGTTACAAAAAATTGGCAAAATGCAGGGAAAATTCCATTTCCTCTACACGAAAGGGGACGAACGTCCCACTTCACCAATGCATAAGGAGGCGGGTGCCTCACTAATGGGGTGACCGTCCCACAATGGAGGTGGGCGCCTCCCCCTTAATCCTTCTTCCATCATTTTCCATTGCCCTGCGTTTTGAATGATTTATAGTTCCTATTTTTTTTCTTCTGTTTTTCTTATTTTGCAGGTAGTTTTCCTTTCTAACTTCATTCCTATTTTCACTTCTATAACATCCTACAAACAACAACACTCATATAATCTACACCAAACTCAAATCTTCTAAACCTTTCAACAATCACCCAACACAACTCTATAAACTATCTATCAATTTTTCTCCCAATTCAAACTATCACTAACAAACCCTAACTATATAAAATAGGAATCAAACAATCAAACACCCAACTTCAAACCACAACACCAATTTCTCATCACAAATACACAACATATATATCAAACCCTAATTATAGGAAGTGGAAAATCAAACCCCTTACCTCTAGCTTGGATGATTCTTGAGGATCCAACAACCCAACTCCAAGCTCTTGCTCAAGATCTTCCTCATCTTCTCATCTTGTTCTTCTTCTCCCAAAACCCCTTCTTCTTTTCCTGTCAAGTTTCTATTTTGGTTTTTGTGTTCACAATGGAGGGAAAAGGAAGGAAAATGGTTTTTATAACTTATTTTCTTACTAGCTTCCAAGCTCTCATGTTTGGTTTTGGTCTTTTGGAATGGAAGGAAAATGAGGAGAAATGGTTTATAATATGCTTCTTACTAGCAACAAGGGTGAAAACCCACATCTCATCAATTACTCCTCACACCCCTAACCAATTCTTATAATTTAACACTCTAATAATATCTACTAATATTATTTATTCAATCAATTAAAACAATATCGGGGAATTAAATATCGAATCCGAATAATATTTTACCGAACCAAACAGAACGTCGCCAAATATATTAATAGATATATTAATTAATATGAATATTCTCTTCGCAAGATAAATATCGATCGGTAATTCGAAAATATTAATATAATATAATATTAATTAAAAACGGGCGTTACAACTCTCCCCCACTTATAAACTTTTCGTCCTCGAAATTTCGACCACAATGAACAAAACGGGACAAGCCTACACATTAGTCTACTCAATCCTCGCGTCAATTAAACAACATATAAAATACACCAAACACAAGGGCATCTCCCCGACCACAACGTCAAGACAAGAACAACCATTCCGAGATGCAAAGCCCATACAATGCACTCGACAACCAACTAACACCCAACAACTTAAACAAATCGCAGACACCTCGGTTCACTCGAGAACCAAACAAACAAGATCGCTACTATCCTAACGTCTCAACCATGGAAATAGTCACACACTCGAACCGACACCTCGGAAACGAGTCACCAAAGATGGAAACATAAAGTCCTACGACACAACACCGACACCATCGCTAAAACGAAAACAATAAAATGGTTATACAAACCAAAACTGAAACAATCAGAAAAGGATAGAATCACGTGTGTTACACAACCACGAAACAGATGCCTTCACTCACGCCTAAGCATGAACTCAAGAATTACACTTGCAGTCATTGCTCGATATCTAAACCATGTTGCGTCACCTTAATGCATAAGATGCCAACCGTAAAACAACTTGGTTAAACCTCAACTTTACAATCACTCAAAATGGATACGTTCAAAGCGTACACCCATCAAGACACCTCGCAACATCAGCTTCATCAACCCGAAGAATCACTCTTTCATTCTCGATTGATCAACGTCCATTGGTCCTCTAAAATACACGACATAGTTTCACCTCTTCCAATACTGCCCAAATATTTTACTTGTGAAACTTCGACGTATACTCTTGACTTCAACGAAGTCGTCCCTTTTAACAATTCAATTCCCAAAATTGCATTAATTAATCGCCATCCTCGCACCGTCGTAACAATCAATACACAGGCTTCTCATTCGAAACACCTTTCATAACTTTCTATCGTCCCAAGTGGTAACTCAGTCACAACACCCTCTCAAGAACTCTACTCATCAACGTCATCTCCTACCCCTGTAATCACAACACAGGTTGGACTTAGAACCATAACATAAACTTTACGGAATCCAACACGAACACCATCGCGACCGACTTCAGTCACAGATAGAACATTGTCCTTTATAAAACATCAATCATCTTAAGGTATCTGTGGTTATCAACCCATCACAAAATTCCTTACCCTTAAGACTTAACTTAGTCACAAACCAATAATCCACCACGGCAGTTAGTATTCGACGAAATCCATATGTTAGTAGTGAATAAATCCTTAACAACCTTCGGAGCTTAATCTCAACAAGTGTCCCAAAAACAAACATGCAACATTCTTCAAAATAACAATTCCCAAATCAGATAATCTTGGGTTAACTGCGATATCAACATACTAAACTCGACACCAGACGAAGTCTCTTTATAGATTGCACTCAAACTTGAATTGTCTTCAACAATTCCAATCTCCTCGTTGTTAACATCTGCACCTCTAAAATTCCAAATGATCACAACATCATCAACCTCTAACTCACAAGTCCGACAATTTTTTTTACTTATGAAATTCAAATCGTCCCAAGGTAGTAATACACTTTTCCAACTCTATGTCGAAATACATCTTAAGTCCAAAATGGAATATCACAATACGCCGCACAAGGTTCTTCAGTACTAAACAAAACCAAAATCAAAGCATTCGCTAAACTTTCCAATGGCTCAAACAAATTCGCTTACCATCGCGAAGTCCAAATAGCGACTCAACCATCTCAAGTCAAAGTACTCACGATCAAAACCAACTTATAAAAGGATCTTCCGTCAAACTCACAAAGTTAACCATCCAAAACAAAGGAACTTCTAAGCTCTGAAATAACCCCTTAAAGTCTTCTACAAGATACAAATAAATCTTCGCGGAACCGTCCAAAATATCACCGTCTAGGTCACTTACTTAAAGCACTCACGTCCAACAGTTCAAAATTCTCTCTTTAGAATACTCGCCACGCACTGATCTAACTTCACTACTGATAACACAAAGCTCGGATGCTTGCCACAATTCCTTAACTTGATGTGAACCAATTAATATCCATGAACACGAAATAACTCTTATAGCTACTCATGAGAGTACTGTCTGAACATTCCAAAATCACACCTGACGCATTAGTCACACTAATGACATCGACCAAATACTCACTAGGACAAAACACTAACCCAAAAGCATTGTCTAAACATCTTCAGCTCTCACACTAACTCGTAGACAGCCAGACTTCACATCGATCTCACTAAACACAAAAATTCCAAGTGTCTGATTCATCCAAATATCAATCCTCAGAAGTAGACACTCGTCCTTAATATCCACTTCGTTACTCGCCTACAAACGACACACCAACTCGGGTAACTTTGGCTCTTCTCGAACAACACAACGGTAGCACTCCACGGTGACCCGCTCGAATAAGCAACTCTGCTCAAACCAATCCTCAAGTTGATTCTCCAACTCTAATCCTGAAGCAAACGTCCCTTAAGGATACTTCGAATCACAACTGGTTCGAGAAACTCAATCCATCAAAACTTCACTTCGCACAACTACGGTAATTCACCCACATCTTCACAATACACCTCAGAAGAATCACTACAAGGAGCTCACTTGCCAAAATCTTGCTTCTCCCCAAAATCCAAATTCGCCCACAACACAAGTAACCATGCACCATCATGTGCCAACACACCTGCTTCATACACTATTAAGCTGGAAAGACAAGTCTATCTCAACCAACACAATTCCCGGCTACTATCAACAAGAGATTAAGGATGATCAGTCCCTCAATTTGTCAATAGACAGTCGACAATCATGATGGTGACATAAACCATCTCTACCAAGCCACAACAGCGTCTTCAAACTTACACTTCAAGTTACTAAAGTGTAACACTACTTGAGGCTCCCACTCCAAGCCCAAGCGCCACCAAGAAGTAAAACTTCTCCCCCACTTGTTTCAAACTCATCTCTGCAGACAAACAATTTTAAACAAACAAGTACCGACAGTGTTTCACACACATGTCGCATAAAACAGGATTACACACACCAATAACTTGGTCGACAAACCAACCTGCTCTGATACCACTATTGTAACACCCCAATTCTACCCAAAGTTTTATATGCAAAAATCAAAGTAATTTTAAAATTTCATAAATTAAATACTGAGGCGTTACACAATAAAAAAAACTCACTTTAAAACAGTTTACTTTAAAGTATAAATTTCGGATACATAGCATCGCAGGAAAACATAAATTGATTCGTAGAAATCAAAATATCTCCTTTATTAAACTTCCTCATCAAAATCATGTTTTTATGAATTATGGTTCTTATTCACAAAAGGAATAATAATAAAACAACAACAACAAGACGACATAAATATTTCCCCCCGTGTGCTACGTATCAGAGCGACACCGACTCGACTTACAGCAGTTATAGACTCCGTCTTCATAACCTGCACGTCACCAATATATAGGTAACGGCGAAACAAGTAAAAGGTGAGATACTCCAAAACATTTAATTAAGGCATGATAAAATGTATATATATATATATATATATATATATATATATATATATATAGTGTCGGAATTATAAAGGGTATAGATTAATAAGTGTAATCCCAACACATAATCAAAACTCACTTACTTTACTCGTCATCCTAATGTGTATAATCCACACTATATCACCATAACCTCATCGGCACAAAACGTCGCAACAACACATACCCCTCCATCACCACAAAATCGTCACGAGCTAATACATCACTAATTAACACGGTAGTCTTAAACAACAACATCAATCAACAACATTAAATAATGCTAGTAATATAAGCAACATAACAAATCATCACAATTTGGCTAAAGCCCATCTTCGCTTTTGGCATAAAGCCCATCTTCGCTTTTGGCATAAAGCCCATCATCACAACATCATCACATCATATATCATCGCAATTCAATATCATTCATCAATCAAAAAAAACCCAACGCCAAACAACTCAAACATAAACATAACCGACTCCATGAGACACGACTATGTTATGCATGTGGTACCCATCGCTTTGTCCGTAATTAGGGAGACTTGGCATAAAGCCGATCTTCGCTCGGCATAAAAGCCATCATCGCTTGGCATAAAAGCCCTCTTCGCTTATGAAATGTATGTGACTCGACAATCAAACAACACAACACAAAAACAACATCATCGCTCATCCAAATTGGCATAAAGCCCACATCGCCATAATCTATCCAAAACAAGATAAATATATCATCGCATCATATTGACAAGTATTCATTAATAAATACATCGTCGCAAATCTTACGTTTATTCACAACGTGTCATCATCAATTAATTCACTAAATTCCGAAAACGGGAAAATAGTCAAACACCTAAAATCGTCGCGAAAGCCATTCCTAACAACCGGTATTAATCATAATCGTCGACGTCGAAATTGGATTGTCCATACGTACCTTAAATCTACTAAAACACCATCTGATTCAATTTTACCGTAAATTGGCTTGTTTCGGGTCGTCTCGTAAAAACTCGTAATTTCTAAAAACTAATTTCACCACTACGTTCTACACGTCAAACTTAGCTAGCACGTCAAGTTTCGTTGAATTCGGAGCAACTTGCTCCGCCGTCGAATTTACCGAAATCGGAACATAATCGGGTTCTAAATTTAATCGGCTATCTTATCCCCTAATTATATTTTATGGTTACCAATTATTACTAGGTGGAATTTGGATTATAAGATAAAACAGAAGCTAACTTACAGTGGAAATTATGCAGGAAAATTGTATGACAGAAAAACAGCAAAATTGCAAGTTAGAGAAAATTGGCAAAATGTAGGGAAAATTCCATTTCCTCTACACTAAAGGGGACGAACGTCCCACTTCACCAATACATAAGGAGGCGGGTGCCTCACTAATGGGGGTGACCGTCTGTCATACCCCAAAATTTGCCCTCCATCTTCTCAAGGCATTTCATACATCCATGCTCAAGGATTCCTCAAGGGTGGATCAGACAAACCCTCTCCTAGACAATCAACCCAAACTAGGGTTTGGCATTTCTCAGATCAAGATGGACTTCCAACACCTCCAATGGTCATCATGCCTCCTCACATGCTTCAAATATTCTCCATGTCAAGTTTCAAGCCTCACAAGTCAAATTTCCTCAGACAATTGCTCAGATGATTGAAAATCAGTTGTATTGGACAAAAAGTCAACTGTGGTCAACATACAGTCAAACTTCATGATTTTTGGTCAACATCCTCATTTTGAAGTCACAATCATCATTTGATCAAGGGTTGATCATGATTCATCAAGAAGGCTCAAGATTTGCTCAAAAGTCAAACTTTTTGAATTAGGGTTTCTAGGTGAAAAGTCAACCAAACTTTGACTGATCATAACTTCTTCAAACTTTCTCAGAAATTTTTCCACCACCTCTTGTTTTGAAGGAAATTCAATTCTCTACAACTTCATGTCGCACAAGAATGTTCAAAAAATGCTTCATTTGAGAGGTATGGATCAAAACATTACAGGTCCTTTTCAAAAGTCAACAAAAGTCAACATTTTGTTTTGAAGATATATTGAGCATGGAAACTCCAATTGAGCTGAGACCAAAAAGGCTGGTTAGAGGACTCTTAGAGCTTTCCAAAAAGTCTAAGAACACTCAAAAATGTGGAAAATTGAGCAAGATACACCATTCACAAGTTGGGCAATTTTGAAGAGATGCACAAAGAGAGATACTTCTAAAAATCAAATATTTTGCAAATGGGCTTAGTTTTTCTTTATCCAAACTTCTTCCTTATGCAATTAGGAATATCCAAGCCCAATGCCACGAATTTTTATTTTATTTTTCTATTTAATTAGGAATTTATTCATTTAAATACAAATTAAATTCAAAAGTAAAGTATAAAATCAAAACTAAATGCAAATTTGATTTTTCTCTCTTCCTTGATATCCAAGCAACTCAATAAAGCCAGCAAATTTCGAAATTTGGTTGGATATGGCAAGATTTGATTGAAAATTGATCAAAAAAATGAAAATTTGATTTGGAACAAAATCAAATATTTTTTGTATTAATTGGTGATTGATTCTTTCTCAAATCTACTCTAATTCCTTCTACTATATATATACAACACATGCCACACGAATTAGGGTAGAAAAATTGGCTGGAGAAACCCTATTGAAGCTAAAAAAAACCGTGGAGTTCAAGCAATTAGCAGCCACAGTTCCAGCCTATTTCAATTGGTTTTGAGGTGTCCATTGCATTCCTTGATATCCCTTGAGTGATCCCAGACCTTTACATCATTGAAAACCATCAAGAATCGAGCAAATCAGAATTCGGTTTGTCAAGTTTTCCTCAAAATCGTATTTCAATTATCATGCATTATTAACATGTTTTATTGTTGTTTTTGTGATTAGTGAGAAGTTTGCAAGCGATCTGGGCAGGTTAATTATATTTCTCTGGCCGGAAATAGGATATGCCATGATTAGGGTTCTTGATCACGATTTAGGGTTTCCTTAAAACGGAAAAATTGGACCTCGAGACCACTACCATTGCATTCGGAATGATGTTTCCAATCGATCCATGGTTTTAGAATTCATTTATATTATTTGTATGTGATTTTTGATTTAGCCAGGGTCATAGTGTCGAGCCAAGGCCGACGCAGAATTTTCAAAAATTCAAAACAGGGAAGACTAAGCTTGGCGCGTGATGGAGGCAGTCAGGGAGCGACACATGTTTACATTCCAAACAGTGACGCGTGCTAGCTCAGATGGTAAAGGCGTGGAGGTTTGAAGGCAAGGTCTCCAGTTCGAATCCGGGCAAGACCATTGTTTTTCTTCTTTTTTACAAACTTCATGTTTTTCATATTTCTCATATTTTATTTTATTTAATATTTTCATGCATTTTAATTTCTTTTCAATATTTTTTATCATGCATTTAAAAACATCAAAAAATATTTTTAGCATGTTAATGTTATTTCCAGCATGAAATATTTTTCTCATTTAAAAATTTGAATTTTTACTAACATTTTCTTCTTATTCGATTTTCTCGTATTTTCCAATTCCTCATCTTTTCACAGGTTATCCCGTTTCGGACGATTTCTTTTTATCGTTTTTTTATTTTTTTTCAATAATGTAATTGCTTATGGGATGTAATAGTTTTAATTAGGGCTTTTATTTTCCGCAAGTTTAAATTATGTAACTGCCCCAAAGCCATGTAATAGCGTAGGACATTTATCTTTCCGCACTTTACCTTTCCGCATTTTAAATTTCCGCATTTTAAATTTCCGCACTTATAAACTGCTAGTAACTAGGCGTGTATGGCAAGATAAAATCAAACAATAGCTCACCCTAATTTGCAAGATAAAATATCTGAATCAACACACTCTTTCACACATGCACCCCTTAGGGTAATTCTCTCTCGTTGCCTTTACGAATTCAAAATGGTCATGTCCCTCGAACGTAGAGGTATTCTAGCACCGTTGCCTTCTAAATAAATCATCATAGTCCCTTCGATACAAAGATCATAAGACCCACGATGTCGCCTCCGAATACATGATCTTGACCCTCGATTGTTGCCTACGAAAAATGATGATAGTCCCTTCGAATGTGCTAGGATACTTCCTACAAGTTGCTTTCTATGACCATCCGATGTCCCTTCGAATGTCCCGCTTACATCCAACGAATAGGGTTACCTATCAACTAATGGTATGGATGACACTATTCTAAAGGAACGTAAAATAACACGAAAACGACCAATTCTGAGTAGGTAATAAGACTTTTAGTTGCTTGCTCTATCAAAATACTTTTCACACCACACACTTTTTTGTCAAAGTTCAAACTCTTTTCAAAACGAAACATTTCCGAACACTTTGTATACATTCCTACATGAATCATTACAAAGTCAAAGCGAAATGCCTTTTCAAAATATTTTTGTCAAACACACAGAAAGCCCAATTTTAAAGTGATCTAAGAGCAACTAAGAGCCCGTAGATAACTACGGATGAAAAGGGGTGCTAATACCTTCCCTTTTCATAACCTTCTCCCTTACTCAGAATCTAACGAAGGTCTTTTTCTGTACTTTTTACCTTCCCTTAATTGGATAAAAGAAAAGTCGGTGGCGACTCTTGCTATCCGCACATTTGTGATACAAAATCCTACAAAGTCAGTTCACCGTGTTACACCGTCCCACAATGGAGGTGGGCGCCTCACCCCCTCCCCCCCCCCTTAATCCTTCTTCCATCATTTTCCATTGCCCTGCGTTTTAGATGATTTACAGTTCCTATTTTTTTTTCTGTTTTTCTTATTTTGCAGGTAGTTTTCCTTTCTAACTTCATTCCTATTTTCACTTCTATAACATCCTACAAACAACAACACTCATATAATCTACACCAAACTCAAATCTTCTAAACCTTTCAACAATCACCCAACACAACTCTATAAACTATCTATCAATTTTTCTCCCAATTCAAACTATCACTAACAAACCCTAACTATATGAAATAGGAATCAAACAATCAAACACCCAACTTCAAACCACAACACCAATTTCTCATCACAAATCCACAACATATATATCAAACCCTAATTATAGGAAGTGGAAAATCAAACCCCTTACCTCTAGCTTGGATGATTCTTGAGGATCCAACAACCCAACTTCAAGCTCTTGCTCAAGATCTTCCTCATCTTCTCATCTTGTTCTTCTTCTCCCAAAACCCCTTCTTCTTTTCCTCTCAAGTTTCTATTTTGGTTTTTGTGTTCACAATGGAAGGAAAAGGAAGGAAAATGGTTTTTATAACTTATTTTCTTACTAGCTTCCAAGCTCTCATGTTTGGTTTTGGTCTTTTGGAATGGAAGGAAAATGAGGAGAAATGGTTTATAATATGTTTCTTACTAGCAACAAGGGTGAAAACCCACATCTCATCAATTACTCCTCACACCCCTAACCAATTCTTATAATTTAACACTCTAATAATATCTACTAATATTATTTATTCAATCAATTAAAACAATATCGGGGAATTAAATATCGGATCCGAATAATATTTTACCGGACCAAACGGAACGTCGCCAAATATATTAATAGATATATTAATTAATATGAATATTCTCGTCGTAAGATAAATATCGATCGGTAATTCTAAAATATTAATATAATATAATATTAATTAAAAATGGGCGTTACAATCTGCAAGGTTAACACTCCAACGTTTGAGATGAACGTAATAAACACGGAGATTAGAATTCGTTTTTGAATATCTTGTGTAATAACTTTTATACTTTGACCATTTGGAGTGAATTGACATTGGTTTAGGCCTTGGTAATTTCGGGTCTTTGATCGGTCCAAAACAGTTGCCTCCAAGCTTTGTCGGGGATGTCTTAGAAGTTATGGTTGACCCCTAAATGAAGTTTAACCCTTGGTTAAGAATGGAAGTGCATTAATTTTGTTGCAAAAATAGTGGGAGGAAAACTCATTAAAAGCTTTCCCATCATTGGAATGTTTTGTTGCCCTTTTTTGAATAGTGGCTTGAGGTGACTAGTAAGGGCATGACGCTGCTTATAGTGAACTTTAGTGCACTTGAATTTGTTTACGTTTCTAAAGTGGAATCTAACCGTAGATTTTGTAATATCTTATTCCTATTGATTAGGTATGTTGCTCACCCTTTGCATATATATATATATATATATATATATATATATATATATATATATATATATTTCATTGAAGAATTCGAAAGCTAGCAACGTCAGAAAAGCTCAACGTATTATTTTATTATAGACTAGCAATAGTAGTGTGTGTTAAAAATAATAAATGACTACGTGTTAGATTAGTTTTCAGCTGTACTTATGTATAAGGATGAAATTTGTTTTTTTCATGAAAAACCTAGACTTGTTTATTCTTAATCTGTAAATTTATGAACATAATATATTTGAAAAGATATTAATTGTGACCTTTTAAATCTGACTTTTTTTAGTTTCTCTTCTAAAGTTTATATTTCAAGTTGTCCATTATATTTAAAATGTTTTCTTATTTGACAAGTTACAGTATATAACACATGAGATATTTAAATTTTAAGAAAATTCACATAAATAATTAGATTTTTTTGTCTAATTATTTTTTCTATATTTTTTCTATATTTTTTCTTTTTTACTTTTAATTTGAATTCATAAATTAAAAAAAAATCATAAATATAAGTAATAGTTTGAATATTTACGAATTCATAATATTGAGATGTTTGTCTCAAGTTTGACGTGTGAAAAATCATAGTTTGTCATGAACTAGTATGGTTGATCTTCATACTTCAATGTAGGGGGGATCTGCAAGGTTAACACTCCAACGTTTGAGATGAGCGTAATAAAACGGAGATTAGAATATGTTTTCGAATATCTTGTGTAATAACTTTTATACTTTGACCATTTGGAGTGAATTGACATTGGTTTAGGCCTTGGTAATTTTGTTTGGTCGGTCCAAAACAGTTGCCTCCAAGCTTTGTCGGGGAAGTCTTGGAAGTTATGGTTAACCCCAGAATGAAGTTTAACCCTTGGTTAAGAATGGAAGTGCATTAATTTTGTTGCAAAATTAGTGGGGTGAAAAATCATTAAAAGCTTTCCCATTATTGGAATGTTTTGTTGCCCTTTTTTGAATAGTGGCTTGAGGTGACTAGTAAGGGCATGACGCTGCTTATAGTGAACTTTAGTGCACTTGAATTTGTTTACGTTTCTAAGGAGGAATCTAACCGTAGATTTTGTAATATCTTATTCCTATTGATTAGGTATGTTGCTCACCCTTTGCATTTATATATATATATATATATATATATATATATATATATATATATATATATAGATATATATATATATATATATATATATATATATATAATTATTTCTTCTCTTTTAACCTGTATAAAAATAAAACATATTTTTATAAATATGAAAATATCAATGCTTCTAAAACAAAACCTGCAATTTCCTTTACTATTATAAAAAAATTTCAATTTTCATTTTAATAGTTATCCATGTTTTTATCTAAATATATATAAACAAAATATATAATTCTAAATATTAGTATTGGATGTGGAGTCTTTTTTCATCCATCATAGTCACATCCACCTGTAAAAATATTAGTTAAAATATTTTTGTAAATGGAATAATAAGCAGTGGTGCATTAAAAAATACAATAATTTTTTTGTGTATCATATAATTTATATAGAACAGCATCGGCAAAGTGAATTTTTGGCCAACTAGTCCTTTCTCTGGAAAATCAAATTACATTAATTGAAACTCACTATCTGGATCGAAATTGATTGACTAAATTAAAAAAATTATATAAAGTTATCATTATTGACAAGAAACATATATTTCATTGAAGAATTGGAAAGCTAGCAACGTCAGAAAAGCTCAACGTATTATTTTATTATAGACTAGCAATAGTAGTGTGTTAAAAATAATAAATGACTACCTGTAAGATTATTTTTCAGCTGTACTTATGTATAAGGATGAAATTTGTGTTTGGATGAAAAACCTAGACTTGTTTATTCTTAATCTATAAATTTATGAACATAATATATTTGAAAAGATATTAATTGTGACCTTTTAAATCTAACTTTTTTTAGTTCCTCTTTTAAAGTTTATATTACAAGTTGTCTATTATATTTAAAATGTTTTCTTATTTAACAAGTTACAATATATAACACATGAAATATTTAAATTTTGAGAAAATTGTCCAATTCTTTTTTCTATATTTTTACTTTTTTACTTTAAATCTGAATTCTTAAATAAAAAAAATCCTAAATATAAGTAATAGTTTGAATATTTACGAATTCATAATATTGAGATTTTTATCTCAAGTTTGACGTGTGAAAAATCATAATTTAATTAAATTACATCTTTGGATGTGTCTTGATGATAAGTTGTCATGAACTGGTATGGTTGATCTTCATGTCTCAATGTTGGGGGAGTCTGCAAGGTTAACACTCCAATGTTTGAGAAGAGCGTAATAAAATGGAGATTAGAATATGTTTTTGAATATCTTGTGTAAAAACTTTTATACTTTTACCATTTGGAGTGAATTGACATTGGTTTAGGCCTTGGTAATTTCGGGTATTTGTTCGGTCCAAAACAGTTGCCTCCAACCGTTGTCGGGTAGTCTTGGAAGCTATGGTTGACCCCTGAATGAAGTTTAACCCTTGGTTAGGAATGGAAGTGCATTAATTTTGTTGCAAAAGTAGTGGGGGAAAAACTCATTAAAAGCTTTCCCATCATTGGAATGTTTCGTTGCCCTTTTTTGAATAATGGCTTGAGGTGACTAGTAAGGGCATGATGCTGCTTATAGTGAACTCTAATGCACTTGAATTTGTTTACGTTTCTAAGGTGGAATTTAACCGTAGATTTTGTAATATCTTATTCCTATTGATCAATTATGTTACTCACCATTTGGTTATATATATATATATATATATATATATATATATATATATATATTATTTCTTCCCTTTTAATCTGTATAAAAATAAAACATTTTTTTTTTATAAATATTCAAATATCAATGCTTCTAAAACAAAACATGCAATTTCCTTTACTATTATAAAAAAAATGTCAATTTTCATTTTAATAGTTATCCATGTTTTTATGTAAATATATATAAAAAAAATATATAACTCTACATATTAGAATTGGACGTGGAGTCTTTTCTCATCCGCCAAAGTCACAGGTAAAAATATTAATTAAAATATTTCTGTAAATGGAATCATAAGCATTGGTGCATTAAAAAATACTATAATTTTTTTGTGTATCATATAATTTATATAAAACAGGATTGGGAAAATGAATTTTTGGCCAACTATTCCTTTCTCTGGAAAAATCAAATTACATTAATTGAAATTCACTATTTGGATTGAAATTGATTGACAAAATTAAAAAAATTATATAAAATTATCATTATTGACAATTATTATATAATAAATATAAAATTATTATAGTGCTAAGAAGTAACAGCTATTTCATTGAAGAATTGGAAAACTAGCAACGTCAGAAAAGCTTTTATTATAGACTAGCAATAGTATTGTGTGTTAAAAATAATAAATGACTACGTGTAAGATTAGTTTTCAGCTGTACTTATGTATAAGGATGAAATTTGTGTTTGGATGAAAAACCTAGACTTGTTTATTCTTAAACTTTAAATTTATGAACATAATATATATGACAAGATATTGATTGTCACCTTTTAAATCTGACTTTTTTTAGTTCCTCTTTATAGTTTATATTTCAAGTTGTCCATTATATTTAAATATTTTCTTATTTGAAAAGTTACAATATATAACACATGAAATATTTAAATTTTAAGAAAATTCGAATAAATATTTAGTTTTTTTGGTCTAATTCTTTTTTCTATATTTTTTCCTTTTTACTTTTAATCTGACTTCCTAAATTAAAAAAAAAAATCCGAAATATAAGTAATAGTTTGAATATTTACGAATTCATAATATTGAGATGTTTATCTCAAGTTTGACGTGTGAAAAATCATAATTTAAATAAATTTCATCTTTGAATGTGTCTTGATGATGAGTTGTCATGAACTGGTATGGCTTAACTTCATACTTCAATGTTGGGGGATCTACAGGGTTAACACTCCAACGTTTGAGATGAGCAAAATAAAAACGGATATTAGAATATGTTTTTGAATATCTTGTGTAATAACTTTTATACTTTGACCATTTGGAGTGAAATGACATTGGTTTAGGCCTTGGTAATTTTGGGACTTTGGTCGGTCCAAAACAGTTGCCTCTAAGCTTTGTCGGGGAAGTCTTAGAAGTTATGGTTGACCCCTGAATGAAGTTTAACCCTTGGTTAGGAATGGAAGTGCATTAATTTTGTTGCAAAAGTAGTGGGGGAAAACTCATTAAAAGCTTTCCCATCATTGGAATGTTTCGTTGCCCTTTTTTGAATAATGGCTTGAGGTGACTAGTAAGGGCATGACGCTGCTTATAGTGAACTCTAGTGCACTTGAATTTGTTTACGTTTCTAAGGTGGAATCTAACCGTAGATTTTGTAATATTTTATTCCTATTGATCAGGTATGTTGCTCACCCTTTATATATATATATATATATATATATATATATATATATATATATATATATATATATATATATATAATTATTTCTTCTCTTTTAACCTGTATAAAAATAAAACATATGATTATAAATATGCACACATCAATGCTTCTAAAACAAAACCTGCAATTTCCTTTACTATTATAAAAAAATGTAAATTTTCATTTTAATAGTTATCCATGTTTTTATGTAAATATATATAAACAAAATTTATAAGTCTAAATATTAGTATTGGACGGAAGTCTTTTTTCATCCGCCACAGTCACAGCCACCGGTTAAAATATTTCTGTAAATGGAATCATAAGCGGTGGTGCATTAAAAAATACAATAATTTTTTGTGTATCATACCATTTATATAAAACAGGATTTGGAAAGTGGATTTTTGGCCAACTAGTCCTTTCTCTGGAAAATCAAATTACATTAATTGAAACTCACTATCAGGATTGAAATTGATTGACTAAATTAAAAAATTATATAAATTTATCATTATTGACAATTATTGTATAATAAATATAAAATTATTAGAGTGCTAATAAGTAACATATATTTCATAATATTGAGATGTTTATCTCAAGTTTGACGTGTGACAAATTATAATTTAAATAAATTTCATCTTTGGATGTGTCTTGATGATGAGTTGTCATGAACTGTATATATATGGACTGTGAAGTTTTATTGAAACTTTTAGATATCCTTGTGAGTCAGTTTCTATAATGAGTACTAGTCCTATTAGATTAGCCGCTGACTTTAAGAATGATTCATCTCTCGTAGGGATAATGAGAGTATCTTGTAGTTCAAATCCTTCCTCATTCTCTATGATCTCTTGGCTTAGGAGGTCATATCTATAACTGATGATTCTGATTCCAAAAGGCTCTTAGTGGTCTTTCAAGATGAGGGAGTTTCATATAGGGATTCTTCTTTCTACGCTATTTTATCTGAAGAAGACGTTGAAGGTGGTTATTAAAACACTTCCGTGCCCCCCATTTTTATATGATGCTACGAAAGCTTCAACTTCCCCTTTTTATCGGCTTCAAATCTACAAGTTGCTTGCCTGAGGAAGAAGTTTGTTAGAGATCATGTCTATCGGAAAACCTATAATCAATTCCATAGTAATGCCAAAATCAAAGATCATATAAAGTGAAATGGTTGACCAGATGGAGTGTCCTAGTTTAAACCTTTTGAGAATTTTAAGGTTGATGAGTTTTCCTTGATAAAGTTTATGTTGGTGCAGTCAAGTGACGTGATCAGATATAACTAGGTGGTCGTAGAAATAGTTAGGACCTCTTTTGATATGATTATTAAGGTGACCATAGATGCAACCAACATCATGGTCGGCTTCCCTTAAAATTGGTTAATCCTACCTGTGGACTCAGGAAAAAGGATATACAGTCCTTTTTATGGAACCATTTGTTTGCAGGTTATTCAAGAAGTGATCAAAGCTAAAGCAAAACATGAATATCATGGTTTAATTTTGATAATGACAACATTGTTTTAGAAACAAAAACTTGTAGAGATGTAACCTTTGATGAATACCTATGATGATTCAATCTAACCATAAATCATAAAACCAAGCAAGTATGTTAAGTGTTTAAAGATGTAGAATATTACTTATGAACTAGGGTTTAATGATCAATGTAAACATCTTCAAATTATGTAATTCAAGTTGAAGATATCTCAAGCCTCAAGAAGACTCAAGAAAATGCGTATATGATTGGTGTATTCAGCAATGCCTTAAAGCTTCAAAGTGTGAAAGAGAGGAAGTGTAAAAGCTCATCTGGTAGTTTCATAAAAAACTCAAGGGCTTTTTGGTATAGTTATACTTCTAAAACTCACACTCACTAAAAACATTTTCAACAACCTCTATTTCTAAAATAAAATAACCAAAAAAACGTTTGGAGCCTACCCATATGAATCGTGAGATGTCATAATGATTTGGACAAGATTTTTTTGAATATCCAATCACTTAGGACATATTCCTAATCAATTATTACATCGTCTTAATGAAGGGAGACTTATTTCTTTAAAAACCTTCCAAAATGGGTAGTTGTAATTGATTGCTTTAAATCATCCAATCGAATGGTGTAGGTCCTATTATTTTGCTGCATTAGTTAAAACAACATATGTACAAGTGTTACTTTAGGTAACATGTGGAACCAGATGTTCCAGCCTGTGTTCAAACATGTTGCTTAGAAGAGTTGTTCAATTAAAGTGCTTGACACAACCAGTTAAGAAAGAGTTTTTCAGCTAAAATGCCTTAACATAACCAATTAAGCAAAAGGCTCCTTGAAATAGCTAAAGAACTAATTCGAGTAGTGAACTTCCTTTGTTGGATCTGCGTGGTTTCACCAAACTAAGTTATGAATCACTTATGTTATTTATTCCTTTTATGTTTTATTATCGTATATAAGTTATAATATTATACATTGTTGTTAAATTGGTTTAATAAGTTGGATCAGTTGTACCAACATCATGTGCAATATATGTCTCCTCGGGAACAAAATTTTAAATTGGCTTTAGGACCCAATCTATCGAGACATTAAATTGGCCCATGGATCTTTTCTATTTTGTGTGAACCTCTAGCATATAAATAAAGGCCTCTCCCATTTATTTTTTACATCCACAAATGTGAGCTATCTCTAACTCATCACTTTCTCAAAAACATTTTTTCTACTTTCTCTTACTTTATTTTAGCCACAACGCTTTGAGAAAGTCTTTGTGTTTAAGGGAGTTTTTGTTCTGGAAAATGGGTATATTGTAAATTGACCAAGATCTAATTTTTCTTGGTTGAATTTTTATTCCTAAGGGAGTGTTTGTTTGGGTTTAAAGTAAAACCCATTAAAAGCTTTTGAAATTCTAGTATCAGATATAAGATGTCGAATGTAATGTCACGACACTTAAATCTGCTATGAACACAACACATAGTTGCAAAGTGTAGAAAGCAGTAAAAGACACAGAAAATTGATAACTTTGGCTCTAAATAACCTACGTTCGGGGGCTTCCAATCCCGGGATGAAGTTCACTATTAATAGTATTAATTCGGAGTTAAACCTTACTCGTTTACTCCTCCTCACTTAGTCAAACATCCCAGTGATCCTTCTACCTAAGATACCACACTTAGATATGAGAATCCTCCGCTCACTCCCTCAGTACCACTACCCGTGATGCTAAAAACTAATAAAGTTGAAGATACTCTTCAAATGCACAAAATCATGCTTGCTTCAAAGCTTATGGTGATTGAAAACTAACAGCCTAAAAACATCCTTCTCAAGTAACTTGCAAGAGAGGCTCACAATTAACAACCTAAAACCAAAACAATGCACAACAAAAATAAAATCTAGAATCACTAAAACTAGAACGGCCAACTGCAAAAATAGGATTGCAGCCCTTTAAATAGAGTGACAACACCTAGGGTTTCTTTACTCACAAGTCTTCACGCATCCTGTCTTTTCTCCATGAAACCAAGATATTAAATCTCCAAAACAATTGCTGAGGACGTCTTACCAGCTTCCTTAATCGAAGCACACAACTAATACCAAACTGACTTTCTAAAAATTTTGCACTTAAATCAATTATATATTTTTGACTTTATTTTTTGAGAAATATATATTTTAACTTAATGCTTTCATTTTTTTTGGTAAACTACACATATTGGAAGTATACTTATTTATTAGTTTTTATAGTAAAATAAAACTAATAAGTTGATTTTTATACACAACATGATCCGTGCGAGATAATAAATAAATATATGTAATATGATAGTAGATGTGTGAACGCACGGGTAACCATCAATATCATATAAATGTGTGGGTAATCATTTAAAAATCATTGCGAACGCACGAGTTATTACATTTTTTTTCATTTCTATTTTGTCATTTTTCTTAATATATACATTTTTTTAAATAATATATGAAAATTTGATTTATTTTTGGTCTAAAACCATTATGATAAAACAATAATGTTTTTTTAAATATGTTTTTCTTTTAAACATAATACTTTACGTTTGTAAATTAATTTTGTTTTTCTTATCAACTTTATAATTATATTTTAAAAATACAATTGTGCATACCAGAATATGACCTTTATATTCTATACCTAGGAAGGCCATATAATACATTTGGGAAAATAAATTTGTTTTTTTCATTTACATTTTGAAAGAAAACATAAAAATCGATTTATTGTCTTTTAAAAAATAATAAACTATTAAGTCTATTTCTTATTCACAATTATTTTTTACAAACCATGTGTTTAATAGTTTTTATTAAGTATATTGATTTCTTAAAACTTATACAATTAACTTCTAATCCATTTTTATATAATTTTTTTACAATAATATCTTGATATTTTATAACTTACTTGAATTTACATGACAAAATAGTGATAATTCTACGATCCACAGTTGTATCGCACCAGTAACCTTTCACTACCAACTTTATGTATATATTTAATTTGATTTCCATTTTTAATTTTTTTATTTTAATTTTATATATTATATTCAAATATTAAATGGTGAAAACACAGTCATCCACAACTGGATCCGTGCGAACGCACGATTTTCCTACTAGTTTGAAATAAAACTTGAAGTTAAGAAAATATATTAAACAATACTCAAACATGAGATCGAAATAGATACTTGTCGTGAATAATTTAATTTCTAACTTCATCTAAAATTTATAATTTTACTTAATTATAAACTTGAGGGTTATTTTGATTGATTAAAAATGATAAAAGCATAATTTTCACATCATTAAAATTAAAATATTTTTTACTATTTGTTGAATCATATATAATTGATTTTTCTTCATTCTCATGAATTAAGCATTTTGTTATTCAAGTCGTGTTCTTCAAACTCATGAATTAAGTATTACTATTGGAATCATGTTCTTCAATCACAAAGAACATTACCATCTCCATTTACGACACCATCAATCTATTTTGTATAAGAATATCAAATCTCTCATTTTTATGTATTAAATATAAATATTACAAAAAGATGTAAAGTATCAGAGAATAAATATCAATATTATATATATGTTACTAAATAATTCAAAAATCTAATTTATGTAACAAATATGATTATTGAAGACATGCATTTCAATACATCAAATTTTGTATCATTCTATTATTTTATAAAAAAATTATAAATTACTTATTATTTACCATTTTGAACTTATCCAAGAACCATTATTAAGCTTAATAATTTGTTCAGTAACTTATTTATCTTTGATTTATACGGTTTTCTTAATTATTCCTTTTCTTTTAACCGGTATTAAAATAAAACATATTTTTATAAATATGTAAATATCAATGCTTCTAAAACAAAACCTGCAATTCCTTTACTAATATAAAAAAATGTCAATTTTCATTTTAATAGTTATCCATGTTTTTATGTAAATATATATATAAACAAAATATATAACTCTAAATATTAGTATTGGATGCAGAGTCTTTTTTCATCCTCCATAGTCACAGCCACCGGTAAAAATATTAGTTAAAATATTTCTTTAAATCGAATCATAAGCAATGGTGTATTAAAAAATACAATAATTTTTTTGTGTCTCATATAATTTATATAAAACAAGATTGGGAAAGTGAATTTTTGGCCAACTAGTCCTTTTTCTGAAAAATTCAATTACACTAATTAAAATTCAATATCTGGATTGAAATTGATTGACTAAATTAAAAATATTATATAAAGTTATCATTATTGACAATTATTGTATAATAAATATAAAATTACTATAGTGCTAATAAGTAACATATATTTCATTGAAGAATTGGAAAGCTAGCAACGTCAGAAAAGCACAACGTATTATTTTATTATAGACTAGCAATAGTAATGTGGGTTAAAAATAATAAATCACTAAGTGTAAGATTAGTTTTCAACTGTACTTATGTATAAGGATGAAATTTGTGTTTGGATGAAAAACTTACACTTGTTTATTCTTAATCTTTAAATTTATGAACATAATATATTTGAAAAGATATTGTTTATGACCTTTTAAATCTCACTTTTTTGGTTCCTCTTTTAAAGTTTATATTTCATGTTGTCCATTATATTTAAAATGTTTTCTTATTTGACAATTTACAATATTCACTTCAAATTTCATCTAATTTTCTGAAGACTTATATTCACTTCAACTTCCACCAGATTTTCTGAGGACTTATATTCACTTCAAATTTCATTAGAGTTTTATAAGATTTATATTTCCTTCAAATTTCATTGGATTTTATGAAGAATTATGTTAACTTCAAATGTCATCAGATTATCTTAAGATGTATGTTCAATTCCATTTTCATAAGATTTTTTGAAGACTTATATTCACTTCAAATTTCATCATATTTTCTGAAGACTTATATTCAATTAAAATTTTACCAAATTTTCTGAAGACTTATATTCACTTCAAATTTCATCTAATTTTTAGAAGACTTATATCCACTTCAAATTTCACCAAATTTTCTGAAGACTTATATTCATATCAATTTTAACCAGATTTTCTGAAGACTTATATTCACTTCAACTTTCATCTAATTTTAAAATTTCATTAGAGTTTTTTAAGATTTATATTTCCTTCAAATTTCATTGGATTTTTTGAAGAATTATGTTAACTTCAAATGTCAACAGATTATCTTAAGATGTATGTTCAATTCCATTTTCATAAGATTTTTTGAAGACTTATATTCACTTCAAATTTCATCAGATTTTCTGAAGACTTATATTCACTTAAAATTTTACCAGATTTTCTGAAGACTTATATTGACTTCAAATTTCATCTAATTTTTAGAAGAATTATATCCACTTCAAATTTCACCAGATTTTCTGAAGACTTATATTCATATCAATTTTAATCAGATTTTTCTAAGATTTATATTTCCTTCAAATTTCATCGGATTTTTTGAAGATATATATTAACTTCAAATGTCATCAGATTATCATAAGATGTATGTTCACTTCAATTTTCATAAGATTTTCTGAAGACTTATATGCACTTCAAATTTCATCTGATTTTCTAAAGACTTCACTTAATATTTCATCAGATTATCTTAAGATATATGTTCACTTCAATTTTCATCAAATTTTCTCAAGATTTATATTCACTTCAAATTTCATCAGATTGTCTTAAGATTTATTTTCACTTCAATTTTCACCAGATTTTCTGAAGACTTATATTCACTTCAAATTTCATCAGATTTTGTGAAGACTTATATTCACTTCAAATTTCATCTAATTTTCAGAAGACTTATATCCACTTCAAATTTCACCAGATTTTCTGAAGACTTATATTCATGTCAAATTTAACCAGATTTTCTGAAGACTTATATTCACTTCAAATTTCATCTCATTTTCTGAAGACTTATATTCACTTCAAGTTTCACCAGATTTTCTGAAGACTTATATTCACTTAAAATTTCATTAGAGTTTTTTAAGATTTATATTTCCTTCAAATTTCATCGGATTTTTTGAAGCCTTATATTACTTCAAATTTCATCGGATTATCTTAAGATGTATGTTCAATTACATTTTCATAAGATTTTTGGAAGACTTATATTCACTTCAAATTTCATTAGATTTTCTGAAGACTTATATTCACTTAAAATTTCACTAGATTTTCTAAAGACTTATATTCACTTCAAATTTCATCTGACTTTTAGAAGACTTATATTCACTTCAAATTTCATCAGAGTTTCTGAAGACATATATTCACTTCAAATTTCGTCTGATTATCTTAAGATTTATGTTTACTTCAATTTTCACCAGATTTTTGGAACACTTATATTAACATCAAATTTCATCTGATTTTTAGAAGACTTATATTCATTTCAAATTTCATCAGATTATCTTAAGATTTAGGATCACTTCAAATTTCACCAGATTTTCTGAACACTTATATTCACTTCAAATTTCATCAGATTATCTTAAGATTTATGTTCACTTCAATTTTCACCAGATTTCTGAAGATGTATATTCAGTTCAAATTTCATCTCATTTTCAGAAGACTTATATTCACTTCAAATTTCATGAAATTTTCTGAAGACTTATTTTCAATTCAAATTTCATTTGATTATCTTAATAAGATTTATGTTTAGTTCAATTTTCACCATATTTTCTAAAGACTTATATTAACATCAAATTTCATCTGATTTTCAGAAGACTTATATTCACTTCAAATTTCATTAGATTTTCTGAAGACTTATATTCACTTCAAATTTCATCAGATTATCTTAAGATTTAAGTTCATTTCAAATTTCATCAGAGTTTCTGAAGACTTATATTCACTTCAAATTTCATCAGATTATCTTAAGATATATATTCACTTCAATATTCACCAGATTTTCCGAAGACATATATTCACTTCAAATTTCATCTGATTTTTAGAAGAGTTATATTCACTTCAAATTTCATCATATTTTCTGAAGACTTATATTCACTTCAAATTTCATCAGATTATCTTAAGGTTTATGTTCACTTTATATTTCATCAGATTATTTAAGATATATGTTCACTTCAATTTTCATAAGATTTTTTGAAGACTTATATTCACTCCAAATTTCATCAGATTTTCTGAAGAATTATATTCACATCAAATTACATCAGATTATCTTAATATTTTTGTTCACTTCAAATTTCATCTGATTTTCAGAAGACTTATATTCACTTCAAATTTAAATAGATTTTCTGAAGACTTATATCCACTTCAAATTTCACAAGATTTTTTTAAGACTTATATTCATATCAATTTTAACCATATTTTCTGAAGACTTATATTCACTTCAAATTTCATCTCATTTTCTGAAGACTTATATTAACTTCAAGTTTCACCAGATTTTCTGAAGACTTATATTCACTTCAAATTTCATTAGAGTTTTTTAAGATTTAAATTTCCTTCAAATTTCATCGGATTTTTTGAAGACATATATTAACTACAAATTTCATCAGATTATCTTAAGATGTATGTTCAATTTCATTTTCATAAGATTTTTTGAAGACATATATTAACTTCAAATTTCATTATATTTTCTGAAGACTTATATTCACTTAAAATTTCACTAGATTTTCAGAAGACTTATATTCACTTCAAATTTCATCAGATTTTCTTAAGACATATATTCACTTCAAATTTCGTCTGATTATCTTAAGATTTATGTTTACTTCAATTTTCACCAGTTTTTTTGAAGACTTTTATTAACATCAAATTTCACCTGATTTTTAGAAGACTTATATTCACTTCAAATTTAATCAGATTTTCTGATGAGTTATATTCACTTCAAATTTCATCAGATTATCTTAAGATTTAGGTTCACTACAAATTTCACCAGATTTTCTGAAGACTTATATTCACGTCAAATTTCATCAGATTAACTTAAGATTTATGTTCACTTCAATTTTCACTAGATTTTCTGAAGACGTATATTCACTTCAAATTTCGTCTTATTTTCTGAAAACTTATAGTCACTTCAAATTTCATCTGATTTTCAGAAGACTTATATTAGCTTCAAATTTCATCAGATTTTCTGAAGACTTATATTCACTCCAAATTCATCTGATTATCTTAAGATTTATGTTAAATTCAATTTTCACCAGATTTTCTAAAGACTTATATTAACATCAAATTTCATCTGATTTTCAGAAGACTTATATTCTCTTCAAATTTCATCAGATTTTCTGATGACTTATATTCACTTCAAATTTCATCAGATTATATTAAGATTTATGTTCACTTCAAATTTCATCAGATTTTCTGAATACTTATATTCACTTCAAATTTCATCAGATTATCTTAAAATATATGTTCACTTCAATTTTCACCAGATTTTCCGAAGACGTATATTCACTTCGAATTTCATCTGATTTTCAAAAGACTTATATTCACTTCAAATTTCATCAGATTTTTTTCTGAAGACTTATATTCACTTCAAATTTCATCAGATTATCTTAAGATTTATGTTCACTTCATATTTCATTAGATTATTTAAGATGTATGTTCACTTCAATTATCATAAGATTTTTCGAAGACTTATATTCACTCCAATTTCATCAGATTATCTTAAGATTTTTGTTCACTTCAATTTTCACCAGATTTTCTGAAGACTTATATTTACTTCAAATTTCAGCAGATTTTCTGAAGACTTATATCCACTTAAAATTTCACAAGATTTTCTTAAGACTTATATTCATTTCAATTTTAACCATATTTTCTGAAGACTTATATTCACTTCAAATTTCATCTAATTTTTTTAAGATTTCTATTCACTTCTGGTTTCACTAGATTTTCTGAAGACTTATATTCACTTCAAATTTCATCAGATTTTTTTAAGATTTATATTTCCTTCAAATTTCAAAGCATTTATTGAAGACAAATATTCACTTCAAATTTCATAAGATTATCTTAAGATATATGTTCACTTAAATTTTCATAAGATTTTTTGAAGACTTATATTCACTCCAAACTTCATCAGATTTTCTGAAGAGTTATATTCACATCAAATTTCATCAGATTATCTTAAGATTTATGTTCACTTACATTTTCACCAGATTTTCTGAAGACTTATATTTACTTCAAATTTCATCAAATTTTCTGAAGACTTATATCCACTTCAAATTTCACCGGATTTTCTAAAGACTTATTTTCATATCAATTTTAACAAGATTTTCTGAAAACATATATTCACTTCAAATTTTATCAGATTATCTTAAGATTTATGGTCACTTCATTTTTCATATGATTTTTTGAAGACTCTTATTAACTTCAAATTTCATCAGATTTTCTGAAGACTTATATTCACTTCAAATTTCATGTGATTTTCAGAAGACTTATATTCACTTCAAATTTCATCAGATTTTCTGATGACTTATATTACAAATTTCATCAGATTATTAAGATTTATGTTCACTTCAAATTTCATCAGATTATCTTAAGATGTATGTTCAATTCCATTTTCATAAGATTTTTTGAAGACTTATATTCACTTCAAATTTCATCAGATTTTCTGAAGATTTATATTCACTTAAAAATTCACCAGATTTTCTGAAGACAAATATTCACTTCAAATTTCATCTGATTTTCAAAAGAGTTATATTCACTTCAAATTTCATCAGATTTTATGAAGACTTATATTCACTTCAAATTTCATGTGATTATCTTAAGATTTATGTTTACTTCAATTTTCACCAGATTTTCTGAAGACTTATATTCACTTCAAATTTCATTAGAGTTTTTTAAGATTTATATTTCCTTCAAATTTTATCTGATTTTTTGAAGACTTATATTAACTTCAAATGTCATCAGATTATCTTAAGATGTATGTTCAATTCCATTTTCATAAGAATTTTTGAAGACTTATATTCACTTCAAAGTTCATCAGATTTAATGAAGACTTATATTTACTTAAAATTTTACCAAATTTTCTAAAGACTTATATTCACTTCAAATTTCATCTAATTTTCAGAAGCCTTAGATCCACATCAAATTTCACCAGATTTTCTGAAGACATATATTCATATCAATTTTAACCATATTTTCCGAAGACTTATGTTCACTTCAAATTTCGTCTAATTTTCTGAAGACTTATACTCACTTCAATTTTTACCAGATTTTCTGAAGACTTATATTCACTTCAAATTTCATTAGAGTTTTTTAAGATTTATATTTCCTTCAAATTTCATCGGATTTTTTGAAGACTTATATTAACTTCAAATGTTATCAGATTATCTTAAGATGTATGTTCACTTCAATATTTATAGGATTTTTGGAGACTTATTTTCACTTCAACTTTCATCGGATTTTCTGAAGACTTATATTCACTTCAAATTTCTTCAGATTATCTTAAAATTTATGTTCACTTACAAATTCACCAGATTTTCTGAAGACTTATATTCACTTCAAATTTCATCTGATTTTCTGAAGACTTATATTCACTTCAAATTTCATCTGATTATCTTAAGATTTATGTTTACTTCAATTTTCACCAGATTTTCTGAAGACTTATATTCACTTCAAATTTCATTAGATTATCTTAAGATATATGTTCACTTCAATTTTCACCAGATTTTCTAAAGATGTATCTTTACTTCAAATTTCATCTGATTTTCTTAAGATTTATAATCACTTCAAATTTCATCAGATTTTTTGAAGACTTATATTCACTTCAAATTTCATTAGATTAACTTAAGATATATGTTCACTTCAATTTTCACCAGATTTTCTAAAGATTATATTCACTTCAAATTTCATCCTATTTCTGAAGACTTATATTCACTTCAAATTTCATCATTTTCAAAAGACTTATATTCACTTAAATTTCAATTATCATCTTAAGATTTATATTCACTTCAAATTTCACGATTATCTTAAGATTATGTTCACTTCAATTTCATAGATTTTGAAGACTTATATTCATTTCAAATTTCAACGATTATTTAAGACTTATATTCAACTCAAATTTCACTTATTATCCAAGACTTATATTCACTTCAATTTTCATTAGATTTTCCCGAAGACTTATATTCATTCAAATTCATGAGATTTCTAAAGACTTATATTCACTTCAAATTTCACCAGATTTTCTCAAGACTTATATTCACATCAATTTCACCGATTTTCAAGACTTATATTCACTTCAAATTTCATCTATTTTCTAAGATTTATATTTTCTTCAATTTTCACCATATTTTAGAAGACTTATATTCACTTCAAATTTCATCTATATTTTTAAGATTTATTTTCCTTCAAATTTCATCAGATTTCAAGACTTATATTCACTCAAATTTCATTATTATCTTAAGATGTATGTTCACTTCAATTTTCATTAGATTTTTGAAGACTTATTCAATTCAAATTTCATCGATTTTCAAGACTTATATTCACTACAAATTTCATCGGATTATCATTAATATTTATGTTCACTTCAATTTTCACCAGATTTTCTGAAGACTTATATACACTTCAAATTTCATCATATTTTCTGAAGGCATATATTCACATCAAATTTCATCAGATTATCTTAAGATATATATTCACTTAAAATTGCATCATATTATTTTCTGATGTATATTCACATCAAATTTTATCAATTTTCTCAAGACTTATATTCACTTCAAATTTCATCAGATTATGTGAATACTTATATTCACTTCAAATTTCATCTAATTTTTAGAAGACGTATATCCACTTCAAATTTCACCAGATTTTTTGAAGACTTATATTCATATCAAATTTAACCAGATTTTCTAAAGACTTATATTCACTTCAAATATGTTCTCATTTTATGAAGACTTATATTCATTTCAAGTTTCAGCCGATTTTCTGAAGACTTATATTCACTTCAAATTTCATTAGAGTTTTTTAAGATTTATATTTCCTTCATATTTCATCGGATTTTTTGAAGACTCATATGAACTTCAAATTTCATCAGATTATCTTAAGATGTATGTTCAATTCCATTTCCATAAGATTTTTTGAAGACTTATATTCACTTCAAATTTCATTAGATTTTCTGAAGATTCACATTCACTTAAATATTCACCAGATTTCCTGAAGACTAATATTCGATTCAAATTTCATCTGATTTTCAGAAGAGTTATATTCACTTCAAATTTCATCAGATTTTCTGAAGACTTATATTCACTTCAAATTTCATCTGATTATCTTAAGATTTATGTTCACTTCAATTTTCACCAAATTTTCTGAAGACTTATATTCACTTCAAATTTCATTAGAGTTTTTTAAGATTTATATTTCCTTCAAATTTCATCCGATTTTTTGAAGACTTATATTAACTTCAAATGTCATCAGATTATCTTAAGATGTATGTTCACTTCAATATTTATATGATTTTTGAAGACTTATTTTCACTTCAAATTTCATCTGATTTTGTGAAGACTTATATTCAATTCAAATTTCTTCAGATTATCTTAAAATTTATGTTCACCCAAATTCATGATTTTAAAGACTTATATTCACTTCAAAATTTCATCTCGATTTTTCGAAGACTTATATTCACTTCAAATTTCACGATTTTAAGATTATATTCACTCAAATTCATTAGATTATCTTAAGATTATGTTCACTTCAATTTTCACCAGATTTGAAGACTTATATTCACTTGAAATTTCATTAGATTATCTTAAGATATATATTCACTTCAATTTTCGATTTTCTAAAGATTATATTTACTTCAAATTTCATCGATTTTCTTAAGATTTATATCACTTCAAATTTCATCAGTTTTGAAGACTTATATTCACTTCAAATTTCATTAGATTAACTTAAGAATATATTCACTTCAAATTTCACCAGATTTCTAAGATTATATTCACTTCAAATTTCATCGATTTCTAAGACTTATATTCACTTCAAATTTCATCATATTTTCAAAGACTTATATTCACTTAAATTTCATCGATTATCTTAAGATTTATATTCACTTCAAATTTCATTAGATTATCTTAAGATGTATGTTCACTTCAATTTTCAAAGATTTTTGAAGACTTATATTTACTTCAAATTTCATCGATTTTCTTAAGAGTTATATTCACCCAAATTTCACGATTATCTTAAGATTTATGTTAACTTTAATTTTCATCAGATTTTCTGAAGACTTATATTTATTTCAAATTTCAGTAGTTTTTCTGAAGACTTATATCCACTTCAAATTTCACCAGATTTTCTGAAGACTTATATTCACTTCAAAATTCATCTATTTTTCTGAAGATTTATATTTTCTTCAAGTTTCACCATATTTTCTAAAGACTTATAATCACTTCAAATTTCATCATATATTTTTAAGATTTATTTTTCCTTCAAATTTCATCGGATTTTCTGAAAACATATATTCACTTCAAATTTCATCAGATTATCTTAAGATATATGTTCACTTTAAATTTTATCATATTATCTTCTGATGTATATTCACTTCAAATTTCATCAATTTTCTCAAGACTTATATTCACTTCAAATTTCATCAGATTTTGTGAATACTTATATTCACTTCAAATTTCATCTAATTTTTAGAAGACCTATATCCACTTCAAATTTCACCAGATTTTTTGAAAACTTATATTCATATCAAATTTAACCAGATTTTCTGAAGACTTATATTCACTTCAAATTTCTTCTCATTTTTTGAAGACTTATATTCATTTCAAATTTCAGCCGATATTCAAGACTTATATTCACTTCAAATTTCATTAGATTTTTAAGATTTATATTTCTTCAAATTTCATCGATTTTTGAAGACTATATTCACTTCAAATTTCATCAGATTATCTTAAGATGTATGTTCAATTCCATTTTCATAAGATTTTCTGAAGACTTATATTCACTTCAAATTTCATCAGATTTTCTGAAGATTTATATTCACTTAAAAAATCACCAGAT
This sequence comes from Vicia sativa, assembly GCA_021764765.1. Lineage (NCBI taxonomy): Eukaryota > Viridiplantae > Streptophyta > Magnoliopsida > Fabales > Fabaceae > Vicia > Vicia sativa. The sequence continues at coordinate 197,430,518 of CM038794.1, forward strand.
TTTCTGAAGACTAATATTCAATTCAAATTTCTTCTGATTTTCAGAAGAGTTATAATCACTTCATATTTCATTAGATTTTCTGAAGACTTATATTCACTTCAAATTTCATCTGATTATCTTAAGATTTATGTTTACTTCAATTTTCACCAGATTTTATGAAGACTTATATTCACTTCAAATTTCATTAGAGTTTTTTAAGATTTATATTTCCTTCAAATTTCATCCGATTTTTTGAAGACTTATATAACTTCAAATGTCATCAGATTATCTTAAGATATATGTTCACTTCAATATTCATATGATCTTTGAATACTTATTTTCACTTCAAATTTCATCGGATTTTCTGAAGACTTATATTCACTTCAAATTTCTTCGGATTATCTTAAAATTTATGTTCACTTACAAATTCACCAGATTTTCTGAAGACTTATATTCACTTCAAATTTCATCTGATTTTCGGAAGACTTATATTCACTTCAAATTTCATCTGATTTTCTGAAGATTATATTCACTTCAAATTTCATCTGATTATCTTAAGATTTATGTTTACTTCAATTTTCACCAGATTTTCTGAAGACTTATATTCACTTCAAATTTCATTAGATTATCTTAAGATATATGTTCACTTCAATTTTCACCAGATTTTCTAAAGATGTATATTTACTTCAAATTTCATCTGATTTTCTTAAGATTTATGATCACTTCAAATTTCATCAGATTTTCTGAAGACTTATATTCACTTCAAATTTCATTAGATTAACTTAAGATATATGTTCACTTCAATTTTCACCAGATTTTCTAAAGATGTATATTCACTTCAAATTTCATCTGATTTTTCTTGAAGACTTATATTCACTCAAATTTCATCGATTTTACAAGACTTATATTCACTTAAATTTCAATTTATTATCTTAAGATTTATATTCACTTCAAATTTCATCCATTATCTTAAGATGTATATTCACTTCAATTTTCATAAGATTTTTAAGACTTATATTCACTCCAAATTTCAACGATTTTCTTAAGACTTATATTCACTTCCTCAAATTTCATCGATTATCTTAAGATTTAATCTTCAATTTCATCGATTTTCAAGACTTATATTCACTTCAAATTTCAGTAGATTTTCTAAAGACTTATATCCACTTCAAATTTCACCAGATTTTTTGAAGACTTATATTCATATCAATTTTAACCAGATTTTCTGAAGACTTATATTCACTTCAAAATTCATCTATTTTTCTGAAGATTTATATTTTCTTCAAGTTTCACCATATTTTATGAAGACTTATATTCACTTCAAATTTCATTAGAGTTTTTTAAGATTTATATTTCCTTCAAATTTCATCGGATTTTTTGAAGACTCATATGAACTTCAAATTTCATCAGATTATCTTAAGATGTATGTTCAATTCCATTTTCATAAGATTTTTTGAAGACTTATATTCACTTTCAAATTTCATTAGATTTTCTGAAGATTTATATTCACTTAAAAATTCACCAGATTTTCTGAAGACTAATATTCACTTCAAATTTCATCTGATTTTCAGAAGAGTTATATTCACTTCAAATTTCATCTGATTTTCAGAAGACTTATATTCACTTCAAATTTCATCTGATTATCTGAAGATTTATGTTTACTTCAATTTTCACCAGATTTTCTGAAGACTTATATTCACTTCAAATTTCATTAGAATTTTTTAAGATTTATATTTCCTTCAAATTTCATTGGAATTTTTTGAAGACTTATATTAACTTCAAATGTCATCAGATTATCTTAAGATGTATGTTCACTTCAATATTTATATGATTTTGACGACTTATTTTCACTTCAAATTTCATCGGATTTTCTGAAGACTTATATTCACTTCAAATTTCTTCAGATTATCTTAAAATTTATGTTCACTTACAAATTTACCAGATTTTCTAAAGACTTATATTCACTTCAAATTTCATCTGATTTTCGGAAGACTTATATTCACTTCAAATTTCATCAGATTTTCTGAAGATTATATTCACTTCAAGTTTCATCTGATTATCTGAAGATTTATGTTTACTTCAATTTTCACCAGATTTTCTGAAGACTTATATTCACTTCAAATTTCATTAGATTAACTTAAGATATATGTTCACTTCAAATTTCACCAGATTTTCTAAAGATGTATATTCACTTCAAATTTCATCTGATTTTCAGAAGACTTACCTTCACTTCAAATTTCATCTGATTTTCTGAAGACTTATATTCACTATAAATTTCATCAGATAATCTTCAGAAGCTTTATGTTCACTTCAAATTTCATCAGATTATCTTAAGATGTATGTTCACTTCAATTTTCATAAGATTTTTTGAAGACTTATATTTACTCCAAACTTCATCAGATTTTCTTAAGAGTTATGTTCACCTCAAATTTCATCAGATTATCTTAAGATTTATGTTGACTTAAAATTTCATCATATTATCTTCTGATGTATATTCACTTCTAATTTCATCAATTTTCTCAAGACTTATATTCACTTCAAATTTAATCCGATTTTGTGAAGACTTATATTCACTTCAAATTTCATCTAATTTTTAGAAGACTTATATCGACTTCAAATTTCACCAGATTTTTTGAAGACTTATATTCATATCAAATTTAACCAGATTTTCTGAAGACTTATATTCACTTCAAATTTCTTCTCATTTTTTGAAGACTTATATTCATTTCAAGTTTCAACCGATTTTCTGAAGACTTATATTCACTTCAAATTTCATTAGAGTTTTTTAAGATTTATATTTCCTTCAAATTTCATCGGATTTTTTGAAGACTTATATTAACTTCAAATGTTATCAGATTATCTTAAGATGTATGTTCACTTCAATATTTATAGGATTTTTGGAGACTTATTTTCACTTCAACTTTCATCGGATTTTCTGAAGACTTATATTCACTTCAAATTTCTTCAGATTATCTTAAAATTTATGTTCACTTACAAATTCACCAGATTTTCTGAAGACTTATATTCACTTCAAATTTCATCTGATTTTTAGAAGACTTATATTCACTTCAAGTTTTACCATATTTTCTGAAGACATATATTCACTTCAAATTTCATCAGATTAATTTAAGATTTATATTTCCTTCAAATTTCATCGGATTTTTTGAAGACATATATTCACTTCAAATTTCATCAGATTATCTTAAGATGTATATTCACTTCAAATTTCAACACGTCTTCTGAAGACTTATATTCACTTTAAATTTCATCGGATGATCTTATGATATATCTTCACTTAAAATTTCATCAGATTATCTTAAGATGTATGTTCACTTCAATTTTAATAAGATTTTTTAAAGACTTATATTCACTTCAAACTTCATCAAATTTTCTCAAGACTTATATTAACTTCAAATTTCATTAGATTGGCTCAAGATGTATGTTCACTTCAATTTTCACCAGATTTTCTGAGGACTTATATTCACTTTGAATTTCATCAGATTTTGTGAAGACTTATATTCACTTCAAATTTCATCTAATTTTCAGAACACTTATATCCACTTCAAATTTCAGCAGATTTTCTGAAGACTTATATTCATATCAAATTTTACAAGATTTTCTGAAGACTTATATTAACTTAAAATTTCATCTGATTTTCAAAAGACTTACATTCACGTCAAATTTCATCAGATTTTCTGAAGACTTATGTTCATTTCAAATTTCATCAGATTATCTTAAGATTTATGTTCACTTCAATTTTCATAAGATTTTTTAAAGAATTATATTCACTCCAAACTTCATCAGATTTTATGAAGAGTTATAGTCACTTCAAATTTCATCAGATTATTTTAAGATTTATGTTCACTTCAATTTTCACCAGATTTTCTGAAGACTTATATTTACTTCAAATTTCATTAGATTTTCTGAAGACTTATATCAACTTCAAATTTCACCAGATTTTCTGAAGACTTATATTAACTTCAAATTTAATCTATTTATCTTAAGATATATGTTCACTTTAAATTTCATTAGATTATCTTAAGATGTATGTTCACTTCAATTTTCATAAGATTTTTTGAAGACATATATTCACTCCAAACTTCATTAGATTTTCTGAAGAGTTATATTCACTACAAATATCATCAGATTATCTTAAGTGAGATGTTCACATCAATTTTCACCAGATTTTCTGAAGACATATATACACTTCAAATTTCATCAGATTTTCTGAAGACTTATATTCACTTCAAATTTCATTTGATTTTCTAAAAACTTATATTTACTTCAAATTTCACGATTATCTTAAGATATATGTTCACTTAAATTTCAATGATTATCTTAAGATGTATATTCACTTCAATTTTCATAAGATTTTTGAAGACTTATATTCACTTCAAATTTCATCGATTTTCTAAAGACTTATATTCAATTCAAATTTCATCGATTGTCTCACTTAAATTCAAGACTTTATTCACTTCAAATTTCATATGATTTCGTGAAGACTTATATTCACTTCAAGTTTCACCGATTTTAAGACTTATATTCACTTCAAATTTCATAAGATTTTTTAAGATTTATATTTTCTTCAAATTTCATCCGATTTTCGAAACTTATATTCACTCAAATTCATCGATTATCTTAAGATGTATGTTCACTCAATTTTCATAATATTTTTGAAGACTTTATTCACTTCAAATTTCATATTTTCTCAAGACTTATATTCACTTCAAATTTCATCAAATTATCTTAAGATTTATGTTCACTTCAATTTTCACCGATTTTCAAGACTTATATTCACTTCAAATTTCATCGATTTTGTGAAGATTTATATTCACTTCAAATTTCATCTAATTTTCTAAGATTTATATTCACTTCAAATTTCACCATTTTCAAGACTTATATTCATCAAATTTAACAAGATTTCTCAAGACTTTATTCACTTCAAATTTCAACTCATTTCTCAAGACTTATATTCACTTCAAGTTTCACGATTTTCCAAGACTTATATTCACTTCAAATTTCATTAGAGTTTTCAAGATTTATATGTTCTTCAAATTTCATAGATTTTTGAAGACTTATATTAACTTCAAATTTCATCGATTATCTTAAGATGTATGTTCAATTCCATTTCATAAGATTTTTTGAAGACTTATATTCACTCAAATTTCATGATTTTTAAGACTTATATTCACTTAAAATTTCACAGATTTTAAGACTTATATTCACTTCAAATTTCATCCGATTTTCAAGACTTATATTCACTTCAAATTTCATCGATTTTCGAAGACTTATATTCACTTCAAATTTCATCCGATTATCTTAAGATTTTGTTTACTTCCAGATTTTCGAAGACTTATATTCACTTTAAATTTCACCGATTTTGAAAGACTTATATTCACTTCAAATTTCATCGGATGATTTTAAGATTTATATTTCCTTCAAATTTCATCTGATTTTCCAAGACATATTCACTTCAAATTTCATCATTATCTTAAGATGTACGTTCACTTCAATTTTCATAAGATTTTTGAAGACTTATATTCACTTCAAATTTCATCGATTTTAAAGACTTATATTCACTTCAAATTTCATCCATTATCTTAAGATTTATGTTCACTTCAATTTTCACCAGATTTTCAAGACTTATACACTTCAAATTTCATCAGATTTTTAATTTATATTCACTTCAAATTTCATTTGATTTTCTAAAACTTATATTTACTTCAAATTTCATCGATTATCTTAAGATATATGTTCACTTAAAATTTCATCGATTATCTTAAGATTATGTTCACTTCAATTTTCATAAGATTTTTGAAGACTTATATTCACTTCAAATTTCATCAAATTTTCAAGACTTATATTCACTTCAAATTTCATCGATTGTCTTAAGATTTATATTCACTTCTATTTTCACGGATATTCTAAGACTTATATTCACTTCAAATTTCATCGATTTTTGAAGACTTATATTCACAAAATTTCATCTAATTTCAGAAGACTTATATTCACTTCAAATTTCATTTCATTTTTGAAGACTTTTATTCAAATCGATTTTTCTAAAGACTTATATTCACTTCAAATTTCATCCGATTTTCAAGACTTATATTCACTTCAAATTTCATCATTTTCAAGACTTATATTCACTTCAAATTTCATTAGAGTTTTTAAGATTTTATATTTCCTTAAATTTCATCAATTTTTTGAAGACTTATATTCACTCAAATTTCATCGATTATCTTAAGATGTGTTCACTTCAAGTTTCATAGATTTTTGAAGCTTATATTCACTTCAAATTTCATCGATTTTTGAAGACTTATATTCACTTCAAATTTCATTAGATTATCTTAATATATATGTTTACTTCAATTTTCACCAGATTTTCTGAAGACTTTTATTCACTTCAAATTTCATCTGATTTTTAGAAGACTTATATTCACTACAAGTTTCACCAGATTTTTTGAAGACTTATATTCACTTCAAATTTCATAAGATTATTTTTTGATTTATATTTTCTTCAAATTTCATCTGATTTTCCGAAAACATATATTCACTTCAAATTTCATCAGATTATCTTAAGATGTATGTTCACTTCAATTTTCATAAGATTTTTTGAAGACTCTTATTCACTTCAAATTTCATCAGATTTTCTGAAGACTTATATTCACTACAAATTTCATCAAATTATCTTAAGATTTATGTTCACTTCAATTTTCACCAGATTTTCTGAAGACTTATATTCACTTCAAACTTCATCAGATTTTGTGAAGATTTAAATTCACTTCAAATTTCATCTAATTTTCAGAAGATTTATATCCACTTCAAATTTCACCAGATTTTCTGAAGACTTATATTAACATCAAATTTAACAAGATTTTCTGAAGACTTTTATTCACTTCAAATTTCAACTCATTTTCTGAAGACTTATATTCACTTCAAGTTTCACCAGATTTTCTGAAGACTTATATTCACTTCAAATTTCATTAGAGTTTTTCAAGATTTATATGTTCTTCAAATTTCATAGGATTTTTTGAAGACTTATATTAACTTCAAATTTCATCAGATTATCTTAAGATGTATGTTCATTCCATTTTCATAAGATTTTGCGAAGACTTATATTCACTTCAAATTTCATCAGATTTTCTGAAGACTTATAGTCACTTAAAATTTCACCAGATTTTCTGAAGACTTATATTCACTTCAAATTTCATCTGATTTTCTGAAGACTTATATTCACTTCTAATTTCATCAGATTTTCTGAAGACTTATATTCACTTCAAATTTCACCTGATTATCTTAAGATTTATGTTTACTTCAATTTTCACCAGATTTTCTGAAGACTTATATTCACTTCAAATTTCACCAGATTTTCTAAAGACTTATATTCACTTCAAATTTCATTAGATTATTTTAAGATTGATATTTCTTTAAATTTAATCGGATTTTCTGAAGGCATATATTCACTTCAAATTTCATCAGATTATCTTAAGATGTATGTTCACTTCAATTTTCATATGATTTTTTGAAGACTCTTATTCACTTCAAATTTCATCGATTTTCCAAGACTTTATTCACTACAAATTTCATCAGATTATCTTAAGATTTATGTTCACTTCAATTTTCACCAGATTTTCTGAAGACTTATATACACTTCAAATTTCATCAGATTTTCTGAATACTTATATTCACTTCAAATTTCATTTGATTTTCTAAAAACTTATATTTACTTCAAATTTCATCAGATTATCTTAAGATATATGTTCACTTAAAATTTCATCAGATTATCATAAGATGTATGTTCACTTCAATTTTCATAAGATTTTTTGAAGACTTATATTCACTTCAAACTTCATCAAATTTTCTGAAGACTTATATTCACTTCAAATTTCATCAGATTGTCTTACGATTTATGTTCACTTCTATTTTCACTAGATATTCTAATGACTTATATTCACTTCAAATTTCATCAGATTTTGTGAAGACTTATATTCACATAAAATTTCATCTAATTTCCAGAAGACTTATATTCACTTCAAATTTCATTTCATTTTTTGAAGACTTTTATTCAAATCAGATTTTTATAAAGACTTATATTCACTTCAAATTTCATCTGATTTTCTGAAGACTTATATTCACTTCAAATTTCATAAGATTTTCTGAAGACTTATATTCACTTCAAATTTCATTAGAGTTTTTTAAGATTTTATATTTCCTTCAAATTTCATCAATTTGTTTGAAGACTTATATTAACTTCAAATGTCATCAGATTATCTTAAGATGTGTGTTCACTTCAAGTTTCATAAGATTTTTTGAAGCTTTATTTTCACTTCGAATTTCATCAGATTTTTTGAAGACTTATATTCACTTCAAATTTCATTAGATTATCTTAATATATATGTTTACTTCAATTTTCACCAGATTTTCTGAAGACTTTTATTCACTTCAAATTTCATCTGATTTTCAGAAGACTTATATTCACTACAAGTTTCACCAGATTTTTTGAAGACTTATATTCACTTCAAATTTCATAAGATTATTTTTTTGATTTATATTTTCTTCAAATTTCATCTGATTTTCCGAAAACATATATTCACTTCAAATTTCATCAGATTATCTTAAGATGTATGTTCACTTCAATTTTCATAAGATTTTTTGAAGACTCTTATTCACTTCAAATTTCATCAGATTTTCTGAAGACTTATATTCACTACAAATTTCATCAAATTATCTTAAGATTTATGTTCACTTCAATTTTCACCAGATTTTCTGAAGACTTATATTCACTTCAAACTTCATCAGATTTTGTGAAGATTTAAATTCACTTCAAATTTCATCTAATTTTCAGAAGATTTATATCCACTTCAAATTTCACCAGATTTTCTGAAGACTTATATTAACATCAAATTTAACAAGATTTTCTGAAGACTTTTATTCACTTCAAATTTCAACTCATTTTCTGAAGACTTATATTCACTTCAAGTTTCACCAGATTTTCTGAAGACTTATATTCACTTCAAATTTCATTAGATTTTTTCAAGATTTATATGTTCTTCAAATTTCATAGGATTTTTTGAAGACTTATATTAACTTCAAATTTCATCAGATTATCTTAAGATGTATGTTCATTCCATTTTCATAAGATTTTTCGAAGACTTATATTCACTTCAAATTTCATCAGATTTTCTGAAGACTTATAGTCACTTAAAATTTCAATAGATTTTCTGAAGACTTATATTCACTTCAAATTTCATCTGATTTTCAGAAGACTTATATTCACTTCTAATTTCATCAGATTTTCTGAAGACTTATATTCACTTCAAATTTCACCTGATTATCTTAAGATTTATGTTTACTTCAATTTTCACCAGATTTTCTGAAGACTTATATTCACTTCAAATTTCACCAGATTTTCTAAAGACTTATATTCACTTCAAATTTCATTAGATTATTTTAAGATTGATATTTCCTTCAAATTTAATCGGATTTTCTGAAGGCATATATTCACTTCAAATTTCATCAGATTATCTTAAGATGTATGTTCACTTCAATTTTCATATGATTTTTTGAAGACTCTTAATCACTTCAAATTTCATCAGATTTTCTGAAGACTTATATTCACTACAAATTTCATCAGATTATCTTAAGATTTATGTTCACTTCAATTTTCACCAGATTTTCTGAAGACTTATATACACTTCAAATTGCATCACATTTTTTGAAGACTTATATTCACTTCAACTTTCATCCGATTTTCTGAAGACTTATATTCACTTCAAATTTCATCAGATTATCTTAAGATATATGTTCACTTAAAATTTCATCAAATTATCTTAAGATGTATCTTCACTTAAATTTTCATAAGATTTTTTGAAGACTTATATACACTTCAAACTTCATCAAATTTTCTCAAGTCATATATTCACTTCAAATTTCATCAGATTGTCTTATGATTTATGTTCACTTCAAATTTCATCTGATGATCTTAAGATTTATGTTTACTTCAATTTTCACCAGATTTTCTGAAGACTTATATTCACTTCAAATTTCACCAGATTTTCTAAAGACTTATATTCACTTCAAATTTCATCAGATTATTTTAAGATTGATATTTCCTTCAAATTTAATCGGATTTTCTGAAGGCATATATTCACTTCAAATTTCATCTGATTATCTTAAGATGTATGTTCACTTCAATTTTCATATGATTTTTTGAAGACTCTTATTCACTTCAAATTTCATCAGATTTTCTGAAGACTTTTATTCACTACAAATTTCATCAGATTATCTTAAGATTTATGTTCACTTCAATTTTCACCAGATTTTCTGAAGACTTATATACACTTCAAATTGCATCATATTTTTTGAAGACTTTTATTCACTTCAAATTTCATCCGATTTTCTGAAGACTTATATTCACTACAAATTTCATCAGATTATCTTAAGATATATGTTCACCTAAAATTTTATCAGATTATCTTGAGATGTATGTTCACTTCAATTTTCATAAGAATTTTTGAAGACTTATATACACTCCAAACTTCATCAGATTTTCTGAACAATTATATTTGTAACGCCCTGTTTTTATTAATATTATATTAATATTTTCGATTTACCGATCGATATTTATCTTACGACGAGAATATTTATATTAATTAATATATCTATTAATTTATCTGGCGACGTTCTGTTCGGTCCGGTAAAAATATTATTCGGATCCGATATTTCAATTCCCCAGAATTATTTTAATTGATTGAATTAAATATATTAATGATATAATTGGTTAGGAGTGTGAGGATTAATTGTTAGAATTGGGTTTTACACCCTTGGTTGCTAGTAGGGAAAACAACCTATGAAACACTTTCCTTGTTTTTCTTTCCAACCTAGCACACCATAGCCAAACAAGAGCAAGAAGGGAAGTTAGTGGAAATAACCTTATAAAACCATTTCCTTTGTTTTTCTTCCCATTTTTCCAAACACACCTAAAATAGAAACTTGGAAGTGGAAGAGAGGGTTTTGTGAAGAAGAAGAAGAAGAGGAGTAAGAGAGGAGCTTGAGGTTGGGCTTTGTAGCATCACCATGGATCATCCAAGCTAGAGGTAAGGGGTTTGATTTCTCTATCTCATATGGTTAGGGTTTGATAGTTGTATTTAGGATTTGGGGGAAATTTGATAGTTGGTTTATAGGGTTTGGTTGATTGATTGTTGAAATAGATTAGAGAAGTTGGATTTGAAGTATAAATTGTGGGTTTTTAGTATGCTAGTTGTAGAAAATGGAATTTGTATAATGGAAATGAAAAAGAAAAGAGAAAAACTAGAAAACTGTAAAAAAACCAGAAAAACATTACGGACCATTTCGCAGGGAAGGAGAGGAAAAGAGATGGAGGGACAAGGAGGGGGGAGGCGCCCACTTCACCTTGAGGGCCGACCGTCCCACCCTATAGGGCGTCCGCCTCCATTCCTTTGGGTGGGCTGGGACGTGCGTCCTAGATGCTAGGCAGATGGAGAGCATTTTCTGTTTTCTGCGTTTTGCTGTTTTGCTTTTTTCTGTTTTCCTGCAATATTAGTTTCCTGCATAATTTCCTCATTTAGTTTCTGTTAGTTTCAATCCCCATAGTTATTCATACTACTAGTTAGTATTAATAAAATATAACTAGAGCATAATTTAGCCGATTAAATTTAAAACCCGATTATGTTCCAATTTTCCAATTCCGATAAAGTTGCTGTCAATTCTAAAATTGACGTACTAGCTAAGTTTGGTGTAGAACGTAGTGGTGAGGTTAGTTTTAGAAATTACGAGTTTTTACAGACGACCGAAACAAGCCAATTTACGAAATTGAATCGGACGGTGTTTTAGTAGATTTAAGTACGTATGAACAATCCGATTTCGTCGCCGATTATGATTAATACGGTTGTTAGGAATGGCTTTCGTGATTATTATAGGTGTTTGAATATTTTCCGTTTTCGAATTTAGTGAATTAATTAATAATGATGCGGTGTGAATAAACGTAAGATTGTATTTATTAATGAATAGTTGTTGATATGCAATGATGATATATGTTTTGTACATGATGATGTGATGATTAAATTGATGTGGTTAATATATGCTTCCGATTTCGAATGCATGACTTTTGGGTGAATTTATTAGTGATGTTTGCATAATGCAATTATGATGCGATGATATATTTATCTTGTTTTGATAAATTATGGCGATGTGGGCTTTATGCCAATTTGGATGACGATGATGATGTTTTGTGTTGTGTTGTTTTATTGTCGAGTCACATACATTTCATAAGAGGGCTTTCATGCCAAGCAATGATGGCTTTTATGCGCGATGATGGCTTTTGCCGAAGATCGGCTTTATGCCAAGTGTCCTAATTACGGACAAAGCGATGGGTACCACATGCATAACATAGTCGTGTCTCATGGAGTCGGTTATGTTTATGTTTGAGTTGTTTGGCGTTGGGTTTTTGTTGATTGATGGATGATATTGAATTGCGATGATATCTGATATGATGATGTTTATGATGATGTTTGTGATGATGTTGTGAATATGGGCTTTATGCCACAAGCGATGAAGGGCTTTATGCCAAAAGCGAAGATGGGCTTTAGCCAATTTGTGATGATTTGTTGTGTTGCTTATATTATTAGCATTATTTAATGTCGTTGGTTGATGTTGTTGTTTAAGACTGCCGTGTTAATTAGTGATGTATTAGCTCGTGGCAATTTTGTGGTGATGGAAGTTTATGTTTGTTGTGACGTTTATGCCGATGAGGTTAGGGTGATAAAGTGTAGATTATACACAATAGGATGACTAGTAAAGTAAGTGAGTTTTGATTATGTGTTGGAATTACACTTATTATCTATATATACCGACACTATATATATATATATATATATATATATATATATATATATATATATATATATATATATATATATATATATATATATATATGCCTTAATTATATGTTTTGGAGTATCTCACCCTTTACTTGTTTTACGTTACCTATATATTAACGTGTTTTAAAGACAGTCTATAGTCTGTTAGTCGAGTCGGTGTCGCTCTGATACATAGCACTCGGGGGGAAATATTTATGTTTTCTTGTTGTTGTTGTTTTATTATTATTCCTTTTGTGAATAAGAACCATAATTCATAAAACCATGATTTTGATGAGGAAGTTTAATAAAGGAGATGTTTTGATTTCTATGAATCAATTTATGTTTTCCTGTGAAGCTATGTATCAGAAATTTATACTTTAAAGTAAACTGTTTTAAAATGAGTTGTTTTGATGGTGTAACGCCTCAGTATTTAATTTATGAAATTTTAAAATTACTCTGATTTTTGCATATTAAACTCTGGGTAGAATTGGGGTGTTACAATATTCACTTCAAATTTCATCAGATTATCTTAAGATTTATGTTCACTTCAATTTTGACCAGATTTTCTGAAGACTTATATTTACTTCAAATTTCATCAGATTTGCTAAAGACTTATATCCACTTCAAATTTCACCTGATTTTTTGAAGACTTATATTCAAATCAATTTTAACTAGATTTTCTGAAGACTTATATTTCCTTTAAATTTCATCTAATTTTCTGATGATTTATATTCACTTCATGTTTCACCAAATTTTCTGAAGACTTATATTCACTTCAAATTTCATAAGATTTTTTTAAGATTTATATTTCCTTCTAATTTCATCGGATTTTCTGTAGACAAATTTTCACTTCAAATTTCATCAGATTATCTTAAGATGTATGTTCACTTCAATTTTCATAAGATTTTTTGAAGACGCTTATTTACTTCAAATTTCATCAGATTTTGTGAAGACTTATATTCACTTCAAATTTCATCTAATTTTCAGAAGACTTATATCCACTTCAAATTTCACCAGATTTTTTGAAGACTTATATTCATATCAATTTTAACCAGATTTTCTGAACACTTATATTCACTTCAAATTTCATCTCATTTTCTGAAGACTTATATTCACTTCAAGTTTCACCAGATTCTTTGAAGACTTATATTCACTTCAAACGTCATCAGATTATCTTAAGCTTTATGTTCAATTCCATTTTCATAAGATTTTTTGAAGACTTATATTCACTTCATATTTCATCAGATTTTCTTAAGACTCATATTCACTTAAACTTTTACCAGATTTTCTGAAGACTTATATTCACTTCAAATTTCATCTAATTTTTAGAAGACTTATATCCACTTCAAATTTCACTAGATTTTCTGAAGACTTATATTCATATCAATTTTAACCAGATTTTCTATAGACTTATATTCAATTCAAATTTCATCTCATTTTCTGAAGACTTATATTCACTTCAAGTTTCACCAGATTTTCTGAAGACTTATATTCACTACAAATTTCATTAAAGTTTTTTAAGATTTATATTTCCTTCAAATTACATCGGATTTTTTGAAGACTTATTTTCACTTCAAATTTCATCAGATTTTCTGAAGACTTATATTCACTTCAAATTCATTACATTATCTTAAGATTTATGTTTAGTTCAATTTTCATCAGATTTTCTAATGACTTATATTCACTTCAAATTTCATCTGATTTTCAGAAGACTTATTTTCACTTCAAAGTTCATCAGATTTTCTGAGGACTTATATTCACTTCAGATTTCATCTGATTTTCAGAAGACTTATATTTACTTCAAATTTCATCACATTTTCTGAAGACTTATATTCACTTAAAATTTCATCATGTTTTCCTCAAAAATTTCATGACATTTTTAGACACTTATATTCATTTCAAATTTCATCACATTTTCTTAAGACTTATATTCACTTCAATTATCATCAGATTTCTTTAAGAATAATGTTCACTTTGTATTTCTTAAGAATTTCTTAAGATTTATTTTCAGATCTTTGTTCATTTCAGAGTCTATAAGATTTTCTTAAGATTTATGTTCACTTCAAATTTCATCATGTTATCTTCAAATTTCATTACATTTCTAGAGACTTATATTCATTTCAAATTTCATCACATTTTCTTAAGACTTATATTCACTTCAAATATGATTACATTTTCTTAAGATTTAAGTTCACTTCGTATTTATTCATAATTTCTTCAGATTTATATTCACTTTAAATATCTTCAGATCTATGTTCATTCAAGAGTCCATAAGATTTTCTTAAAATTTATGTTCACTTCCAATTTCAACATGTATTCCTCAAATTTCATCAGATTTCTAGAGACTTATATTCATTTCATATTTAATCACATTTTCTGAAGACTTATATTCACTTCAAATATCTTCAGATTTTCTTAAGATTTATGTTCACTTCGTATTTCTTCAGAATTTCTTAAGATTGATATTCACTTCAAATTTGTACATATCTATGTTCATTTCAGATTCCATCATATTTTCTTAAGATTTATGTACACTTCGTATTTCTTCAAATTTCATCACATTTCTAGAGACTTTTATTCCCTAAAAATTTCATCACATTTTCTTAAGACTTATATTCACTTCATATATCATCACATTTTCTTAAGATTTATGTTCACTTCTTCTTTCTTCAAAATTTCTTAAGATTTAAATTCACTACAAATTTCTTCAGATCTATGTTCACTTCAGATTCCATCAGATTTTCTTAAGATTTATGTTCAATTTAAATTTAATCAGGTTTTCCTCAAATTTCATTACATATTCTAGATACTTATATTCATTTAAAATTTCATCACATTTACTGAAGACTTATATTCACTTAAAATTTCATCATGTTTTCCTCAAATTTCATGACATTTTTAGACACCTATATTCATTTCAAATTTCATCACATTTTCTTAAGACTTATATTCACTTCAATTATCATCAGATTTTCTTAAGATTAATGTTCACTTCGTATTTCTTAAGAATTTCTTAAGATTTATTTTCAGATCTATGTTCATTCCAGAGTCTACTACATTTTCTTAAGATTTATGTTCACTTCAAAGTTCATCATGTTATCCTCGAATTTCATCACATTTCTATAGACTTTTATTCATTTCAAATTTCATCACATTTTCTTAAGACTTATATTCTCTTCAAATAGGATAAGATTTTCTTAAGATTTATATTCACTTTAAATATCTTCAAATCTATGTTCATTCAAGAGTCCATAAGATTTTCTTAAGATTTATGTTCACTTCAAATTTCAACATGTATTCCTCAAATTTCATCAGATTTCTAGAGACTTATATTCATTTCAAATTTAATCATATTTTCTGAAGACTTATATTCACTTTAAATATCATCAGATTTTCTTAAGATTTATGTTCACTTCGTATTTCTTCAGAATTTCTTAAGATTTATATTCACTTCAAATTTGTACATATCTATGTTCATTTCAGATTCCATCATATTTTCTTAAGATTTATGTACACTTCAAGTTTCATCAGGTTTCCCTCAAACTTTCTAGACACTTATATTCATTTCTAATTTCATAACATTTTCTTAAGACTTATATTCACTTCAAATATCATCACATTTTCTTAAAATTTATGTTCACTTCGTAATTCTTCATAATTTCTTCAGATTTATATTCACTTCTAATATCTTCAGATCTATGTTCATTCAAGAGTCCATAAGAATTTCTTAAGATTTATGTTCACTTAAAATTTCAACATGTTTTCCTCAAATTTCATTAGATTTCTAGAGACTTATATTCATTTCAAATTTAATCACATTTTTTGAACACTTATATTCACTTCAAATATCATCAGGTTTTCTTAACATTTATGTTCAGTTCGTATTTCTTCAGAGTTTCTTAAGATTTATATTCACTTCAAATTTGTACATATCTATGTTCATTCCAGAGTCCATAAGATTTTCTTAAGATTTATGTTCACTTCAAATTTCATCATGTTTTCCTAAAATTTCATCACATTTCTAGAGACTTATATTCATTTCAAATATCATCACATTTTCTTAAGATTTATGTTCACTTCGTATTTCTTCAGAATTTCTTAAGATTTAAATTTTCTTTAAATTTTTTCAGATCTATGTTCACTTCAAATCCCATCAGATTTTCTCAAGATTTATGTAAACTTCAAATTTCATCACATTTTCCTCTAATTTCATCGCATTTCTGGAGACTAGTAATCATTTCAAATTTCATCACATATTCAGAAGACTTATATTCACTTCAAATTTCATCTGTTTTTCTGAAGACTTATATTCACTTCAAATTTCATCAGATTATCTTAAGATTTATGTTCACTTCAAATTTCATCAGATTTTCTGAAGACTTATATTCACTTCATATTTCATCTGATTATTTTAAGATTTATGTTTACCTCAATTTTCACCAGATTTTCTGAAGACTTATATTCACTTCAAATTTCATCTGATTTTTAGAAGACTTATATTCACTTCAAGTTTTACCATATTTTCTGAAGACATATATTCACTTCAAATTTCATCAGATTAATTTAAGATTTATATTTCCTTCAAATTTCATCGGATTTTTTGAAGACATATATTCACTTCAAATTTCATCAGATTATCTTAAGATGTATGTTCACTTCAATTTGCATAAGATTTTTTGAAGACTTATATTCACTCCAAACTTCATCAGATTTTCTGAACAGTTATATTTGCAACGCCCTGTTTTTATTAATATTATATTATATTAATGTTTTCGATTTACCGATCGATATTTATCTTGCGACGAGAATATTCATATTAATTAATATATCTATTAATTTATCTGGCGACGTTCCGTTCGGTCCGGTAAAAATATTATTCGGATCCGATATTTTAATTCCCCAGAATTATTTTAATTGATTGAATTAAATATATTAATGATATAATTGGTTAGGAGTGTGAGGATTAATTGTTAGAATTGGGTTTTACACCCTTGGTTGCTAGTAAGGAAAACAACCTATGAAACACTTTCCTTGTTTTTCTTTCAAACCTAGCACACCATAGCCAAACAAGAGCAAGAAGGGAAGTTAGTGGAAATAACCTTATAAAACCATTTCCTTTGTTTTTCTTCCCATTTTTCGAAACACACCTACAATAGAATCTTGGAAGTGGAAGAGAGGGTTTTGAGAAGAAGAAGAAGAGGAGGAGCAAGAGAGGAGCTTGAGGTTGGGCTTTGTAGCATCACCATGGATCATCCAAGCTAGAGGTAAGGGGTTTGATTTCTCTATCTCATATGGTTAGGGTTTGATAGTTGTATTTAGGATTTGGGGAAAAATTTGATAGTTGGTTTATAGGGTTTGGTTGATTGATTGTTGAAATAGATTAGAGAAGTTGGATTTGAAGTATAAATTGTGGGTTTTTAGTATGCTAGTTGTAGAAAATGGAATTTGTATAATGGAAATGAAAAAGAAAAGAGAAAAACTAGAAAACTATAAAAAAAACCAGAAAAACATTACAGACCATTTCGCAGGGAAGGAGAGGAAAAGAGATGGAGGGACAAGGAGGGGGAAGCACCCACCTCACCTTGAGGGGCGACCGTCCCACCCTATAGGGCGTCCGCCTCCATTCCTTTGGGTGGGACATCGTCTGGATGCTAAGATGGAGCATTTTACATTTTCGTGTTTTTTGTTTTGCTTTTTTCAATATTAGTTTCTTGCATAATTTCCTCATTTTGTTTCTGTTAGTTTCAATCCCCATAGTTATTCATACTACTAGTTAGTATTAATAAAATATAACTAGAGCATAATTTAGCCGATTAAATTTAGAACCGGATTATGTTCCGATTTTCCAATTCTAGTAAATTCGGCGACGGAGCAAGTTGCTCCGAATTCAACGAAAATTGACGTACTAGCTAAGTTTGACGTGTAGAACGCAGTGGTGCGGTTAGTTTTTAGAAATTACGAGTTTTTATGAGACGACCGAAACAAGCCAATTTATGAAAATTGAATCGACGGTGTTTTAGTAGATTTAAACGTATGGACAATCCGATTTCGTCGGCGATTATGATTAATACCGGTTGTTAGGAATGGCTTTCGTGGCGATTATAGGTGTTTGACTATTTTCCGTTTTGAATTTAGTGAATTAATTAATAATGATGCGGTGTGAATAAGCGTAAGATTTTGGTGTATTTATTAATGAATACTTGTTGATATGCAATGCGATGATATATGTTTTGTATATGATGATGTGATGATTAAATTGATGTTGTTAATATATGCTTCCGATTTGTGAATGCATGAATTTTGGGTGAATTTATTAGTGATGTTTGCATAATGCAATTATGATGCGATGATATATTTATCTTGTTTTGGATAAATTATGGCGATGTGGGCTTTATGCCAATTTGGATGAGCGATGATGATGTTTTTGTGTTGTGTTGTTTTATTGTCGAGTCACATACATTTCATAAGCGACTTTCATGCCAAGCAATGATGGCTTTTATGCCAAGCGATGATGGCTTTTATGCGGAGCGAAGATCGGCTTTATGCCAAGTGTCCCTAATTACGGACAAAGCGATGGGTACCACATGCATAACATAGTCGTGTCTCATGGAGTCGGTTATGTTTATGTTTGAGTTGTTTGGCTTTGGGTTTTTGTTGATTGATGGATGATATTGAATTGCGATGATATCTGATATGATGATGTTTATGATGATGTTTGTGATGATGGGCTTTATGCCACAAGCGATGATGGGCTTCATGCCAAAAGCGAAGATGGGCTTTAGCCAATTTGTGATGAGTTGTTTGTGTTGCTTATATTATTAGCATTATTTAATGTTGTTGGTTGATGTTGTTGTTTAAGACTACCGTGTTAATTAGTGATGTATTAGCTCATGACGATTTCGTGGCGATGGGAGTTTATGTGTTGTTGTGACGTTCATGCCGATGAGGTTACGGTGATAATGTGTAGATTATACACAATAGGATGACTAGTAAAGTAAGTGAGTTTTGATTATGTGTTGGAATTACACTTATTAATCTATACCCCTTTATAATTCCGACACTATATATATATATGTATATATATTTTATCATGCCTTAATTATATGTTTTGGAGTATCTCACCCTTTACTTGTTTCGCCGTTACCTATATATTGGTAACGTGCAGGTTCTGTCGATCAAGTTATTAGTGTGTTTAATCCTGTTGTATGCGACATGTGTGTGAAACACTGTCGATACTTGTTTGTTTCAAATTGTTTGTTTGCAGAGATGAGTTTGAAACAAGTGGGGGAGAAGTTTTACTTCTTGGTGGCGCTTATGGCTTAGGATGGAGCCTCAAGTAGTGTTACGCTTTGGTAACTTGTAGTGTAATTTTGAAGAGTTGGTAGAGAGACACGGATTGTTGTTGTCTATTGACAAATTGAGGGACTGATCATCCTTAATCTCTTGTTGATAGTAGTCGGGAATTGTGTTGGTTGGGATAGACTTGTCTTTCCAGCTTAATAGTGTATGACGCAGATGTGTCGACGTAAGATGGTGCATGGTTACTTGAGTTGTGAGCGAATTTGGATTTTGAGGAGAAGCAAGATTTTGACAAGTGGACTTCTCGTTGTGATTCTTCCGAAGCATATTGTGAAGATGTGAGTGAATTACCGCAGTAGTGCGAAGTGAAGTTTTGATGGATTTAGTTTCTGGAATTTGTGGTGATTTGAAGTATCCTTAAAGGATGTTTGCTTCTGAATTAGAGTTGAAAAATCAACTTGAGGATTGGTTTGAGTAGAGTTTGTTTATTCGAGCGGGTTACCGTGGAGTGCTACCGTTGTGTGGTTCGAGAAGAGAAAAGGTTACCCGAGTTGGTGTGTTGTTTACGGTCAAGGAACGAAGTGGATGTTGAGGACGAGTGTCTACTTCCGAGGATTGATTTTTGGATGAATCAGTCATTTGAGTTTTGTGTTTAGTGAGAGTGATGCGATGTCTGGCTGTCTACGGATTAGTGTGAGGGTTGAATATGCTTAGGCAATGCCCTTCAAGATAGTGTATGGTTCTGGCGAGTATTTGTTGGTGTCATTAGTGTGACTAATGCGTCTGGTGTGATTTTGGAATGTTCAGACAGTACTCTCATGAGTAGCTGTAAGATTTATTTCGTGTTCATGGACATTATTTGGTTCACATCAAGTTAATGAATTGTGGCAAGCATCCAAGCATTGCGTTATCAGTAGCGGAGTTACACTGGTGCATGTCGAGTATTCTAAAGATTGGATTTTGGATTGTTAGACGAGAGTGCTTTAAGTAAGTGACCTAGACGGTGATATTTTGGACAGTTCCGGGAAGATTTATTTTGTATCTTGTAGAAGACTTTAAGGGGTTATTTCGGAGTTTAGAAATTCCTATGTTTTGGATGGTTAACTTTGTGAGTTTGACGGAAGATCCTTTTTATAAGTTGGTTTTGATCGTGAGTACTTTGACTTGAGATGGTGGAGTCGCTATTTGGACTTCACAGTGGGAAGCGAATTTGTTTAAGCCAGTGGAAAGTTTAGCGAATGCTTTGATTTTGGTTTTCTTTTGTACTAAAGGACCTTGTGCGGCGTATTGTGATATTTCAATTTGGACTAAAGATGTACTTCGACATAGAGTTGGAAAAGGTGCATTGCTACCTTGGAACGATTTGATTTTCATAAGGAAAAAGTTGTCGGACGCGTGAGTTAGAGTTTGATGCGGTTGCGCTCATTTGAAATTTTAGAGGTGTAGATGTTAACGACGAGGAGATTGGAATTGTTGAAGACAATTCAAGTTTGAGTGCAATCTATAAAGAGACTTCGTCTGGTGTCGAGTTTAGTATGTTGATATCGCGGTTAACCCAAGTATGTATGATTTGGGATTTGTTATTTTGAAGAATGTTGCATGGCTGTTTTGGGACGCTTGTTGAGACTAAGCTCAAAAGGTTATTAAGGATTTGTTCACTACTAACATATGGATTTTGTCGGATACTAATAGCCGTGGTGGATTATTGGTTTGTGACTAAGATAAGTCTTGAGGGTAAAGAATTTTGTGATGGGTTGGTAACCACAGGTACCTTAAGAGGATTGATATTTTATTAAGGAGAATGTTCTATCTGTGACTGAAGTCGGTCGCGACGGTGTTCGCGTTGGATTCCGTAAAGTTTATGTTATGGTTCTAAGTCCAACCTGTGTTGTGATTACAGGGGTAGGAGATGACGTTGATGAGTAGAGTTCTTGAGAGAGTGTTATGACCGAGTTACCACGGGGGATGATGGAAAGTTATGAAAGGTGTTTCGACTGAGAAGCCTGTGTATTGATTGTTGCGACGGTGCGAGGATGGCGATTACCTAATGCAATTTTGGGAATTGAATTGTTAAAAGGGACGACTTCGTTGAAGTCAAGTGTATACGTCGAAGTTTCACAAGTGAAATATTTAGGCAATATTTGTAAAGGTCACACTATGTTGTGTATGTTAGAGGATCAATAGAGGTTGATCAATCGAGAATGAAAGAGTGATTCTTCGAGTTGCTGAAGCTGATGTGGCGAGGTGTCTTGATGGGTGAATGCTTTGAACGTATCCATTTTGAGTGATTGTAAAGTTGAGGTTTAACCAAGTTTTTTTATGGTTGGCATCTTATGCATAGAAGTGAAGCACCATGGTATAGAGTTTGAGCATTGAATTGTTAGCGAGTATGCAAGATTGTTGATTTTGGACAAGTGAGGTTATAGTCGCAAGTCGTCAGTATAAGCCCTAGAATGAGTGGTGTATCGCTGTTCTGTTACGTTTGTGTAACTTGTTATTGTTCAAGGGTTGTACGTTGGTAATCTACAAGGATGATGTGATCTTGTGACTTCTGGAATGAGAACAGTAACTCCAAGTGTGATTCTTAAGTTTGTGCTTATGCGTGTAGGAAGGCATCTTTTCATGTTTGTGTAGCACGCGTGGTTTTACCCTATTTTGACTGTTTCAGTTTTGGTTTGTTTAACCATTTTGTTGTTTTCGTCTTAGCGATGGTGACGGTGTTGTGTTGCAGGACTTTATGTTCCTATCTTTGGTGACTCGTTTCCGAGGTGTCGGTTCGAGTGTGTGGCTAATTCTATGGTTGAGACGTTAGGATAGTAGCGATCTTGTTTGTTTGGTTCTCGAGTGAACCGGTGTTTCTGCGATTCGTTTAGTTGTTGGGTGTTAGTTGGTTGTCGAGTGCATTGTATGGGCTTTGCATCTTGGCATGGTTGTTCTTGTCTGATGCCCTTGTGTTTGGTGTATTTTATATGTTGTTTAATTGACGCGAGGATTGAGTGGACGAATGTGTAGGCATGTCCCGTTTTGTTCATTTTGGTCGAAATTTCGAGGACGAAAAGTTTATAAGTGGGGGAGAGTTGTAACGCCCTGTTTTAATTAATAATATATTATATTAATATTTTTGAATTACCGGTCGATATTTATTTGGCGACGAGAATATTCATATTAATTAATATATCTATTAATTTATCTGGTGACGTTGTGTTTGGTCCGAGTTTTATTCCGTTCGATTCAGTAAAATATTATTCGGATCCGATATTTAATTTCCCGGAATTATTTTAATTGATTGAATTAATAATATTGGTAGATATTTTTGTGTGTTAAAATACATCTTAAGTCCAAAACCAAATCGTTCCAAGGTAGTAATACACTTTTCCAACTCTATGTCGAAATACATCTTAAGTCCAAAATGAAATATCACAATACGCCGCACAAGGTTCTTCAGTACAAAACAAAACCAAAATCAAAGCATTCGCTAAACTTTCCAATGGCTCAAACAAATTCGCTTACCATCGTGAAGTCCAAATAGCGACTCAACCATCTCAAGTCAAAGTGCTCACGATCAAAACCAACTTATAAAAAGGATCTTCCGTCAAACTCGCAAAGTTAACCATCCAAAACAAAGGAACTTCTAAGCTCTGAAATAACCCCTTAAAGTCTTCTACAAGATACAAAATAAATCTTCGCGGAACCGTCCAAAATATCACCGTCTAGGTCACTTACTTAAAGCACTCACGTCCAAAATTCTCTCTTTAGAATACTCGCCGCGCACTAATCTAACTTCACTACTGATAACGCAAAGCTCGGATGCTTGCCACAATTCCTTAACTTGATGTGAACCAATTAATATCCATGAACACGAAATAACTCTTACAGCTACTCATGAGAGTACTGTCTGAACATTCCAAAATTACACCTGACGCATTAGTCACACTAATGACATCAACAAACACTCGCCAGGACCGTACACTATCTTGAAAAACATTGTCTAAACATCTTCAGCTCACACACTAACCCGTAGACAGCCAGACTTCACATCGATCTCACTAAAAGCAAAAATTCCAAGTGACTGATTCATCCAAATATCAATCCTCTGAAGTAGATACTTGTCCTTAACATCAACTTCGTTCCTTGACTGCAAACAACACACCAACTCGGGCAACCTTTCCTCTTCTCGAACATCACAATGGTAGCACTCCACGGTGACCCGCTCGAATAAAACAACTCTGCTCAAACCAATCCTCAAGTTGACTCTTCAACTCTTACTCAGAACTAAACATCGCTAAAGGATACATCGAATCACAACTAGTTCCAGAAACTAAATCCATCTAAACTTCACTTCGCACTACTGCGGTAAATCACTCACATCTTCACAATACACCTCAGAAGAATCACAACAAGGAGCTCACTTGCCAAAATCTTGCTTCTCCCCAAAATCCAAATTCGCTCACAACTCAAGTAACCGTGCACTACCTTGTGCCAACACATCCGCTTTATACACTATTAAGTTGGCAAGACAAGTCTATCCCAACCAACACAATCCCCGACTACTATCAACAAGAGATTAAGGATGATCAGTCCCTCATTTTGTCAATAGACAGTCGACAATCATGATGGTGACATAAACCATCTCTACCAACTACAACAGCGTCTTCAAACTTACACTTCAAGTTACCGAAGTGTAACACTGCTTGAGGCTCCATCCTAAACCACAAGCGCCACCAAGAAGTAAAACGTCTCCCTCACTTGTTTCAAACTCATCTCTGCAGACAAAAAATTTGAAACAAACAAGTACCGACAGTGTTTCACACACATGTCGCATACAACAGGATTTACCACATTAATAACTTGGTCGACAGACCGACCTGCTCTGATACCACTAATGTAACACCCCAATTCTACCCAAAGTTTTATATGCAAAAATCAGAGTAATTTTTAAAATTTCATAAATCAAATACTGAGGCGTTACACCATCAAAAACAACTCACTTTAAAACAGTTTACTTTAAAGTATAAATTTCGGATACATAGCATCGCAGGAAAACATAAATTGATTCATAGAAATCAAAACATCTCCTTTATTAAACTTCCTCATCAAAATCATGTTTTTATGAATTATGGTTCTTATTCACAAAAGGAATAATAATAAAGCAACAACAACAAGACGACATAAATAATTCCCCCCGAGTGCTACGTATCAGAGCGACACCGACTCGACTAACAGCAGCTATAGACTCCGTCTTCAAAACCTGCACGTTACCAATATATAGGTAACGGCGAAACAAGTAAAGGGTGAGATACTCCAAAACATATAATTAAGGCATGATAATATATATATATATATATATAGTGTCGGAATTATAAAGGGGTATAGATTAATAAGTGTAATTCCAACATAAAATCAAAACTCACTTACTTTACTCGTCATCCTAATGTGTATAATCTACACTTTATCACCATAACCTCATCGGCATAAACGTCACAACAACACATAAACTTCCATCCTCACGAAATAGTCACGAGCTAATACATCACTAATTAACACGGTAGTCTTAAACAACAACATAAACCAACAAAATTAAATAATGCTCCTAATATAATCAACACAAATTGGCTAAAGCCCGTCTTCGCTTTTGGCATAAAGCCCATCTTCGCTTTTGGCATAAAGCCCATCTTCGCTTTTGGCATAAAGCCCATCATCACATCATATATCATTGCAATTCAACATCATCCATCAATCAACAAAAACCCAATGCCAAATAACTCAAACATAAACATAATCGACTCCATGAGACACAACTATGTTATGCATGTGGTACCCATCGCTTTGTCCGTAATTAGGGACACTTGGCATAAAGCCGATCTTCGCTCGGCATAAAAGCCATCATCGCTTGGCATAAAAGCCTCTTCGCTTGGCATAAAAGCCTCTTCGCTTATGCAATGCATGTGACTCGACAATAAAACAACACAACACAAACACTCCATCATCGCTCGTCAAAATTGGCATAAAGCCCACATCGCTATAATTTATCCAAAACAAGATAAATATATCATCGCATCATAATTGCATTATGCAAACATCGCTAATAAATTCATCAAAAGTCATGCATTCACAAATCGGAAGCATTATTAACAACATCACTTTAATCATCACGTACAAAGACATATATCGTCGCTTTACATGTCAACAAGTATACATAATTATATACACCGTCGCAAATATTATTATCAATTAATCCACCAACTTCCAAAAACGGAAAAATAGTAAAAACATCACTAACCATCGCGAAAACCATTCTTAATTACCGGCATAATTTCTAAACTTCAACTTCAAAATCGGATAGTTCATATATGCCTCAAAATGACTAAAACACAATCCGGTTCAATTTACCGTAATTTAGCCTATTTCGGGTCGTTCCGTAAAAACACACAATTTCGAAAAACTAACTTCACCACTATGTTCTACACGTCAAACTTAGCTAGCACGTCAGTTTTCGTTGAATTCGGAGCAACTTGCTCCGTCGTCGAATTTACCGAAATCGGAAAATCGGAACATAATCGGGTTCTAAATTTAATCGGCTAACTCGTATCCTAGTTATATTTTATTAATACTAACTAGTAGTATATGGAAATAATGAAATTGAAATAGACAGAACCTGTTTTCAAAATTATGCAGGAACCATAAACCAGAGAACAGCAAAATGCAACATACAGCAAAATGCAAAACAGAAAATCCGTCTTCTTCCTATGTCCAAAGGGGACGTCCGTCCCTTAACATGCCTAAGCTTGGAGGTGAGGGCCTCAAACAAGGGGGTGGGCGCCTCCCCCACTTGCATTTCTTCCATCCAATTTCTTCCTCCTTGCGTTTTTACTGTATTTACCATTTTTCTGGTTTTTTTTTCAACTTTTTCTATTTTGTTTTCCTTTCTATTTCCCTTTCATCTTTTATTTTCATTCTTATAGTTTCATTCTTATTTTTCCAAACACTACAACCCTAACAACAATACATCTATAATCTCTACTCCTCATCCAACTTCTCCAAACTATCACAACAATCAACCAACAAAATCATAAAACTCTACTATCAATTTTTCCTCAATTCAAACTAAACCCATCAACATCTCTTATCATCAACACAACATATATACCTCAAACACAACATCAAAACATATTTCTACCATCAATTGAGAATTTCAACAACAACAACACAACACCAAAACAATGGCAAACTATAACCCCATGGATCAAAATACTAATTTTTCCTAAATCCACAACATATCTATCAAACCCTAACTATATGAAAAGGAAAATCAAACCCCTTACCTCTAGATTGGAGATGATCCAAGGTGATGCTACCAAGCCCAACCTCAAGCTTCCTTGCTCAAGATCTTCCTCATCTTCTCCTCTTCTTCTTCTTTCCAAAACCCTCTCTTCTCTCTCTAGGTTTCTATTTTGGTTTTTTTTGTGTTTACAATGGAAAGAAAAGGAAAAGAAATTGGTTTTTATAACTTGTTTCTTGCTAGTAAGCCAAGTCTCCATATTTGGTTTTGGTATAATTGAATGGAAGGAAAATGAGGAGAAATGGTTCTAGTAATGGTATTTTCCTTATTTAGTAAGTCAAGGATTAAAAACCCAAATCTCATCAATTAATCCTCACACTCCTAACCAATTATATCATTAGTATAATTAATTTAATTAATTAAAATAATTCCGGGGAATTAAAATATCGGATCCGAATAATATTTTACCGGACCGAACGGAACGTCGCCAAATATATTAATAGATATACCCGTTTAATATAATTATTTTCGTCGCCAAAACAATCGTCAAACGGTAATTCAAAAATATTAATATAATATAATATTAAATAAAACGGGCGTTACAAATTTCATCATATTTTCCTCAATTTTCATCACATTTCTAGAGACTTGTATTCATTTCAAATTTCATCATATTTTCTTAAGACTTATATTCACTTCAAATATCATCACATTTTCTTAAGATTTAAATTCACTTCGTAATTCTTTATAATTTCTGAAGATTTATATTCATTCAAATTTCTTGAAATCTATTTTCACTTCAGATTCCGTCATGTTTTCTTAAGATTTATATTCAATTCAAATTTGATCATGTTTTCCTTAAATTTCATCACATTTCTAGAGACTTATAATCATTTCAAATTTCATCACATTTTCTTAAGACTTATATTCAATTCAAATATCATCAGATTTTCTTAAGAATTATGTTCACTTTGTATTTCTTCAGAATTTCTTAAGATTTATATTTACTTCAAATTTCATCAGATCTATGTTCACTTCAGATTCCATCAGATTTTCTTAAGATTTATGTTCACTTCTAATTTCATCAGATTTTCCTCAAATTTTCTAAGACTTATATTCATTTCCAATTTAATCACATTTTCTTAAGGCTTATATTCACTTCAAATATCATCACATTTTTTTAAGATTTATGTTCACTACGTATTTCTTCAGAATTTATTCAGATTATATTCACTTCAAATTTCTTCAAATCTATGTTCATTACATAGTCCATAAAATTTTCTTAAGATTTATGTTCAATTAA
Organism: Vicia sativa; assembly: GCA_021764765.1. NCBI lineage: Eukaryota > Viridiplantae > Streptophyta > Magnoliopsida > Fabales > Fabaceae > Vicia > Vicia sativa. Next base: position 197,459,256 of record CM038794.1, read on the forward strand.
AATTTCATCATGTTTTCCTCAAATTTCATCACATTTCTAGAGACTTATAAAAATTTCAAATTTCATCACATTTTCTTATGACTTATATTCACTTCAAATATCATCACATTTTCTTAAGATTTATGTTCACATCGTATTTCTTCATAATTTCTTCAGATTTATATTCACGTCAAATTTCTTCAGATCTATGTTAACTTCAGAGTCCATGAAATTTTCTTAAGATTTATGTTCACTTCAAGTTTCATCAGATTTTCCTCAAATTTTCTAGAGATTTATATTCTTTTCAAATTTCATCATGTTTTCTTAAGACTTATATTCACTACAAATATCATCAGATTTTCTTAAGATTTATGTTCACTTCGTATTTCTTAAGAATTTCTTCAGATTTATATTCACTTCAAATTTCTTCAGATCTATGTTCATTCCATAGTCCATAAGATTTTCTTAAGATTTATGTTCACTTCAAATTTGATCATGTTTTCCTCAAATTTCATCACATTTCTAGAGACTTATAATCATTTAAAATTTCATCACATTTTCTTATGACTTATATTCACTTCAAATATCATCACATTTTCTTAAGATTTATGTTCACATCGTATTTCTTCATAATTTCTTAAGATTTATATTCACGTCAAATTTCTTCAGATCTATGTTAACTTCAGAGTCCATCAAATTTTCTTAAGATTTATGTTCACTTCAAGTTTCATCAGATTTGCCTCAAATTTTCTAGAGATTTATATTCTTTTCAAATTTCATCACATTTTCTTAAGACTTATATTCACTACAAATATCATCAGATTTTCTTAAGATTTATGTTCACTTCGTATTTCTTCAGAATTTCTTCAGATTTATATTCACTTCAAATTTCTTCAGATCTATGTTCATTCCATAGTCCATAAGATTTTCTTAAGATTTATGTTCACTTCCAATTTCATCATGTTTTCCTCAAATTACATCACATTTCTAGAGACTTATATTCATTTCAAATTTCATCACATTTTCTTAAGACTTATATTCACTTTAAATATCACCACATTTTGTTAAGATTTATGCTCACTTCGTATTTCTTCAGAATTTCTTAAGATTTAAATTCACTTCAAATTTCTTCAGATCTATGTTCATTACAGAGTCCATAAAATTTTCTTCATATTTAATTTCACTTCAAAATTCAACATGTTTTCCTCCAATTTCATCACATTTCTAGAGACTTATATTCATTTCAAATTTCATCACAATTTCTTAAGACTTATATTCACTTCAAATATCATCAAATTTTCTTAAGATTTATGTTCACTTCTTATTTCTTCAAAATTTCATAAGATTTATATTCACGTCAAATTTCTTCAGATCTATGTTAACTTCAGAGTCCATCAGATTTTCTTAAGATTTATGTTCACTTCAAGTTTCATCACGTTTTCCTCAAATTTTCTAGAGACTTTTATTCATTTCAAATTTCATCACATTTTCTTAAGAATTATATTCACTTCAAATATCATCAAATTTTCTTAAGATTTATTTTCACTTCATATTTCTTCATAATTTCTTAAGATTTATATTTAATTCAAATTTCTTCAGATCTCTGTTCATTCCAAAGTCCATAAGATTTTCTTAAGATTTATGATCACTTCAAATTTTATCATGGTTTCCTCAAATTTCATGACCTTTCTAGAGACTAATACTCATTCCAAATTTCATCACATCTTCTAAAGACTTATATTCACTTCAAATATCATCATATTTTCTTCAGATCTATGTTCACTTTGTATTTTTTCAGAATTTCTACAGATTTATATTCACATCAAATTTCTTCAGATCTATGTTCACTTCAGAGTCCACCAGATTTTCTTCAGATTTTCTTAAGATTTATGTTCACTTCAAGTTTCATCAGGTTTTCCTCAAATTTTCGAGAGACTTATAATCATTTCAAATTTCATCACATTTTCTTAAGACTTATATTCACTTCAAATATCACCAGATTTTCTTAAGATTTATGTTCACATTGTATTTCTTCAGAATTTATTAAGATTTATATTCACTTCAATTTCTACATATCTATGTTCATTTCAGTTTCCTTCAGATTTTCTTAAGATTTATTTAAACTTCAAGTTTCATCAGGTTTTTCACAAATTTTCTAGACAATTATATTCATTTCAAATTTAATCACGTTTTCTTAAGGCTTATATTAACTTCAAATATCGTCACATTTTGTTAAGATTTATGTTCACTTCGTATTTCTTCATAAATTCTTAAGATTTAAATCCACTTCAAATTTCTTCAGATCTATGTTCACTTCAAATTCCATCAGATTTTCTTAAGATTCATGTTCACTTCAAATTTGATCATGTTTTCCTCAAATTTCAACACATTTCTCGAGACTTATAATCATTTCTAATTTCATCACAATTTTCTTAAGACTTATATTCACTTCAAATATCATCAGATTTTCTTAAGATTTATGTTCACTTCGTATTGCTTCAGAATTTCTTCAGATTTATATTCACTTCAAATTTCTTCAGATCTATGTTCATTCCAGAGTCCATTAGATTTTTTTAAGATTTATGTTCACCTCAAATTTCATCTTGTTTTCCTCAAATTTCATCATATTTCTAGAGACTTATATTCATTTCAAATTTCATCACATTTTCTTAAGACTTATATTCACTTCAAATATCATTAGATTTTCTGAAGATTTATGTTCACATCGTATTTGTTCAGAATTTCTTAAGATTTTATATTCACGTCAAATTTCCCCAGATCTATGTTAACTTCAGAGTCCATTAGATTTTCTTAAGATTTATGTTCACTTCAAGTTTCATCAGATTTTTCTCAAATTTTCTAGAGACTTATAGTCAGTTCAAATTTCATCACATTTTCTTAAGACTTATATTCACTTCAAATATCATCAGATTTCCTTAAGATTTATGTTCACTTCGTATTTCTTCAGAATTTCTTAAGATATATATTCACTTCAAATTTCTTCAGATCTATGTTCATTTGAGAGTCCATAAGAATTTCTTAAGAGTTCACTTCAAATTTCATCATGGTTTCCTCAACTTTCATCACATTTCTAGAGACATATATTCATTTTAAATTTCATCACATTTTCTAATACTTATATTCACTTCAAATATTATCACATTTTCTTAAGATTTATGTTCACTTCGTATTTCTTTAGAATTTCTTAAGATTTATATTCACGTCAAATTTCTTCAAATCTATGTTCACTTCAGATTCCATCAAATTTTCTTAAGATTTATGTTCACTTCAAATTTGATCATGCTTTCCTCAAATTTCATCACATTTCTAGAGACTTATAATCATTTAAATTTCATCACATTTTCTTAAGACTTATATTTACTTCAAATATCATCAGATTTTCTTAAGATTTATGTTCACTTCGTATTTCTTCAGAATTTCTTAAGATTTATATTCACTTCAAATTTTTTCAGATCTATGTTCACTTTAGATTCCATCAGATTTTCTTAAGATTTACTTTCACTTCAAATTTCATGAGGTTTTCCTCAAATTTCATCACATTTTCTAGATACTTATTTTCATTTCAAATTTCATCACATTTTTTGAAGACTTATATTAACTTCAAATATCATCAGATTTTCTTAAGATTTATGTTCACTTTGTATTTCTTCAGAATTTCTTAAGATTTATATTCACTTCAAATTTCTACATATCTATGTTCACTTCAAATTCCATCAGATTTTCTTAAGATTTATGTTCACTTCAAGTTTCATCAGGTTTCCTCAAATTTTCTAGACACTTATATTCATTTTGAATTTCATCACATTTTCTTAAGACTTATATTCACTTCAAATATCATCAAATTTTCTTAAGATTTTTGTTCAATTCGTATTTCTTCAAAATTTCTTAAGATTTTTATTCACTTCAAATTTCTTCAGATCTATGTTCATTCCAGAGTCCATAAGATTTTCTTAAGATTTATGTTCACTTCCAATTTCATCATGTTTTCCTCAAATTTCATCACATTTATAGAGACTTATATTTATTTCTAATTTCATCACATTTTCTTAAGACTTATGTTCACTTTAAATATCATCATATTTTGTTAAGATTTATATTCACTTCGTATTGCTTCAGAACTTCTTAAGATTTAAATTCACTTCAAATTTCTTCAGTTCTATGTTCACTTCAAATTCCATCAAATTTTTTTAAGATTTATGTTCAGTTCAAATTTGATCATGTTTTCCTCCAATTTTATCACATTTCTAGAGACTTATAATCATTTCAAATTTCATCACATTTTCTTAAGACTTATATTCACTTCAAATATCATCAGATTTTCTTAAGATTTATGTTGACTTCGTATTTATACAATCTTGTACTATGCCCAAGACTTTTTTTTTAGCTAATCCGAATGCGAGTCATATATAAATTAGATACATTTATTGCTTTAATAATAAAATTTATTGATCTAATATTGAAAATCAAATTATGTATGATGCAATGCTTATTTCACTCCTTGTACACCAAAGATCAAATTGAGGATTGGTGTTTGATGTGGGCCACTTGTTGTTACTTCCTTTGGATGTCGAGAAATCAAGATGTGCATGGGAATATTGATAGTCGACCCTATGACCCTGGAGATTTTATTTTTATGAAAATTAAAGAGTATATTAAAGCTAGTAGTATTATGAAGCTGGATTCGATCACAAATCAGGATGTTAAGAACTTAGCATGGTGTCCTCTAAACTGAAATTGGGTTAAGCTTAAGATGGATGGTTCTTGAAAAAACTACCAGGATGTCGGCTGTGGAGGTGTGATCCGCGACGAATTTGGGAGATGGTTGGGAGGTTTCTCTAAATTTCTAAAGAAATGTACTTCTTTAATGGCTGAGCTTTGGAGTGTGATTGAAGGGCTTCAGCTTATTTTATCTCTTGGGTATGATAAGGTCGAAATCAATGTTGACTCGAGTATGGTCGTGCAAGCTATTGAAAAAGGTAGGTCGAGTCAGATTTGTAGTATGGTGTTGATTGATAAAATTTTGATCCTCCTTAACTAGATTAAAGAAGTTTTTGTGCTTCATATTTATCGGGAAGTGAATAAGTGTGCTGACATGCGTACCAATGTTGGTTGCAATAGTGGGTCGCAATCGGTAATATATATTTCGGCGCCTGATTGTATCTCTGCCTTGCTGGAAGAGGATGTTGTTGGTGTAAACTCTTTTAGTTCTGCTTTGAGTTAGTTTTTTGCTTTCTGGGCCTTTGGCCCTCTTTGTAACCAAAAAAATATATATGGCATATCTTTTATTTGTCTTTGTTATATTATTGGCTAGAGTGATTTATTGTTGAAACTATGGCATTATCAAGAAATGGAAATAAAATTGAAGTAAGAGGCATGTGTTTGGTTCTTTAGTTGTTTTATTATTTTGGTTGGATGTTGCATCTTATTTATTAGTGAAATTAATCAAGTTTTTTCATAGATTTAAGGTACAAATGAGGCATAGTTGTATCCCTGTGAATTTGAGCATTTGAGCAGTATCAATGAAAGCTTAGCATTAGTTCAATGTGCTCATATCAAATGTTCCCTTTCAAATGGGTGTTGGATATTTCTAACAAATTCTCAATCTCTGATGGTTTATTATGGGAGTTAGTAAGTGGATGAGACGTACGTAATAGGGAATTTAGGATTAGGGGTAAGATAGTTCCCTTTATTCTGGTTGATGTTTCTTTTGCTCTTGGATTGTCTTTGTTGGTAAATCTCTAGTAGTAGAAGAAGACCAACAATGTGAAACATTAGGTCTATTTAAAGGGACTGAGATAACCGTTATCAATATTTGCAAACAACTTTGTTTCCACAAATATATATTAGTTAATTTTGTTAGACATTACATATTACTCGCATTTGCAGAATTTTACTTTTCAAAAATATGAAATAAGTTACTTACGAGAGTTATAAAGCAATTGGATGGTTTGTATTCACTTGATCCATATAGTTGGAGTCTTGTTGTTTATAACTTTGTGGTTTCTAGTTTATGAGAATGTTTAAAATAATCAACAAATTGTGAACTTTATCAATAAAGATGAAGTAGGAGCTTTTGTTAGAGATGTTGGACATAACACTCCATTTAATGATGATGCCAATGTTGTTGAAAACCAACCAAAGTCTACATCCCTTAAAACATGAGTACACAAGAACCGAAATTCACCGGAAAAAACAAAATTATAAACTAAAAAAATCTCTAAATGAAAAGTAAATGGTCTTTACTAAACTCGTAGAGATTGCACTTGAATAATGTAATTTCGTCAAAGAAGAACCACCTCCAAACCAATATCTTAATGTTCCACACAATGTTGCATTTAACTTGACTTGACACCCCCCCACAATTAGACACACCCCCTCCCCAAATATGGTGTTTTTACCAAAATATCCTCAAAAAAAAATACCAGATACTTAGTGATTTCCGATACATACCGGAAATTTCATACAAAATACTGGAAATTTTGTGAAATTTACCATTTTTACCGTATCAAATGTTTCGTACCAGAAATTCCAAAAATTCAGTACTAAAAAAATACCGGATATTTAAAATTTCCAGTATGGTTTCAGTACCAAAAATAACCAAAAATTTGAAATTTCCGATATTTTTTTATATACTAGAAGTTTCAAATTTCCAGTAATATTGAGACTTAATTTTTATTATTTTTAAACGTATATATTTATATTTGAATAAAACATACCAGAAATATAAAATTTCCAGTATTGCTTTCATATCGGAAATTTAGGATATTTCCGTTACGAATAAAAATTTTCCTAAAATATACCAGATTTTTTAAATTTCTGGTAGATTGCACCGGAAGTTTGAAAATATCCGATAAATAGATACCAGGAATTTTGTAAAATACAAAGAATGTCAAAGTACCGAAAATTTTGGTAACCGTGAATTTTTTTTCCAAAAAACTTAAAATTTAAAAAAAATAGGTGGCAGGAAAAATCATCCACACTTAGCGTGTGTTTGGAAAGCTATAAATCACAGTGCACCGTGGAAATAATGAAGCTAGAAAATGTAGTTAAAAAAAAGTGATTTTTTTACTACTCCTACTGTAGAAACAAACAGACCATTAGTCACACATTGTTAAGAGATATGGCTAAGTGGGTGGGAGCAATCCCTATCTAATTTTTTTTTAGAGATGAGTTAGCCCAACACAAATATTGAGGATGAATATTTAAGTGATTATTCTAATACAAGTAAAGAGTACTTATATATTGTAGTGTACAAATGCAGTGTCAAAATAGTAAAGCTGTTTCCATATTTATGTATCTGATGTTCTACAAATCCAGAGTTAGAAGAAGAAAGATGTCAATCATATCTTTCAATTTCTTAAACACTAAATTAAAATGCTTAAACTACCAAAATTAAAAATATGAGGAGAACTGGGATGAACCGGGGGAAAAAATCCACCTAGTTTCTAAGGAAAGAGCAAGCACATTCCACATATACCATTGCATTGTCTGAAAAAGTTCCATATATCTATCCAAAGAAAAATCGGTTAATCGGATTCAAGCTACTATACTGAAAAAGGCTAAACAAAAGAGTTCATGGGGATTTAATTAAATAATTTTAGGTACAAACTATTGTATTGTAGATCAGCAGACCATGTAGCATACAAAACTGAAGTAGAGCAATAGAATGGATGCCCCCTGCAAAGATCAAATTTCTATATTGTTAGTGATGACTATAATCATGTGGATCTTAATATCAGAAGGTTGGCTAATTACAGATGGCAGGGAAAGTCACAATCAATATATACATGCTTAATGATCTGACCAAAAATGTTTCAGATACCCAATTCAATTTCTTTAACAAATTGCATCTGTCAGGAAATTTGTTTGGGTTTCAAAGTCAAATATCAAGATTTGAAATAAATGTTCATTTCAATTTTTTTGGGTACACGTCTGTCTGTTCGTTCACATATCACAGACAAATTAAAAAGGTTCAACTTATCAGCACATTTGTTTCTTAACGTAAGTTTTTTTACTAGTATAATTATATAAAGGAAAGAGAAACCTTACTATTGAGTAGACGGAGACAGAGCCTAGAAGAAGATTATTGAAACACCCATCATAAAACAACCCATAGCTACCCACGGACTTAAACGCTCACCTGTGTAAGCAACCATTCAAGCAGGGTCAAGATAATATCTCCAACAAGTTCTACACCTCATGAAATATACTATTTAGTTTCCCACGACAAATATTGAGATGCAGGACTCTTAGGTGAGACAATAAAATTTAAGAACTACAAGGCAGAGCTAGAAAACTAATAACTGATGCCACAGGACAACCTTATGGATGTCACTGTAACATAACATTTTGAATCTTGCAAGGATATAGAACATACTTACTAGAGGATGAATGTTCCAAAATAACTTAAGGGTTTAGTGACACATAAGTATGAAGCATAACTACAGAAAAGGTTGAGAGTGAAAATAATATATAATCATGATTTAGTATATCAAAAAAATTAAGATATGACCATAATCTATCCTGTATTGTTTGCATAAACAATAATACATCCTAATTGCCAATAGGGGTGTGTAGGCCATAAACACAGGAATAAAACTATGTTGTTTGACCCAAATTAACTTAAAAAACCATATTCATAAGTCATTAAGGCATCAATCACATGAATAAAAGGCAACAAGAAAAATAAAACTTCAGGGTAACCTGGCCCAAAACTATGCCTCCTTTCAACTCCAATATCCTTTTCATGGTTTGAATAAAAACGTCGATAGATTTTAAAAGCACATATAAAAATAGACATACAAATTATAATTGATGCAGTAGCAAATCAAATAAGAGACATCTACCTACTCTTGCCGCCTTCCAGAAGAAACCACGAAATCTGTCAAGAAAACATGCATGTCATCATGTTTGTTCATCAAGTTCTAAAAATTTGTTATGGGGAGTATAAACACTAGTGCAAAGTATATCCAATAGACCTCACGATTAATTGACCATATTAAATTCAAATGTCCAAATTTCCAAACACTTACAAAAAGAAACAGGAAGGGCGAGAGGGCGAGGGAAAGGAATGGAGGGTTAAACAATGATTCTCTTTCCCTTTGCATGGATGATTAAAATCCTTAATTTCGAGAGAACATAAAAATATAATGGAGATAGATTCTAGGGATTAAAATTACATGATAAGACTCCACTATCTTTAATCCAGCTTGAAAAAACTTGTCAATATCTGGTTGCAGAAAATATTGTTTTGGTTCAAATTTCGCAACACTACATTGCTATAGCTGTCATTTGACAACATTTTGTACTAAATCGCATATTCCAGAACACTAGAGGTTTGTTAAAATTCTGCTACCTATAGCATCACTAATAATAGCTTCTACTATTTGACAACAATGGTTTAATGTAAACATAGGCTTAAACCATATGAGTATTTCTTATGGAATGAAGCATAGTGGAGTGGAATGTAGCGGAATGGAATGAAGAACCCACTCCATCATTTGGAAATTTTAGGACGAAACAGGGCAAATTTTTTCATTCCACCCAAATAGGAGAGGAAGAAATATGGTGGTAAGTGATGGAATGGAATGGAATCCATACCACTTCATTCTGCTTCGCTCCATCCGATTTTAAATGATCCAAACAATGGAATGTCACTCCATTCTATACCATACCACTCTAATCCATCCGATTCCATCAATCCAAACAAAGCCTTGGATATTATACATGAAAATAGATATAAAGAGAAATAGTATATACCCAGTTCTCTGTTCAAGGATGGCTGGAAATTGCATCTTGAAGTAAGTGCAAGCACATATTCCCAAAAGTATAACAGGAAGAAATGAATGGAAATTGAAAAGTGCAGACTGAAACCAAATAGAAACAAATGTCAAAACAAGTTAACAATCTATAAAACTACACCAAATTGAATCAAAATTAACATTTTTCTCACCATCCTCGTATGCTTACAGTTCACCACTCTCACCTTCTTCTTCTTCTTCTTCACTCGTTATAAGTCTACAAAACATTAGAATCACCGTCAGTAGCACAAAGAAAGAATTGAAAATTAATCATAAAAGGTAATAAAACTTACCCTAAAAAATGATGAACGATAAAAGTATAAGATTCTTAATACCTAATGTGTTATGAGATTGATTCAGAATAGATCTATAAATAAAATGAGATCAAGTAGTGAAGAAAATTGTAATAATAAAGCGAAGGAGTAAAAAGAAAAGGAAGAAATTACCTGAAATCGAAGGTGTAATCGTGGATCCCTGAACGAAGAATTATTCAACTTGCGGTTGGAACTGGAAGTAATGTTGCTTTTTTATTTACTTTATACTTTCTCTATCTTTCTTATTGGATCCCCTGCACTACAAAATGCCGCATTCACACCATTGAGAAATTAATATCCGTTGGATCTTAATTTACGGTTCAGAAAATAAAAACAATTTTATTTTTATATAGTTTTAAGTTTATCACAGTTGAATCAAAACTATCTGATTTTTATGGGGCTTTAGTTGTTGTGATCCTTTGTAAATTGATTTTCTTTTCATGTACCAAAATATTGTGATTTTTCCATTAAATAGGTAATTTGGGAAAATTCAAGAAAGAGTTAGAAACTCTAAGAGGATAATTTGAGGGTGATTCAAGAACGTTCTGCTAATTCTGGGCAGACGGAGGCTTTGTTGGCTCAGAAGAAAATTGGTTAAAGGGACTTACTTATCTTTTGCGCTTAATCTGGAGGAATGCTTCTGGATGGAAAAAGCTCGTGTGAATTGGGCCTCGAATGGAGACATAAATACTGCATTTTTTCATTGTTATGCGAAGATTAAAGCAACCTCCAAACCTCTTATGGTTTTGCATCATAACAATGAGATTATGGACGACGAGAGCACCATATGTAAAACCATAACTGCTCATTTTGAGGATCTCTACTCTAATAGCACGGTCATGGCGAATAACGAGCTGATTGAGGAGACAATTCTGGCTTTGATCATTGATGACACCAATCAAATTATTACTTTCATCCATACTATGGAGGAGGTTAGGAATGTTGTTATGAGTCTAAATAGAGACAGCGCTCCTGGGCCGGACGGATTCAGTGGTTCTTTATTTCACTGTTTCTGGGATATCATAAAGAAGGATGTTACTGCTGCGACAATACAATTCTTCATTGATGATTGGATGTTGCCCCACTATAACTCCAACTCCATTGTCCTCATCCCGAAATCCAAAGATGATGTTGCCATTAATCAGTTCAGTCCCATAGCTTTAGTGAATTTCAAGGCCAAAATCATCTCTAAAATCATTGCGGATAAGCTAGCTGCTACATCCAATCATCAGTGAAGATCATAAACTACAAAAGATCAGAAGATAGAGGAGAATCTTCTAGACATAAGAAGTTTAGCAAAAGAGACACCATTTACTATGAATGTAAATAACCAGGACACTTCGGAAGTGATTGTCCTAAGCTACAAAGAGAAAAGCCAAAGAAAAAGTTTGGAAGGAAGAAAGGTATGATGGCCACCTGGGATGATTCAGAATCTTCTAAAGTTGAATCTAACTTAGAGGATGAACACGCTAACTTGGATTTTATGGCTACCATAGCAGATGACTCAGGCTCTGAATCAGAATCTGAAGAGGTATTTTCTGAATTTACTAGAGCTGAACTTGTAGAGAGTTTATCAGAACTTCTTGAAAACCATAGTCAACTCAAAATCAAATACAAGAAACTCAAAAAGAGTCATGTATCTGAAATTGAGCAACTCAAAGCAGAAAACTCTGAACTAAAAGAAAATAATGTTAAACTCAAAGAGGAATCTCAAAATGTTCAAAAAGTTTCTAGTTCAGATACTGCTTCGAGTTTAAAAGATATTCTTAAAGAATATGACTACAGTTTTCAAAAATTTCTTGCTAAAAGCATAGTTAGAAGCAAAATGGCTTCAATGATCTGTGGTGTTAGTGGAAACAACAGAAGAGGAATTGGATATGAAACTCCCAGAGTCTTGTATCACATATAAACCACTGCGCAAATAATTTAGTTATGGTCACACACATGATATCAAATACATATCTTACTCTGAAAATTTTCATGCTAAACCAAAGTTCAAACAGAACTTTAGAAACTCTAACCAAGAAGGACCCAAAAAGATATGGGTACCTAAGGAGAAAATAATATATGTTACAGATGTCCTTAACAACAAAGTTGAAACACCAGTCATGGTACCTGGACTCTGGATGCTCACGACACATGACGGAAAGAAAGTTTATGTTCCAAAGTCTGGAACTTAAATCTGGAGGAGATGTAAAGTTTGGAAGTAACCATAAAGGAAAGATTATTGGTTCTGGAACCATTGGAAATGATAACCTCCCTTATATATCTAATGTTCTGTTAGTAGAAGGATTAACGCATAACTTATTGTCCATAAGTCAATTAAGTGACAATGGTTATGACATAATCTTTAATCAAAAGTCATGTAGAGTTGTTAGTCAAAAAGATGGATCAATCCTTTTTATTGGCAAGAGAAAGAACAACATCTATAAAATTGATCTTTCTTACCTTAAAACTCAGAATGTAAAATGCCTTATGTCTGTTAACGATGAAGAATGGGTATGGGATAGAAGATTGGGACATGTTATCATGATAAAAATATCTCAAATTAACAAACTCAATCTGGTCAGAGGACTTCCTAATTTGAAGTTCAACTCAGAAGTTCTGTGTGAAGCATGTCAGAAAGGAAAGTCTTCAAAACCTTCTTTCAAATTAAAAAAATGTTGTTTCTTCCTCTAGGCCATTAGAACTTCTGCACATTTATCTATTTGGACCAGTGAAAACTGCAACCATTAGAAGCAAGAAGTATGGATTGGTCATTGTAGATAACTACAACAGATGGACATGGGTTAAGTTCTTAAAACACAAGGATGAGTCACAATATGTGTTCCTTGACTTTTGTAACCAAGTTCAAAATGAAAAAGAGTTTAGGATCATAAAGGTTAGAAGTGATCATGGAGGAGAATTTGAAAACCAATTTTTTGAAAAATATTTTAAAGAAAATGGCATTTCTCATGATTTCTCTTGTCCTAGAACTCCCCGACAAAATGGAGTTGTAGAACGAAAGGATAGAACATTGCAAGAAATGACCAGAACCATGATCAACGAAACTAATAAGGCTAAACACTTCTAAGCAGAAGTAGTAAACACAACATGCTATATTCAAAATAGAGTCTCTATAAGATCTATTCTTGAAAAGACTCCCTATGAATTATGGAAGAACAGAAAACCCAACATTTCATATTTCCATCCATTTGGATGTACTTGCTATATTCTAAATACTAAAGATCATATGAACAAGTTTGATTCTAAAGCTCAAAAGTGTATTCTGCTTGGATACTCTGAACGCTCAAAAGGCTATAGAGTGTACAATACAAAAATTCTGATTGTTGAAGAATCAATCAAAGTAAGATTTGATGACAAGCTTGGCCATCAAAAGCCAAAGCAGATTGAAAATTCTATAGGTACAGAAGTTCTGTTGATAAACTCTGAAAAATATGAAGAAAACTCATAAGATACTCCTATTGACAATGCTCTGGACAACTTAAGAATTTTTGAAGAACCCTCACAAAAAAGATTTTCCAGAATCACTTTAGCATATCCAGAAGAAGTGATTATAGGAAAGAAAGATGATCCCATAAGAACAAGATCCTCTCTCAGAGACAATGAAGAATCACTGTTTGGATTGGTGTCTCTGATTGAACCAACCTAAATAGATGAAGTTCTTCATGACAATGATTGGATAATAGCTATGCATGAAGAACTTAATCAATTCACCATAAATGATGTATGGGATCTAGTTCCAAGACCTAAAGGATTCAATATCATTGGAACAAAATAGGTATTTAGAAACAAGCTAAATGGGCAAGGAGAAGTTGTCACAAACAAGGTACGACTGGTCGCACAAGGTTATAGTCAACAAGAAGGAATTGATTGTAATGAAACCTTTGCCCTAGTCGTCAGGTTAGAATCTATTAGATTATTAATTTCTTTTGTTGTTCAAAATAACGTCACTCTATATCAAATAGATGTTAAGAGTGCATTTTTAAATGGTTACATAGAAGAAGAAGTTTATGTTCGTCAACCTTCTGGTTTTGAAGATTCAAAATCCCCTGAACATGTTTTTAAATTGAAAAAATCATTATACGATTTAAAATAAACTCCCAAAGCTTGGTATGAACGCTTAAGTAACTTTCATTTGGAAAAGAATTTTACCAGAGGGAAAGTGGACACAACCTTGTTTCGAAAAAAATTTAAAAATGATATTTTGATTTGCCAAATTTATGTAGATGATATTATTTTTGGAACTTCTAATGTCTCTCTTGGAAGAGAATTTGCTAAGTATATGCAGACAAAAATTGAAATGAGCATGATGGGCGAACTAAAATTCTTTCTGGGAATTCAAATAAATCAGTCTCTAAAAGGTACTTACATACATCAAACAAAGTATGTTAAAGAACTTTTGAAAACATTCCAGCTATCAGAAAGTAAAGAAGCAAAAACACCAATGCATCCTACTTGCATTTTGGGAAAAGATGGGGTAAGTAAGAAAGTAGACCGAAAGCTCTACAGAGGTATGATTGGATCTCTTCTTTACCTAATTGCTTCTAGGCCAACTATTGTATTTAATGTTTATTTATGTGTAAGATTCCAATCAGTTCCTAGAGAATCTCACTTAACTGCTGTTAAACAAATTCTGAGGCATCTGAAAGGTACTACTAATGTTGGATTGTTTTACAGAAGATCCAAAGATTTTAAATTAGTAGGCTATTGTGATGTTGACTTTTCTGGAGATATAGTAGAATGTAAGAGCACCTCTGGAAGCTGTCAGTTTCTGGGTGACAACTTAATCTCCCGATACAGCAAGAAACAAGCCACAATTGCACTATCAACAACATAGGTTGAGTATGTAGTTGCTGCAGGCTGTAACACTCAGATGCTCTGGATGAAAAGCTAACTAGAAGATTATCACCTCTATGAGCGTAACATTCTTATCATCTGTGATAATACTTCTTCTATATGTTTATCAAAAAAATCTATTTTACATTCTAAGGCAAAACGTATAGAAATTAAACATCATTTCATAAGGGACTATATTCAGAAAGGTGTTCTAACTTTAAACTTTGTAGACACAGACCATCAATGGGCTAATATTTTTACTAAACCTCTTTCTGAAGATAGATTTAAGTTCATCCTAAAGAATAGTAGTATGGAATTTTGTCCTGAATGAAATTGTGTTTATTATTTTTATTATTTTTTATCTGGTTCTAAAACAAGAACGAAAAAACTAAGAATAAAATTCAAGATAAGAAAGGAGGTTAGGTCTTTTATATCGAATCCCCTTCTTTTACTTGTTGATGAACTATGAATTTATTTAGTTTCAATTAAATAATTTTCTCACTGTGAACTTATAAGACCGCTGCACCCAATTCTTTGGTGCGCATTTCATTAGTTTATAAGATAATTTCCTAACTCCTTAGGTCAATTCAAAGTTAAATTACACATTTTAAGTGCGCTAATTAAAAAACAAAGACTTCCAATTACCTATCCCGAGTCAGGGGCGGACCCACTCACAAGTGACGGGGTGCATCTGCATCCCTTGAAGTTTTGCAAATACCCCTATTATTCTACTTTATTTATAGTTTGAACCCACTGAATATTTTATTTTGCACCTGTACTTTTTTGAACCTATAATTCTGCTAGATTGCTTTGATTTCTCTGCACCTATCCCTTTCTTTTGCTATTGGAGAGACCTATTTCTTAATATAATTATGTGACGTGGTTCTGCTTCCATTTCACTTTTGTATGAAAATCATTTAAAATTGTAAAAGAAATAGACGAAATATTTTCTGCAATAACCTATTGAAGCAACTCGATTTTCAAAAATCATTTAAATTTCGAAAATAGTGAAATCGCCACCTAATTTTATTTGTTCTTAAAAAGAACGGGAAAATATAGATAAAACCCCACAGATACGGATAAGGCGGTCTACAACCAAAAACATGGAATCGGGAGTTGGTTATGTAAGGGGAAGGTATCAGCACCCCTTACATCCATCGTACTCGATTGGACCCATTTAGTTCTAAGCGTTTGTGTGTGTGTTTATTGCCAAGTTATGAATAAAAAGGAGAAAAGGGTTTGTTTATTATTATTTTGAGTTTGGCACGGTTTCGAAACTGTGTGCCTAGGTATTCCCTTGTGCAATGGGAAAGTCAAAACTCCGTAGTTCCTCTCAAAAATGTCTTTATTGGTTGTGTTGATTTTATAAGAAAAATCGTGTATTAGACATTTCAAATGCTCGAATTTGGACTTGTTTAGTTTGTTTGAAAAGCTTAAGTCCTCTTTCATTGTTTGAAATGGCTATTGCACACTCTTTATAAGAAAAGATCTTTGATGATCGCGTATGAGCGATAAAAGAATTTGAGTGAGTTGAGTTGATTTTAAGTTGTGGATGACAAATATTGAAACATTAGGCTATCATCTAATGATTCAAGTATTCGAAATTGGCAAGCAAGTTCAACCAATCATCTCTCATCCAAAATATTTATTATAAAAACAAATAAAGTGGAACAAAGTTCACAATTATTAAGTGTGCGAATAAAAGTATTTAAATCATTAGGCTATCGTCTAACGACCCAAATACTTTAAATTCAATTAAACCGTCGGGCTATCATCCAACAATTTAACCGAATGTCACAACACTAAGTTTTTTTTATTTATTAAAACATGGGTAGAAGTCTTTTAACTTATTAGGCTATCACCTAACAACCTAAAAAACTTCGAATCTATTTAAACCATTAGGCTAACATCTAACGATTTAAACAAACCCCATCTAAATGTTTTTTTTGAAAAAAATCAATTTAGGGAAAAAAAAGAAGTTCAATTAAGTAATTTGATCCTTGAAAGTGTTTTAAGATTCGGTTCACGTAGAAGAGAGATGGAATCGGGTTATGATTAATTAAGTATATGGACTTAATTAATCTCGTGAGGATAGGTGCTCCTATCCCCAACCATGAGACCCTGGTACATGGGAAATTGGTATATGGACCAATGTTATTTTTGGGTTATGATTAACTAAAGCAACAAGGGCTTTAATTAACCTCGTGAGGATGACCATGCCCATCCCTAACCATGAGACCCTTTAAGAAATCGGCCTATGAGCCAATCAAAGGAAAATCGGATTAATTTTAATGTTGGTTGTGTGCGAAGTGTACAATGGTGAATAAATACCGAATGAGCGAATAAACAGACAATTATCACACAATACAATCGAAAATTTAAATAATTATTAGAAATGATTTTTTTTGTTTGATGAAAAATCAACTAATAGTTTAATCGATAAATCATCAAATAAAAACTATCAGAACTAATTATTATTTAGTACGTCGCACAAAAAATACCATTTACATAAAAATAAATTAATTTAAAAGACAAGAGTTTAGAGTTAGCCTGTATGAAGCAAATCTGGGAGGTGCGAAAAGAAATCCAGAGATAACAATCTTGAGCCCAAATAAAGGGCCCAATGAGCCTTCAGAAAATCCCACGTGGAGTATCAGAAGAGGATGCATCGTTGATCAGAAGACCAAGGACTTGAGGCAAGCGGACGACGAGATGGCACGGGTATATCGTGAATACAACGTAGTATGAATAAATGATAAAAGAAAAATACTAAAATTCTTAACTAAAGGTGGTGACAAGTGTCACCACCATGAACCAACCAAACAAAACCTAATCTAATTATTTTTCTTAAATGGTATACTAATTTATTGTTTTGCTAATTAACTAAGAAAATAATACTAATTCATAATTAACTAACATTAAAACTATATTTTAATTCTAACATTATTTTAAACAAAAATAAAATAAAATAAAATACTAATCTGTCTCACTCTCCCACGATATTTCACCCAGAAGAAAACCCATCTTTCTCTCTCGACATGCATACAAAAAAATAAAATACCCCTCATCTCTCTCATTCTCTCAGTTGGTACCCAGAACCTCATCTCTCTCGTTCTCTTGATTGGTACATAGAACCTCATCTCTCTCTCGCGCGCGATTCCGCTGTTCTCTCATGGACAACCTCCATTCTCTCTCACGACCGCTCTCTGATTCGCCGGAAAAGGGAAGGGATAACAGCGATGTGTTCCGATTTGCTCATCTCTTTCGTTATCCTGCTCATTTTACACTTCTAATGTGTGATGATGTTTGGATTTTGCAGATGTTTACCAGTTTGCTATAGAACTTGAAGGGGGTTTGGAAACCCTAGATGCTGGATTCGGCCTCCTTCGGGACTTCTCGTTGCCTTTCGGGTGAGACCGCTCTAAACTTCTCTCCTCATCTTCTTTCTTGGTTCAGAAATGATTTCTGAAAGAAAAACAATACTCTGAAGGGTTAGGAAGATGATGATAGTTAGGGTTATGTGTTCTGGTTTCTGGTAGGTTAGTGATTGCTTCTGATGTTTGGAACAGATACTATGCTTGGTTTTGTTTTATGATTTCTGGTTTTTGGTTCATGGTAGCTTCTGGTGTTTGGAACAGATACTATGCTTGGTTTTGTTTTCTGATTTCTGGTTTTTGGTTCATGGTAGCTTCTAGTGTTTTTGAACAGATACTATGTTTTTTTTAGTTTTCTTTTGGAACAGATGCTGTGTTTTTGGTTTTGGCTTATGAGATTGGTTTCTGGAACTTTGTTTTTCTGAGTTTTTTTTTAATCTGTTGTGTTTATGGTTCTGCTAGGTTTATGGTTCTTGTAGGAACCATCTGCCCAGTCATGGTTTATGCCTTTGCTGCCTTGGTAGAACTCAATCTTGTGTTGGAACTAACATTTTCTTTTTCTGATACTCACTGCTGCTATTTTGCTGTCTGTTGCCATTTTATCATAAACCTGCTATGCTTTTCCAAATGGCTTTATTGCCTTGATATCTTTGGCTTCTTTTACCTGCTGCTGGTTCTGCTACTACCTGTTGCTTGCTGCTAAAATATAATGTCTTTTGGGTGAAAAACTTTCACTCTAATTGCTGATAACCATGGTGCCTTTGGGTAAAAAAAATTCCCTTTTGCTTGCTGCCTGTTGCTATTCTTCTGACTTTTGAATTTGGGCTGAACAAATTTTTTGGAACTGTGTTGATGGTTTTCTGTTTTGGGCTGGACTTAATTTTCTGAAACTGTATTGAGGGTTAGTAGCTATGATGTTTGTTGAGCTACACCTCCCTTTTGTGAACTGAAGTTTCTTACTTCACGATTTGCAATTGGGAAAATCAGCCCGTGATTAATCTTCTGATTATGAGGCTTTGGCATTGAACATGATTAAACCCTTAAAAACCTGATTCCTAACACTAACCCTAATGATGAGGTTGAAAGTTCTTTGAAATTATTGTTTATGTTCAAGTTTATAATTGCTAATCATGCTTTCTCTTCTTGTTTTCATGTAACATGGTGAGTTGGATGATAAGAGGGAAGCTTGGATGAGAAGAAACGGCTTGAAGGAAGACAAAAATTCGTTCAAAACATAGGGAAAAATCTTAGAAACTTGTAGCATTAGATAGGATTTGAAAATTTTGTAATATTTTGTAACTCAAATTTGTAATCAAATTATAATAAAACAACTTGTGTTTCAATTTCAAGCTTGTAATTCCATATTCTTCTCGCAAAAAGGCATTGTAAATTTGTAGAACCTGAGACAAATGAATACAATAACTTGAATGACATCCGTATAGCATTTCATTTGAATGAATATTGCACTCAAAAGATGATGGAATTAATCTTAGCTTGAATCCTCTTTGATATTTTTTTTCTGCTAATGAACTTGCACTCCAAAACAAACAACTTTCCCTCCAATGAATTTAAATTCCAAAAACAAATAATTCCTTTTGAGTTCCAAATTACTCAATGACAGCTTGAATCAAAATTGAATCAATAACAAAACAATAATTCTCTTAGAAACCCAGCACAATCCTTTTCATGAAAGTCCCCCCATAGAATCTCTTCTGAAACCACGGTGAATGAATATCTGTGGTGAGAATGAGCCGTTGAGGTGAAACGAAGGGAAAATTTTTGGGATACGACACCTACAATTATAATTAAAATCCCTTAATGACCATGTTTTCAAAAAAAATTACCTAAATAGCTAGGTTTGAATTTTGATTTAAGTGCAGGTGCCATCTCAAATGGCATGCTTTTAAAAATGAACCTAAGCACCAAATAAGATGGCTAATTGGTGACATCACTATGATAAAATCTCACAAAAAATATTGTTGCAGTGTTGTTCACAGTGATTTCTGGTGAAACAACCGCGGGTCCTCCAAACTATCAAACAAGCGTTATGATTGTTGTTTAATCCCTTTGGTAACTTGCAGGATCGACTAGATTGATCCTATGGGGTATTGGTCGTTTGCATAAACTTAAAATGATGGTTCATGTTCAAGGCTTGTTTTTGAATGTTTTATATATGTTTTAAGTGTATTTCGATAATGATGTTCAAGAAACTAATAACGTAATCAAGTAAAGCAGTATAAAACTAATTTGAACAAGTAAAAGCGTAAAGATTTAGAGTTTGCAGAAAATGCATAAATGCAAGAATGCTTAAATGACTTTTAAATGTAAAAGATTTTCAAAGTAAAAGCATGAAATGTAAAAGACATGAATATAAGAACAATTATGTAAAAGCTTTCTGGAAAATAAAGCGTTAATGTAAAGAGTTTTCAGAATAGTAAAGGGCTTCGAAATGAAAGAAAAGCGTTTAAATGCAAGGAAAGTTAAATGACTTTGAATGTAAAAGATTTAAAAGACATTAATGCAAGATAAAGATAAACTGGAAAGATAAAGATGCATTATTGAATAATAAAGAGTTTGGTGCAATCATACGTACATCATTCGTGCATTCGTTTCCCTAGCCATGTGGTATTTTGAATGTTACTGAATTTTAGTACAATAGATATGACACACGAAATCCTAACACTAAGACTTCTATTTATACTATTTCACCATAGCGGTCGACTTATGAGATCTTGCCACGTTTCGGACATGCGAATACTATGCTTCTCTAGCTTCCGTCTTGAACCGTTTCCAGTGCATATTCGAACTTCCTTTTATCCGCTCACGTTTGAATTTCAAATATCGAGCGCCTTCGTTTGAACTCGGTTCTTAAACACCACGCTATTACCACTTGAGCTCCTTCTACATGTATCATCATAATTGCTACTCGAGCTCCAAGTTTGATTATATTTTTTCGAAGAGCCAATTCCTTCATTCCAAATCATGACATTCCCTTTGTTCCAATAAATACTGATATTGTTTCGCTTCGAGCTCAATGATTCCTATTTGAATCATAGATATCAAAATCTTCAGCCAACAAAATGCCCCTTTAAAATATGTATTTCGAATCTCTTTTTGAGAAATACTTATTTTAAATATATCCTAATTTTGATGTGACTCTAAGTAATTATGACACTGTGTATGATTTCCATTACGTCAGTCACGACGGCTCTTGGGTTTCCGAACCGCTTCAAAATAGTTGCCACGGTATGGTGCGGTTATTAAAGACAATGATTACCTTTAATCATGCTTATTACCAATGCTTACTTTACGCCACCTCACCTCGTATCCAACCCACGTCTTCCACGTATCTTGGCCTTGGTTGATGAGTGCTTCAACTTCCTTACTATAAAACCAAACAGACTTAGTCTTTCTACTCTTTTTCCACACTCTGAATCTTCTTTTTCTTCTCTTCTCGTCAAAACCCTAAATTCTTAACAACCTCCAACAATGTCTTCAACAACATCTCAGATGAAAAAGATTTCTAAGAAGAAGAACAAGAATCTTTGGAGCGATCACGGAAAGCAAAGTTGGTATTCACCAAGGCCAATCCGTGCTTATACCTCAGGCATCTCCAAAGAACAAGAACTCTTGTCGCTTCCCATGTATTAATCCCACCAATGCCTCGGAAAGAGGTTTGCCCTAATGGGCCTCTCACGATTTTGAGATTACGAAGGATACTAGGACAATATTCCTTGTTTGCTATGATTTTAAACCTTTGTTCAACAAAATGGAAACCCCTAGGTTAGAAAGCGATAATGTGAATAAACCCTCGACTTGAAAGGCGTAGAAACCCTGTGGTTCCCCAAAGGATCCTTTTATTTTGGACTATGTTAAAAGTAATTTTAAGCCATTTCGATCCCCCTACTGATGTAGCTTACCAAAACGGTTTGCTAAAGTAGAGATTAAGAAATCCCATCGATGGAAGGAACTAGGTATTTACAATCTCCTCAAATTATCTAAACCAGATTCACCTCATACCCTTTGCTATTTGCATCCTGTACTTTTGGGATAGTACTTATAATACCTTTCACCTTCACGGAGGATGATCACACCTACCTTTTTGATATAGGCTATCGGCCTATCACTAGTAGGAGAAACATATATTCACGATTGGAGGAACATTCCGGCATAATTGACTTGATATCAAGTTGGCTAGCTTCTCCAAGTTTATCAGTCATTATCACCTGAAGGTGATAGTGTTTCGATGTCGAACATATTGCCTTTCTCACCCTCGGTTATCAAGATATGTTTTCTGCGGTAGGTCGCTCTGGTAGCAGGGTTTATCCCTCTAGCAAGGATTTACGAAAATAGGAGGATTAATTTAAGTGAGCTCTTCTTGGTTGACCTTTATGAAAATTTGAGGTTAATTTGTTTGAGCTTAAAATCTCACACTCTAAAAATATCTTGCTAGCTGGTCCTTTCTGGTTACTCCAGTTATGGCTTAATGCCATGTTCGAATCTTCACTCTCTACTGCGGATACTATTGTTGAGAAAGAT
The DNA here is from genome assembly GCA_021764765.1 of Vicia sativa. Classification (NCBI taxonomy): domain Eukaryota; kingdom Viridiplantae; phylum Streptophyta; class Magnoliopsida; order Fabales; family Fabaceae; genus Vicia; species Vicia sativa. The sequence goes on from CM038794.1 coordinate 197,482,122, forward strand.
CCAGAAATAGCGGATCGAAATGTTGAAGGCACAAGGTTAAGGAGACTAACTCCGAGTGATGACAAGGCTGATTTCCAGATTCTATTTTCACAATACATTATGCTCTTTTCCAAGAAGCATAAGTTCGAAGAGACTATGGCGCCTTTTGCCTCGAGGACCCATGGACCATCATGGTTCACCATGTCCCTTTCAGAGGCTGCCAAGACTAAAGAAGTCCAAGACATATGGAAAGCCTTCTTGCTCCCAAGATTAATCTCCTCCAGAATCACTCCAACCAAGAATCAAATCCTTCTGTTTGCCTACCAACCAAATTTCGTTTCAAGACAATTCGGTCTATGCCAATTAATCCCCGAACCCCTCTTTCAGACTTAGAGCTCCATTACCTCCGGTCGAACTTTCAAGGCCAGAGAAGCCAAATTACAACAAGAACAATATCAAGAATTTGCTCAATTCGAATTGATTCCTTTCGAACCAACTTATTTTTCATCCAAAGGTTTTTTGGATTGGTGGATTAAATTCTACCAATCTTGTATGTTTGATACTCTCACCATCCAAAATAAACTGACTGCTGCGTTCGATGTGCAGGTACACAAAAAGAAAGGTATGTTCACTCACGCTCAAGAAATTAAAGCTTTTCAGACTTACTTCGAAACAACTTATGATCCCACACGCTTGGAGTCCACATATATCGGCGTCCCAAACCTTGAAGGAAAAATTTAAAGAAAAAGTCTCTAAGTTCGGACTTCCTTGAGGCTATCACACGAGGATAGGTATAGGTTGGCTTTCGAAATACATCCACCTAAGTTTCCCAAACTACCTACCTCGGCGGCTCGCTTGGTTTCCCCATACCCTTGGTGGTTAACTTGCAAAGAGATGTTCAAATACAAATCTCAAAGGAAACTAAAGCCATCTGAGGCGTGACATGGGCTCGACATTGGCTTCATAATTTCCAGGCATCTTCGCTATGACCTTTCGCCATGTCGATTCTTTCGAATGAAGCGGTGCGAATGCTTGGGAAATCCCAAATAAGTCTTACTTTCTTTATTTTAACATTTTGTCTTATGTGTTTCACTTTTCAGCCATCAGAATAAAGACTGTTGCATCGAAGACCAAGGAAGGAAGTAGTTCCCAAACAACTATTGAAGCTGATGACAATGTGCCCAAAGCAATTCCAACAATTACTCCTGCAACAACAACAACGACAACAAACACCATTGCTCCGACTCCAACAACTACTCAGACTCTAACAACTGCGCCAATCCCAACAAATGCTCCGACCCCAAAGGTAAACAGTTTATTCTGATATTTCGAAATAGGCTTAAGTTTATGATTGAAGTCTAACTTATGTTTGTACCATTTCAGACTAGTAAACTCCCACCAACCACTCCAAAGAAGAGAAAACCTAGTACCAGTGGGAAGACTCTCAAGGCTGGGGAAAGTTCACCAACGTCTTTAAAAAAGAAGCCAAAGAAAGACACTCCAAAAGACACTAACGTCTCTGGACTCGATTCCAGGGATGTCGCTCCCTCACAAAAATCCAAAAATCCACCTTCGACCTCCAACGTAATGTTGGAACACATAGACAGCAATATTTCCTCAGATAATCCAAAGGTGAATTGAATTCAATTTTTTTTTTTAACAAAAGATAACTATTTGTACCTTAGTTGTTATTTTCTAATCTTTCTCTATTTGTGTAGGATGATTCAACTTCATTTCCAACTACTTCGACCCTCCCCCATAAACAGCTGCTCCGATCCATTCTTCTCCTCATGGAGATTCTAGCAATCTGGTGCAGAACAAAGGCTCCTCGAATATGGCGGTTCCAACTGGGGTTTCTGAACAGCCAGATGACCAAGGCACTTCGCCTCCTATTAAGGAAACAACTGAACCAACACCTGAAGTTGTTGAGGAGGTGCCTCCAGAAACTTCTCAATAAAAGTCCCCTCTCGAAATCACTCAAGAGAGTGAAAAGATCAGGCTGAAGAGGAACAAGCCAATGCTTCTCAAGAGAGCGAAGATTCCAGTGACGAAGGATCTGGGGACGAAGGAGGAGAAGAGGCTCAAGATGGTTCGAGTGAAGGAACGGAATCTGATGCTCCCAATAATGAAGATGAGGACATTGAAATAGTGGATCTGGTTGGTGATGACGAAGATGATGGTGAGGGAATTAATAAAGGTGATGGTGTCCCTGCCAACGAGCCAATGGAATTTGAAACGGAACCTACTCAATTGCGTATGGAACTTCCCAAATCCCCTCAACGTCAAACAGCTGAAGAGGAGTTAGCCCTCTTAAAACGAACTGACCCTATTGGGTATATGAAGGCTAAGCTAGCTCAGAGAAACACTCCTCTTTCCAAGGCTGGTATTGGTTCGACTACTACTTCAATGCCTTCTGATGATAGGGTTGTACTTCTCCATAAGATTAGGAAAACAATCCTAGATGTGGATTTATTTGAAGTACTCAAGAAAGACAGTACAGCCTGCTTTATCATGAAGGGACTTCTCAACCAAGTCGACCTTACCAATTGTTCTTTGGAAGTTAGCACCATCCTGTTCGAACTTCAATCCTTGATAGATAATATAATTGGGTGTTTCCTCCAAGATGAATCTGCTACAAACAAGGTCCGAGAGAAGCGTATTGCAATGGATGCTGCTTATGAGCATGCTTCGAAACTTTCTAAAGAAGTTGAAGAGCATGCCCTGCACATCAAGCAAGCTAAAGCTGATTATGAGCTTCGAGCTCAATCCATCCTTCTCTGGGAGAAACAGATTCTAGAACTTCAAAGTAAAATCAAAGAGGCCCAACAACAACAGATAGCATATCAGACCAACACTTTTGGTAATCGTTTCGAAGAGCAATTGAATAAAGGAATTGCAGAGACAGAGGCAGCTGAGCAATTCAAGGGCGAAGTTGCCATCCTAGAAGGAGCCAAGCGCTTCAATCAACAAAAGCTTGAGTCTTTTAAGAGTATCTTCGATCGATTAAGGAACAACACTTATTTCTAAAGATTGTCTGTTTATCGTGCTTGTAATATTAATTTGACTGTAGTTTGTATTACTCGAACAATGCCATTTTGGCAACTTTAATTTACCATTTTGGCATATCTTCATTGTATTTGATTACGTTATTGTTATTCGAACCTCCTGCAGGTGTGGTTTATATTTCTTTAAATATTTCCCATTAACCCTTAAGATTCGTTTGTGATCATTTGCTTCTTCGATCTCATACGCATTGTTCGAAAATGTTTTTACAATTCGAAAAGGTCCTTCCCAATGGGGTGACCATTTACCTAAGGCTTTATTCTTCTTGTCCATGGGCAATATAACTTTCCAAACTAAGTCATTAGTACTGAATGTTTTACCTTTCACCCTTTTGTTATATGCCCTGGCCACTCTTTCCTTTTGCCTCATCAGTATTTCTAATGTATGCAACCTAACTTCGTCCAGCTCAACTAACTCACTCATCATCATTTCCCAATATAATGAAGATGGGATTTCGTTTTGTCTTTGAATTCGAACTGACTGTAGATGAATTTCTACTGGTAAGACTGCACCATGACCAAATGTTAGTTGGAAAGGTGTGGTATTAGTAGCTTCTTTAGGGGATGTTCTACAGGCCCATAATATTTGATCCAAAGTCTTATGCCAATTTCTTGGTTTTTTACCAACATGTTTTTTAATCAAACCTATTATTACTTTGTTGGCTGCTTCGACCTGACCATTTGCTTGAGCTAATATGGTGTTGATGTTAGCAACTTAAACCCCATTTCTTGGGCAAATGCTTGCATCTTTTTACCAGTAAACACAGATCCTTGGTCTGTGGTTATGCTCTCTGGCAATCCGAACCTATAGATAATTTGTTTCTGTATGAATTCGATGATAGCCTCTTGATCTACAGCTACTAATGGTATTGCTTCGATCCACTTGGTGAAATAGTCTATTCCTACCAGGATATATTTCTGACCTTTAGATGAAGCAGGATTGATTTCTCCTATTAAATCTAATGCCCATCTTCTAAAGGGCCATGGCTTAATGATCGAATGCAACTCACTTGTAGGAGCATGTTGGATCCCTGCATGTTTCTGGCATTCTTCACATCCTTTGGCAAAATCTATACAATCTTTGAGCATACTAGGCCAGTACATACCATATCGAAATAGCAACCACTTCATTTTATGGCCTGCTTGATGTGCCTCACATGCCCCATTGTGGACTTCTGATAATGCTAGATATGCCTCACTTTCTCCCAAACATTTGAGTAATACGCCTTCTTGGGTCTTCTAGAACAGTTCATTTCCCATAAGGACATATGATAATGCTCTATATTTTATTTTTCTGTCCACATTCAATGTTGGATTTTCTAAATACCTAATTAATGGATTTCGCCAATCTGTATCTGCTAAAGTGTTTATGGCTAACACTTCGAACCTATCTTTATCACCATAACTTAATTTAATATTTTCTAAATCTGATGGTGTAAGTCTAGTAGCCATGACTCTTCCTCTTATTTCGATCAAGTCCTCAAAGTTTTTGGCAGAAACTTTATACCCTGAAGCCAATTGTGCTAGGTCATTTGCTTCTTGATTTTCTATTCTTGGTATGTGCTGAATATCCATGTATTCGAATTTTTTGAGTAGCCTATTAACTATGACAAAGTATGTCATCAGATTTTCCTTTATGCATTTATATTCCTTCTTTATCTGCTTGACCACTAGCTCTGAATCACCTTTGATTTCGACTCTAGTTGCCCCCAATTCCAACAAAGCTTCAAGTCCAACAATGAGTGCTTCGTATTCAGCTTCGTTGTTCGAGCAACGAGGACCATCTAACTTATACTTGAATTTTGTTGGAATTCCTTCAGGAGAAATTATGAGAACTCCAACACCACTGCCCTCTATGTGGGTCGAACCATCAAAGTATAGCTTCCAAGGTTGCATTTCGACATAACCCATGACAGGCTTTTCGACCAATGAATGGTCCACAATGAAATCAGAAATTACTTGGCCTTTCACAGCTCTTAAAGGAATGAAAGTCAAAGCATATTTTGTCAAGGCTAAAGCCCATTTACCAATTCTGCTATGCATTATTGGTTTGGAAAGCATGTGTTTGATAACATCGAAGTGAGATGAAACATAAACGTCAACAGGTTTTATATAATACTTGAGTTTCATACAAGAAAAGTGTAAACAAAGACACAACTTTTCTATATTACTATATCTAGTTTCTGCATCATTCAACATCCTACTTAAATAATATATGGCTCTTTCGATGCCATTACTATCTTCTTGTACTAACATACTACCTATAGTAAGTTCATAAGCAGATATGTACAATCTCATGGGTTTTCCCCATGAAGGTGGAGACAAGATAGGAGGCTGAGAGAGATATCTTTTAATCCTGTCGAAGGCCTCCTGATGTGCTTCATTCCACTCAAAGGCTTGGCCTTGTTTTAAACGAAGTAGAGGAGAGAAAGCTTGTGTTTTCCCACTTAGATTCGAAATGAATCTCCTGAGAAAATTAATCTTCCCCAGCAGAGACTGCAACTCCTTTTTCGATGTGGGGGCTTTAGTCTCCATGATGGCTTTGGTCTTATTCTGGTTAGTTTCGATTCCTTTTTTATGAACCACAAAGCCCAGGAAATCTCCTGCCTGCACAAAAAATACACATTTAAGGGGATTCATTTTTAAGCCATGTTTTCTCATTCTTTCGAATGATTGGCTCAAATGATCCAGATGGGTTTCTGCAGATATAGATTTGATGACTATATCATCAATATACACCTGCATAAATGTCTCAATAAAATCATGAAAGATGGAGTTCATTGCTCTTTGGTAAGTTGCCCCAGCATTTTTTAAACCAAAAGGCATCACTACCCATTCATAGGTGCCTAAGGCTCCTGGGCAACGAAATGTTGTCTTAGCAACATCTTCTTCAGCAATAAAGATCTGGTTATAACCAGAGTATCCATCTAGCATACTTAGGTATTCGAATCCTGCAGCAGAGTCTATTAACATTTCTGCCACAGGCATAGAGTATTGATCTTTGGGGGTTGCAGTATTTAAATCCCTAAAGTCTATGCGTATTCTTAGTGAACCATTTTTCTTAATAACGGGGACTATATTTGCTAACCATTCGACATACCTTGTGGTTCTGATGAATTTGCAACGCAGCAACCTTTCGACCTCAGCTTTGATCTTTGTGAGCACTACTGGTGCGAACCTCCTTGGAGTCTGCTTGATGGGCTTCTTGCCATCCTTAATTGGAAGTCTGTGCTCTACTAACTCTCTTTTCAAACCAGGCATTTCGTCATAGTCCCAAGCAAAGCAATCTTTGTTTTGTTTGAGGACTTCGATCACCTCTTGCTTGAGGCTTGGGCTGAGTTTCGCGCTTATGCAGGTTATTCTTTTCGTGTTGGTATCCCCCAAATTCACCTCTTCGAGTGGGTCCTGTGCCAACATCTTAGCACCTGAGCTTGTGGGATCCTTCTCGAAGCCCAAGGGTTCCGTATCATAAATGGCATCAAGCCTTTGATCTGTTTTGTTTTCGTCACAGGGTGAATCTTTCGAACCATTCCCTTCGAGTTCGTTTACTTCAACTGTATGTTCTATTGCAGCCTCTGAAGCCGCTTTCCATTCATTCTCAACCATATAGGCCGAAATCCTTTCGAAGAAAGAGGACTCAGTCATGAGCAGGATCGTCGAACTCCCAGCCTGGTGGCCGTCTTTGCGAAGTGCCTTCGCCTCCTTCATCACCCTTAATTATTTTTCTATCCCAATACATGCCATCATGGCGAAGGGTCATATAGTAATGCGCATCTCTTGTTTCATTCATTTCCTCACTTGGGGTACAGGGAGCTATTCTTGCCAGATACTTGTCATAATTCCTTTTGTTAACAGTTATTTGTTGTCATGAAGTAACTCTGTGCCTTGATATTTTCCACTATACCATCTTCTCTCGGAGGACTAGCCTTTAGTGCATCGGCGAAGGAGCCCCTACGCCATGAATCCATTCTCTTCCCAACAGCAAGTTATAATTGGCCTTGGCTTGATCACCATGAACATGGTGGGCTGTGACTTGATCCGACGGTTAACTCCACTTGCACCACTCCCAACGTTTGTCCTACCTTCCCTTCATAGTTGGATAGGACCATGTTGTGAGGTTTAACATCACCCTCTTGAATGCCTAACTTTTTCGGCATGAATTTAGGCATAAGATTAGCTATGGCCCTCCATCCACTAAGACCTTGTTCACCCCGTGGGCTCCATCCTTTGCTCGAATGAATAGTGGCTTCAAATGATTCTTCATTGTTGGATCTGGGTGTTCGAAGAATGCGTTCTGCTCTTCGACCACGCCATTATCCATTACATAGTAACAGACTGGTCTATGTTTCATCAAATCAATGGTATCTTTTTCCTCCTGTTCTTCGATTTCGGTCTCTTGGCCAAATTCAGATGGTAATACAGATACCACATTGCAATTTAGGTTAAGTGAGGATTCTCCTTCTGATTCGAAGTTATCTGTAAGCATATCCTCGTCTTCTTGTGGACTTGGAGTGTACTCTTTCGACTCATCTGGTTTTGTTTCAGAGAAAAGCCTCCTACTAACTGGAGGTTTGTTTTCAGGTTGCTTGCTTGTTGTTGGTTTGTTGGTGCTTGACCCTTCTTTGTTGTTGGTCGACGCTGCTCCTTTGTCTTCCCAAAGCTTCCCTCTCAGCCTTTCGAATTCGTTGTTGCCTTCGCCATTGGGATCTTGACATGGGATTCTTACCTTTATAATTTCCCAGCCTCAGTTCCTCCCTCTTTGCAGTGTTGAATTGTCTCCGGTATACCATGGCATGTCGCGCATTTCGCTCATTACCTCCCCATTTATCCTTCCCCTTATTGGTTTTGACTTGCAGCCATTTGTCTGTTGGTACTTCTGCAGGGATTTTGAATGTCACCCTTCGAGCACCCTTTGGATATGGGCTATCAGGCTTTCGTTGAATGTGATTACCATCGAAACGCTGACTTATCTGACCAACTTCCTTGTGATTCCAGCATGGGGCGAAGGGAATCGTTTCGAATGCTCCAGCCATGTTCTGGTCATATGCTGCTGAACATCTTGGGCAAATCAGGCATTTTGTTGCCCCTTTGTGACAGCGAACTAAGAACTCCAACAAACTCTCCCCAGCCCTAGGGTAACATCTGAACAATTGGTTGTCTTGGCGCCAATTTACTCCAGTTCGAGCCCTTTGTTTTCTTTCGAATTCCGCAGCAATCCTCTCGTTGCATATGATGCTGCATCTTGGACAAAGCATCATTTCAGCATTGCCCTTGTGGCACAGCATGAGATATTGTTTGAGGCTGGTATCTGCAGCATAACCATCCTCCATTTTGTATTTTTCTTTTTCGAGGTATCTTTCCATTTCCTGCATCTCAGAACAAGGTCTCTCCATGTCCACCATATTGACATCCACATCTTCCCCTTTCTCAACATCATCTCCCCATCCTGATGGTTTGACGTCTTCGATTCGGATTTCCAAACTCTCTGGAGCAGAATATTTTACCCAGATAGTCGAACTTCCCACTAGGTTCACCCAAGGTATCCCATATCTCTTTTTGAGGAATGTTACCATCTCTATCCTCCCCTTTGTATCATCATCTCCCATCCCGATGGTTTGGCGATTCGATTTTCGAACTCTCGAGCGAATATTTTACGGTAGTCCCAAGGTTCACCCAGGTATCCCATATCTCTTTTTGAGGGAGGCTTGTTTTGTAATCTGAACCTTCTCCGTTTGAGCCTCGCCTTGATGTGTCAATTCCGTTTTTTGACCCTCGAGCTGGATTTCTTTTGAAACAACAAGGCGTTGATTCGAAAGTCTCTAGTTGTTTGTGGATGTCTTCAATAACTCCATTGTTGACTTGACAACCTTCATTCTGTAGTGGCCTTCGTGACCCTCCACCTCGAAGGCTCGGGTAGTTGGTGTCGCAATATCCAGAGTCTTCATCCACTTTCATTTTGGTTTATCGCAAACTTTAATCGCCATCCTTAATTGCGTTTTGAATCAAGTCCTGAAAGAAAACACTATGAGGTTTTGTGGCCCTATGATATTTACAAAATCCTCTCTTCTTTCTTTGATCTAAGGGAGACATTTGGTGGCACTATTAATTGGCCATCTTTGACAAGTAAATCAAGATCTCATCGTTTGTTACATCGAAGGTATACACCTTCTTTAGAAACTTGTCATTTTCTCATTTTCAACAATTTCCTTCCTTTCGTGGGGACTAAAAGTTTACAAGAGTAAGGTGGAGCCTGTTTTAATTCAGCGAGATCTATTTCGACCTCTTGAATTCGGATAGTCTTCACCTTCCTCCGTTTCGACATAGGAAATTCTTTCCTTCTTATTACTCTTAAAAGCCCTGGCCTTCTCGGCCTTTAGCCTTTCGACTTGTCGAACCCTATCTGCTAACTGAGCCATGTCCCTCAAGTATTGTGTATCTAATTTCTTTCGAATAGAATAGTCCAGGCCACCAGCGGCCATTTCGACTAACTCATGTTCAGGGACTACAATGAAACACCTAGATTTCAAGAGTCTGAACCTATTTAAGTACTCATCTATAGGTTCAGTAAACTTCCTCTTCACACTTGCTAATTCCTTTAGACTTATCTTGGATTGCCCCATATAGATTTGTTCATGGAATAACCTCTCCAGGAGGGTCCAGGTGTCTATTGATCCAGGAGGCAAAGTGGTAAACCATGTGAAAGCGTTTTTAGTGAGGGAACTAGGGAAATATTTAATCCTAAGGTTCTCATTATTCGCTATGTCCCCTGCTTCAGCCAGATACCTGGCTATGTGTTCGACTATTGATTCATTGGTATCTCCAGCGAACTTTGTAAACTTAGGGATCTTGTATCCCCTTGGTAAATCAGTATGCATTACATACTCTGCTATGGGAGAGGCATAATTTGGCCTTCTAATCCCTGTATTAATACCGTTTTGGGCCATGATCCTCTCTATCATAGCGGTTAGGTTATTTTCTGCCAAGATATTGTCATTTCGAACTCTATGGACCACTCCATCAGCATCTTGGTTTCGACCTACCATGACAACCCCTTTAGGTTGTTCTTCTCAAAACGCTGGGACTCCTAGTCTTTCGACCCTTACCCCTGGTTCAATAATTCTCCTTTGTGGTTCTTCTCGAATCACTGGGGCATCTACCCTTTCGACCCTTGCTAGTGGTTCTATCAATCCCTTTTGTGGTTCTTCTCGAAGCACTGGGGCGTCTACCCTTTATGCTCTTGCCCCCAAGTTAATTCCCTCTCTGGGTGGCCTATAGGGTGGGTCATCCGCCACTTGTTCGATGATAGGTATGTTCGCTCGAACCAATGCCTGGTTCTGTCTACGCCTCTCTGGCGGAGCGAAGAAATCCGCTATTCGACTCATATTATCTGCATTCTCTCTGTTTGTCACAGTCACATTTTGAACTATTGGGGCGAAGATTTCTTGCATGGTTTGTGCTAATACTCCTATCATATTATGGTTACTATCATCCATTAACTGCCTAAAAGCTATTTGATTTTTTGTGATTAAGATAGGTAATGCACTATAACCTACTGACCCTTGGTTATTTGTCATAAATTGATTAGCCCCAGATCCTGACCCTAAGTGTGGTGACGCATTCGACGTTGAAGTCTGCAAACCTGCCATAAAAGATGTTGGCATTCCATACTGGGAATTTCTGGGTCTATTACTATCGAAACTAAATGGTCTAGTCGGTGGCGGGGTAGCGAAATGGGTTTGTGCCCCTGATGGTGGGACAAATCCCCCAGGATACCTCGTGGTTCCTGTACTGCCTAGGATCGAATTGTTTGTTGACATGCCACTCGTTCCGTTCGTGGCCATACTATTAGTAGAAGACGCAACAGACTGTGCGTTCGAAGGGATCGCGCTGGACGTCCCCGTTGAAACAGATGCATTAGTGCCTGTTGCATGTGGGGCGTTTTGTTCCCCTTGTGGATTGTTTGGATATGACATCCTATTATTTCGATTTCTTCTGGGTAAGGGTTGGTTACTGTTAGTTATTCTACCACTCCTAAGGTTCATATACTAATGAACTTTGTTTACTCAGAAAGAACCTTTTAACAATAATTATGTCTTATAAACGTTAGTTTTAATTAGCAACAACCAATCTCGGTCCCACTGGGCGTGCCAATTTGTTCCGATGATTTACGGTGAAACAACCGCTAGTCCTCAAACTATCAAACAAGCGTTATGATTGTTGTTTAATCCCTTTGGTAACTTGCAGGATCGACTAGATTGATCCTATGGGGTATTGGTCGTTTGCATAAACTTAAAATGATGGTTCATGTTCAAGGCTTGTTTTTGAATGTTTTATATATGTTTTAAGTGTATTTCGATAATGATGTTCAAGAAACTAATAACGTAATCAAGTAAAGCAGTATAAAACTAATTTGAACAAGTAAAAGCGTAAAGATTTAGAGTTTGCAGAAAATGCATAAATGCAAGAATGCTTAAATGACTTTTAAATGTAAAAGATTTTCAAAGTAAAAGCATGAAATGTAAAAGACATGAATGTAAGAACAATTATGTAAAACCTTTCTGGAAAATAAAGCGTTAATGTAACGAGTTTTCAGAATAGTAAAGGGCTTTGAAATGAAAGAAAAGCGTTTAAATGCAAGGAAAGTTAAATGACTTTGAATGTAAAAGATTTAAAAGACATTAATGCAAGATAAAGATAAACTGGAAAGATAAAGATGCATTATTGAATAATAAAGAGTTTGGTGCAATCATACGTACATCATTCATGCATTCGTTTCCCTAGCCATGTGGTATTTTGAATGTTACTGAATTTTAGTACAATAGATATGACACACGAAATCCTAACACTAAGACTTCTATTTATACTATTTCGACCATAACGGTCTGACTTATGAGATCTTGCCACGTTTCAGACATGCAGAATACTATGCTTCTCTAGCTTCCACGTCTTCGAACCGTTTCCAGCGTGCATATTCGAACTTCCTTTTATCCCGCTCACGTTTGAATTTCAAATATCAGAACTGCCTTTCGTTTCGAACTCGGTTCTTAAACACCACGCTATTACCACTTCGAAGCTCCTTCTACATGTATCATCATAATTGCTACTCGAAGCTCCAAGTTTCAGTATATTTATTCGAAGAGCCAATTCCTTCATTCCAAATCATGACATTCCCTTTGTTCCAATGAATACTGATATTGTTTCGCTTCGAGCTCAATGATTCCTATTCGAATCATAGATATCAAAATCTTCAGCCAACAAGTGTAAGCCTCATTGCACCATGATGAGATGCATCACACGCGAGAGATCCAGAGGCCGAAGCTTGTTTTCTCCTCTTTTTCTTCAATATATTCACTTAGTCTTTATTGTTTTCCTTGTATTGGATTTTTGCTCGTTTCTTCTCACTTTGACTTTGTTTTTGCTCATTATTCTTCTGAATTCATCCTAATTTTCTCAAAAAAAATCATGTAATGAGGTCTGTCATCAGTCAGCCTACAAGGGCCAATAATTTGATTTATTTAAGTCTGCTTGATCTGACCTATTTAGTAAAAAAGTTAAGTTATGTTTTTTTAAAACTATTTTATTAAATAGACCAAATTTAAACTTATAAACCAATTTATATATACATATCTATTAAAAATATGCTGAGTAGTATATAAAAAATGTTAGTTGCATATATAAAGCAATAATCAACTAAACTATTTAAAAATAATCTTGTAAAACAAATTTTAAAATTAATTTTTAAGTAAAGACAAAACAATTTATTTATAATATGTCATATGCTAGACTCAAAACTTAAAACATTGGCAATTTCTTATTCCATCCCATGTCCTTCTTGCGCACCATGTGAATTTTCTAAAATATCCATAGAAATTATAAGTATATTTCTAATTCGCACCCTATATCATGCAAATTCGTTATAAAGGATTGAGTGTAAACTAGAAGTTTAACTACGGTTCTCAGCCGTAGTTATATTTCCGGTTCCTGGACGCACTTAAGGGCGCCAAAAACTCTTCCCCTCCCCATAACAACAAATTATTTCAAAAACTCATTTCAAACACTCCTCTCAACCATTTCTCTCAAAATCATTTTTTCTCAAACAATCAACACATTCCATGAAGCATTGGATGAATATAACAACTAAAGGAATCAAGCAAGCAACAACTATCTTCAATCAATCAAGTAAGTGAATTAAGTTATTTTAGAGTTTATGTAATTTCTATTGGAATTAGTGAAATAGTGTAACACCCGTTTTATTTAATATTATACTATATTATATTATATTAATATTTTGAGTTATCATTTGACGATTGTTTTGACAACAAAAATAATTATATTAATCGGTATATCTATTAATATATTTGGCGAAGTTTAGTTCGGTTCGGTGAAATATTATTCGGACCGATATTTAATTCCCCGGAATTTTATTTAACAATTAAGCTAATAACATAATTAGATGATATATTTAGTGTATTAAGATTAGATGAGGGGCATGTGGGTAATTTACCAAAGTTTGGCTAGTAAGGCATGTATGTATAAAAGCAATTCCTCTACCCATTTCCTAACATAACATCAAAACACTAAATATAGAAAGTTGGAGAAAAGTTAGGGTTTTAGAAGAGAGCAAGAAGGAGAGATCAAGAAGAAGAGCAAGACTTGGTTGGAGAATCATCAAGAACACTTAAAGCTTACTAGGTAAGGGGTTTGATTTCCATCTCTTATAGTTAGGGTTTGGTGGATTTTAATTTGATTTTGGAAAAACAATTGATAGATAGTATAGAGTTGTGTTGGGTGATTATTGATAGGTTTGATAGAAATAGTTTGAATTTGGAGATAGCCTTATATTTCTAGAGACTTATAATAATTTCAAATTTCATCACATTTTCTTATGACTTATATTCACTTCAAATATCATCACATTTTCTTAAGATTTATGTTCACATCGTATTTCTTCATAATTTCTTCAGCTTTATATTCACGTCAAATTTCTTCAGATCTATGTTAACTTCAGAGTCCATCAAATTTTCTTAAGATTTATGTTCACTTCAAGTTTCATCAGATTTTCCTCAAATTTTCTAGAGATTTATATTCTTTTCAAATTTCATCATATTTTCTTAAGACTTATATTCACTACAAATATCATCAGATTTTCTTAAGATTTATGTTCACTTCGTATTTCTTAAGAATTTCTTCAGATTTATATTCACTTCAAATTTCTTTAGATCTATGTTCATTCCATAGTCCATAAGATTTTCTTAAGATTTATGTTCACTTCAAATTTCATCATGTTTTCCTCAATTTCATCACATTTCTAGAGACTTATAATCATTTAAAATTTCATCACATTTTCTTATGACTTATATTCACTTCAAATATCATCACATTTTCTTAAGATTTATGTTCACATCGTATTTCTTCATAATTTCTTAAGATTTATATTCACGTCAAATTTCTTCAGATCTATGTTAACTTCAGAGTCCATCAAATTTTCTTAAGATTTATGTTCACTTCAAGTTTCATTAGATTTTCCTCAAATTTTCTAGAGATTTATATTCTTTTCAAATTTCATCACATTTTCTTAAGACTTATATTCACTACAAATATCATCAGATTTTCTTAAGATTTATGTTCACTTCGTATTTCTTCAGAATTTCTTCAGATTTATATTCACTTCAAATTTCTTCAGATCTATGAACATTCCATAGTCCATAAGATTTTCTTAAGATTTATGTTCACTTCCAATTTCATCATGTTTTCCTCAAATTACATCACATTTCTAGAGACTTATATTCATTTCAAATTTCATCACATTTTCTTAAGACTTATATTCACTTTAAATATCACCACATTTTGTTAAGATTTATGTTCACTTCGTATTTCTTCAGAATTTCTTAAGATTTAAATTCACTTCAAATTTCTTCAGATCTATGTTCATTACAGAGTCCATAAAATTTTCTTCATATTTAATTTCACTTCAAAATTCAACATGTTTTCCTCCAATTTCATCACATTTCTAGAGACTTATATTCATTTCAAATTTCATCACATTTTCTTAAGACTTATATTCACTTCAAATATCATCAAATTTTCTTAAGATTTATACACTAAATGTTAATTTAAAGTATGTAAGTTTAAATACATGTTGACATACTTTATTTACCTTATATCATTTATAATTTCAACTATCTATATATTCCATTATTGCTTAGAATCATATGTTTTGGAATTATCTCACCCCTTTACTTGTTTTCGCCGTTGCCTATATATGGGTAACGTGCAGGTGATCCCCGAGGATGAGGAGGGTTAGCTCGAGTCACTTTATTTTGTGTCGTTCTGCTCTGATCGTAGTAACACTCGGGATTTAGGCGACGTCATTATTTTGATAGGATAGTTTGTATATACTATCTTATTATGTGATAACCTGGTGTATTGATGACAACATGATGTAATATATATTTTGCAAACATATCCGCTTTGCTGTGAATATTCATATGTCTATATGATGAATTATGTATGATTCGGTATATCCGATTTTTGATGTGCATTATAATGCTAAATGTTGGAGTTGTGAAGATGTGATGCCTCAATTTTGTTTAAACGGAATTTTGAAACTCTGATTTTATTATATAATTACGCGGGGTAGAATTGAGGTGTTACATTAGTGGTATCAGAGCAGGTCGGTCTGTCCGGCCAAGTTATTGAGTCTGTTGTTGTCTAACAATCAAGTATTGTTATTTGTTGATTCTAATCCTTGATTTGTTGTGAGCAGGAGTTGTTATGGCTGGTAGAAATCTTTGGTAGGAATCTGGTGGGAATGCGGTAGGAACGATGATGCTATTCTTCTATGAGCGATGGCTTAGGCTTTCCAAAACCACCGATTCTTGTGAGGGGACTCGTGGTTTGGCGACCTTCGAGGAGAATCCCTACTTTCTACGGGAAGTATGACCCTGAAGGTGCTCTAACTTGGTTGAAGGAGATTGAAAGAATCTTTCGAGTGATGGATTGCACTCCTGCGCAGAAGGTCCGTTATGGTACTCATAAGTTGAGTAAAGAGGCTGATGATTGGTGGGTGGACACCCGTCAAAGGCTTGATGTTGCTGGTGAAGAGGTAACATGGGAAGTTTTTAGTAGGGAGTTCTTGAGGAAGTATTACCCGGAAGATGTTCGGGGAAAGAAGGAGATTGAGTTCCTTTCACTAAGGCAAGGGAGCATGTCTATCACTGACTATGCTGCGAAGTTTATTGAGTTGGCTAAGTTCTATCCTCACTTTAATGATGAGGGTGCTGAATTTTCCAAATGCATTAAATTTGAGAATGGCTTGCGTCCTGAGATTAAGAAGGTGATCGGTTATCAGAAAATCCGTGTCTTTGCGGATTTGATTGATAGCTGTAGGATCTTTGAAGAGGATAGTAATGCACACTATAAGATGTTGTCTGATAAGAGGAGCAAGGGCCGGCAGAGCAGAGTCGTGGGAAACCTTATGATGTCCCTAACTGGTAAAGGGAAACAACAAGCATTTCCAGGAAGAAGGACTAGTGGGGGAGATGCTCCTGCTAGTATTGTTTGTTACAAGTGTGGGAAACCTGGCCACAAGAGTAATGTTTGTAGGAGTGATGGGAAAACTAAAGAGAATGAGGTGAGGTGTTTCCGTTGTGGTGAAATAGGCCATGTGATTCGTGATTGCAAGCATAGGGAAGTAGTTTATTTTAATTGTGGTGAAGGAGGTCACATTAGTCCTCAATGTAAGAAGCCCAAGAAGACGCAAGGAGCGGGGATGTCATACCCCAAAATTTGCCCTCCATCTACTCAAGAGATTTCATACATCCATACTCTAGGATTCCTCAAGAGTTGATCAGACAAACTCTCTCCTAGACAATCAACCCAAACTAGGGTTTGGTATCTCTCAAGTCAAGATGGACTTCCAATATCTCTAATGGTCTTCATGCCTCCACATATGTTTCAAAGATTCTCCATGTCAATTTTCAAGCCTCACAAGTCAAGTTTCCTCAGACAATTGCTCAGATGGTTGAAAATCAGTTGTATTGGACAAAAAGTCAACTGTGGTTAACATACAGTCAAACTTCATAATTTTTGGTCAACATCTTCATTTTGAAGTTACATTCATCATTTGATCAAGGGTTGATCATGATTCATCAAGGAAACTCAAGATTTGCTCAAAAGTCAAACTTTCTAAATTAGGGTTTCTAGGTGAAAAGTCAACTGAACTTTGACTGATCATAACTTTCTCATACTTTCTCAGAAATTTTTCCACCACCTCTTGTTTTGAAGGAAATTCAATTCTCTACAACTTCATGTCTCACAAGAATGTCCAAAAAATGCTTCATTTGAGAGGTATAGCTCAAAACATTACAGGTCATTTTCAAAGTCAACAAAAAGTCAACTTTTTGTTTTGAAGATATATTGAGCATGGTAACTCCAATTGAGATGAGACCAAAAAGTTTGGTTAGAGGACTCTTAGTGCTTTCCAAAAAGTCCAAGAACACTCAAAAATGTGGAAAATTGAGCAAGATACACTATTCAGAAGTTGGGCAATTTTGGACAATTGCACAAAAGGACATTTTGGTCAAATTGCAAAATTTTCCAAATGGGCCTAAAATCTTTTGATCCAAACTTGTTCATGACAATATTTTTGACCCATAAATGCTTGGCCATGGTGATTTTCTATTTTTATGATTTATATTTGAATTTTAAAGCATTTAAATTCAAAATTAAATCATATAAAATATGAAATTAATTTATTTTTCCAAATGGATTGATTTTATATCATGCTTAATGTCCAAGAAAGCCCAAGACTCTTGCCAAATTCGTGGTTCATGCATATGGAAAGAAAAAATCAAATTTTTAAGGAAATTTGATTTGTTTTAAAGAGGAAATATTTGCACAATCAAGAACCAATCTTTTTTGCTTGCTTTTGTCATCCCAATTGCTTCTATAAATACCTAGCATTGCATACAAGCCAGAGGACGAAACCCTAGCCCAAGAGAGAGTCCTTATTTTGCCAAAAAATTTCATACATTCTTGAAATTCGAATTTCAAAAACCAGCAAGTTCCAAGCCAATCTAACCATCCAATCCTCATCAGGAGGTTCCCAGCAAGCAATACCAACCTTTACATCAAGCCCAGGTTGCCCAGAACTCGTTCTTGGACTCTCACCGGTTTGCTATTCTTTGCAATTTCGATTTCGATATCTCATGCATTGTTAACATTTTTGTTGTGTTTATTTGATCTCAGGATGATTGTTAGGTTGCATTAGAACCATAACATGCAAGCTTTAACGTCCAGAATGCCAATTGCCATGGTTAGGGCTTTAAGAACGGTTTGAATCGAACTGATCGATACAGGCATTTTCAGTTGAAACTGATACCACCAATGGACTCAGAAGGTCCGATTTAGGTGGACAAGGTCTTCCTTTTCCTTTTATTCGCATTGTTTTGCAGGTTTGAATGTCGGACTCACCGGAGAAGATGACCGGAGCTAGGCTCCGGCGTCGTTGAATGTGTTGACCGGCGAGGAGGCTGGCGTGGCGAGATAGCGTGCTCCGATTCGTCCATCCGTTCCACCTAGGGTCCACCATGTTGATTGCGCATTGACTCATCCCAACAGCGACGCGTGTTCATCCATGATTCCACGTTTTCCATTCATAACACAAAGTGCAAGCTGGCGTAGTGGTAAAAGCATTCACTGTTTCCAGATACTCTCCCATGTCCTGAGTTCGAATCCTGCTTGCACCGGTTTTGGTTTCTTTTCACAAACTTTCAACTTTTCAATACTTTTCTATTTTCTTTTTATTTTAATATTTTGCATTATTTTTAATTCTTTTCATAATTTTATTTTTGCATCTAAAATTATCAAAAATTAATTTTCTTTTTGCATTTAGTTTCAGAAAATCTTTATTTAATTTAATAAATTAAAAAATACATTTTTGCATGCATACTTATTTTTATTTATAATTTTGCATTTAAATCACTTTTAATTCATTTTTAATTATTAAATTGCATCTAAAAATCCCAAAAATTATCTTAGTATATTTACATTATTTCCAGATGTCATATTTTTCAATTTAAAATTTGCATTTTTCTAACATTTTCTCTTATTTCGATTTCATCATATTTTCCGATTTCTCATTCGTTTCACAGGTTCTTCCAATTCGGACGTTTCTTTACTATTTTCATTTTATTTTCCAATAATGTAACTGTATATGGGATGTAATAGTTTAATTTAGGATTTTATTTTCCGCATTTTAAATTATGTATCTGCCCCAAAGTCTTGTAATAGCGTAGGACATTTACCTTTCCGCACTTTACATTCCGCATTTTAATTTCCGCACCCTATAAATTGCTAGTAATTAGGCGTGTATTGTAACACCCCATCTAAATACCCCGAATATATTAATTAAATTAACATGTAATTCATCTTTAATCAGAGTTTAACACGGTAATCACGGGATGTCACAATTAATAAATAGAATAAACCTTCATTCAAACAGTAGCCATGCTACACTGAGGATCAACATCCAAATAAATTTTCAATCAATTTAAGACCATGTCTTACACAGCGGAAAATATCATCAGCAAAACCGGAATAATTTCAATCAACATTATTCCCACTAAGTTTTAAATAAATAATAGACTAAGTCTAATTCCTCATCTAACGTTCCCCAGTGTTACAATCTAATCAGAGCATGACACTGACACGCGGACTAAACGATGAGCTCTAGAGCCATCCTCACCGACTCTTCAGCTGCTAACTTTAATCTGAAATGGTAAAGTAAGGGTGAGACTTCTCATAATTAAAGCATATTATAAGCTTCTCAATTAACAATATATTTCAAGCATATTAATCCACCCATTTCAACATAACTCCAGATTCAATACACAATTACAACCATATAATCATCATGCACAACAATCATCAATCAGAGAATAGTAACACTGGAAGACATCCTAACATGTTACTATTCCATACAAATATAATGCAGACTCAATGCATGCGGTACCGACTCGTGACCAAGTCACCCAACACTGATCCATTCATCAACCGGATACAGTACCATCGATTCGCCCAGACACCACTGAGTCAAGAATCCAGCCTAACCACCCATCCTCACTCGGGTATCGGTTATCGGCAATCCAAGTCAAATTCCGCACAATGGGAATTAACTTCACCAAACAATGCATATGCACGCACATCATTAGCATGCAACATCAATCAGTCTATGTATACATTCATTGAACATAACTGAACCTCAACAATCAACATGATATATCAACTAATCATGCATACATCAACACAGCATAACATGCAAACCAATCCACATGATATATCAACCAATCATGCATACATCAACACAGCATAACATGCAAACCAATCCACATGATATATCAACCAATCATGCATACATCAACACAGGTTATGACCACATCAGACATCATAAACTCTCATCAACCACCACATGATATAATCACCTATCATGAAACAATTCATCACAAAGCATAAATATGCCAAACACTTACCCTTTAATTGGTAAGCCTATCACCAGTATATATCACAACAACGACAACTAAGATCAACAGCCATCAGGCATATACAACACCAACAAACACATGATATCAATACAATCATGAATACATCAATCATCATAAACTGAATCAACCCCAAAACATGATATTCCAACCATCATGCATACAATAACAACAGCTTAACACGCTTTACATTCCCTCAGTATCAATACATCCATCAACACAGGGTCTCTGCTACATACGCATCAACATGCGTCAGTCAAAAGTCACCTATCTCGAAATTTGGCTCATTTTCAAAATAATTTCAGGTTTTAGAAAATATTTTCAGTTCACAAAATAGAGCATTAAATTTAGAAAACAACGTCCAAAACGGCGCTCAAAACGGACTTACGGTTTGAAAGTTATGAATTTTTGAAGTTTTGAAAAATTGGAAAAATGCACCTGGAACCCGGTTCCTGATTTTTGAATGGGGAACCGGTTCCGTCATATACAGGAACCGGTTCCTGAGTTTATTTTTCAGGTTTTTGCCAATTTTTCAACGTGGAACCCGGTTCCTACCCAGACAGGAACCGGTTCCTACGTACTAAAAAGTGATTTTCTGCATTTTTGACAGCATTCATCCATTTTTACTCAAACCCATTTTTACCCATACGACTTCCATCATTGGAAACACCAAATTACATCCTTTTGCATCATCTAACACATCAAACAACATATTTCCATCTTCTATGTTCATCTACTGACACTCTAATCATATCCATACATATTCTGACACAATTAGACTCAAACTGACACCATTAGGGACACATTCATGGAACCCTAGAATTTCACAAACACAATTTCCTAACATGCTATGATCTATAGAATCAACATCAAAACCTATAATAAGCATTAATCAGTCGAAATCACCCCTTACCTTGTGGGTTCTTGAGATTCGGCTTCTAGGTTTTCCTTCTTCTTTCTCTTCTCACTTCTCGTAGTCTTGTTTTCTCCAAATGATTCTATTTTTCCTCTTTTTCCTTATTTAATTCCTTTTATTCCTTTTAACATAAATAAAATAATTATTTATTTCTCATTCTCCAATTAATTCCATAATTAATCTCAATAATTCAATATATTAAATAAATTATATTCTTAATTAATTTAATAATTAAAAATCATAATTATTTAATTACCGAATTATTTTCGGGGTGTCACATGTATGGCAAGATAATAATGAACATAGCCCACTAATTTTCAAGATAAAATATCTGAAATCAACACACTTCTTTCACACACGCACCCCTTAGGGTAATTCTCTCTCGTTGCCTTTGCGAATTCAAAATGGTCATGTCCCTCGAACGTAGAGGTATTCTAGCACCGTTGCCTTCCAAACAAATCATCATAGTCCCTTCGATACAAAGATCATAAGACCCACGATGTCGCCTCCGAATACATGATCTTGACCCTCGATTGTCGCCTACGAAAAATGATGATAGTCCCTTCGAATGTGCTAGGATACTTCCTACAAGTTGCTTTCTATGACCATCCGATGTCCCTTCGAATATCCCACTTACATCCAACGAATAGAGCTACCTACTAACTAATGGTATGGCTAGCGCTATTCTAAAGGAACGTAGAAGTACAACAAAACGACCAATTCTGAGTGGGTAAATAAGTCTTTTAGTTGCTTGCTCTATCAAATACTTTTCACACCACACTTTTTCAAAGTTCAAATTCTTTTCAAAACAAAAACATTTCGAACACTTTGTATACACTCCTACATGAGTCATTACAAAGTCAAAGCGAAATGCCTTTTTCAAAACATCTTTGTCAAACACACGAAAACAATTTTTAAAAGTGATCTAGAGCAACTAAGAGCGTAGATAACTACGGATGAAAAGGGTGTTAATACCTTCCTTTTCATAACCATTCTCCGAACTCGAGAATCTAACGAAGGTCTTTTTCGTACTTTTACCTTCCCTTAATTGGATAAAAATAAAAGTCGGTGGCGACTCTTGCTATCCGCACATTTGGATACAAAATCCTAGAAAGTCGGTTCACCGTATCAATGGCGACTCTGTGAGGACAAATCCCTAAAGAGAATTGCCTTAGGGATTTCTAGATAACTTTATTGCTTTTTGTTTGACTTGTATGCTTTATCTTTAAGGGTTGCTTGGGTATTATATTGTTGGGGATCCTACACCGGATCCGGTTTCCTTTTAGGTAAGTAGCATTAGATCATCGCGACCGCTAGGCGATAACTAAGCGGTCAACATGATGGCTACGTTAGCGTGACACTTTGGTTGTCCCAATACTCTTCATTCCCAAGTTGAAGATAGTATTTGGCTTCTGCGTGGTGTCATCAGCTAACTAAACTTTTAGAACCTTAATTGACCCATCTTGGCCATTAGAAGGTAGTGAGATGGCGGCTTTGGTGTAGACGAGGTTGGTTGATACTCGATGCTACGCTCATTGAGATCAGACTTTTGGGATATCGACCACTTGACGGCGTATTGAAATAAATGCCTACGAGAAGATCGATGATGTGAGATTCCTAGAACCCGGTTACTATTATAGGACAGGATGAACCAACTCAAACTTTTGGTAGGGTAATCACCTATACCTCATGTAAGCCTTAAACATAGGCTCATTGTGTGAATTGCTTGTGTGTGCTAAACATGACATCATGACATCATTTGCATTGCATATCATTTCTAACTATTTCAAGGACCTAGGGATTTATCTTTGCTCTGTTTTGTAGGAATCATGGCTTCTAGAAAGACTATCCGAATCAACTTCATGGGTATCCCTTCTCAGCTCAAAGATTTGGTTTCAGAAATTCCCGATCATGCTCAGTTCATCAAAAGACATGGTTATCTACTTGATTTGGTTATCTCTGGTTTTGAAGAAGATATGATGCATGTCCTATTCCAGTTCTTCGATCCGAAACACCATTGCTTTACATTTCCAGATTATCAGTTGGTTCCTACCTTAGAAGAGTTCTCTAAACTACTCGGGATACCTATTCTTGACCAAATGCCATTCACCGGTTCGGAAAAGGTTCCTAAGTACGAAGACATTGCATCCGCCTTACATCTTAAGCGCTCAGACATTGAAGCCAATTGGGAAACTAGAAGTGGAGTTAAGGGTTTACTTTCCAAGTTCTTAATTAAGAAAGCCCGAGAATTCCTCAAAGTTATGAATTTCCATGCATTTGAAAATATTTTGGCCTTGCTAATTTATGGTTTGGTTCTATTTCCTAACTCGGATCAGTTCATCGATATCAATGCCATCAAGTTGTTCCTTACCCGCAATCCTGTGCCTACTTTACTTGGAGATATCCTACATTCTCTCCACACTCGTACTACTAAGCGACAAGGAACTCTCATGTGTTGTGTACCGTTACTTTCAAGGTGGTTTATTTCGCACCTTCCTACATCAGTTTTAAAGAATGAACAAAGGTTGAGATGGTCTCAAAGGCTAATGTCACTCTCCCATTCAGATATCCGTTGGAGTCTTTTCTCTCAAAAGGACTTCACCTTCATTGAGCGTTGTGGAGAATTCCCTAATGTACCACTCCTTGGTATAAGGGGAGGTATTACTTACAACCCTTCTCTAGCTCTACGTCAGTTTGGTTTTGCTCGAAAAGATGGTCCACATGATATGCTTCTCCAAGATGTTGTGTTCGACTATAATCACGATCTCTGCAAGCGAAGGTTTATACACGCTTGGGGCATGGTAAAGAAGACGATACCAAGACTTTGGGGCACCGAACTCCATTCCTTGGGAACCTTACCTCAAATGGGTGCGAGCTCGAGCTCAAAACCTCATGATGCCATTCACGCTCTACCAAGAATTATGGAACTGTTGCTATAGGTGACGTACATCTTTCTCCATCCCGACATGCCTACTGATTTTGAAGACTTGAAGAGATCCTGGATTCACTTAAAGAAGAGGGATACCTTTGAGGCTCAGTTACGCAGTGAGAAGAAAGTGCTAGAGTTGACTAAGCTACTTCACGAGGAGCGAAACATCAACGCTTACATCGGCACCAAGAGGAAGCGACCATGGGAGACTTAGAGCTTTAGGATTTATATGTTTTTCTTTTATTTGTTTTGAACTATCTCTTGTACTTAAAAAGAAAAAGAATAATGAAAAAAGTACTAATAAATGTTTGTTCATTGCTTGTTTAACAAATTTAAATCTCTAAGGTCCTTGAAAACATTGCATTGCATTCGCATAAACATTGCATAGCATAGCATAACATTGCATCACAGGTACATTGGAGATTGGTTTTCTCATTTGCTCGCTATTTATTTTAGCAGAAATGGCTCTTGAACAGTCTGTCAAAGATCTTCAAGCTCAGAATGCTCAGTTCCAACAGATGTTCACCAGCTTGGTCCAAGGCCAAGAAGATTTGAAGAAGCTCATCAACAAGAAGAAGAAGGTTGTTGGTCTCCTCAACATGGGCAGACGCTACAAAGGTGGTCCTAAGGTGGTCAGCCGTATTGAGCTCTCTGAAGGAAGTGTCCATACTGAGGAAAGTAACAAGGGTAATGGTGAAGGCAGTCAGCCTGAGCTTGAGAAGAACTATGATGATGGCCAATACTCTAATGAAGATGACAAGTACAAGCAACTTGAAGATCGTCTGAATGCTGTGGAAAACCTGAAGATGTCCGGGCTGAATTTTGATGATCTAAGTCTTGTCCCTGGTGTTGTGATTCCTCCCAAGTTCAAAGTTCCAACTTTTGCCAAGTATGATGGCGTGTCTTGCCCAAAGCTGCATTTGAAGTCCTATGTCCAGAAGATCAATCCCCACACTGATGACAGAAAGTTGTGGATGCACTATTTTCAAGAGAGTTTGTCCGGAACCCAATTGGAATGGTACTATCAGCTAGAGAATGACCGTATCCGTACCTGGAGTGACTTGGCTGATGCTTTCTATAGACAGCATGAGTACAATGCTGAATTGACACCCACTCACATGCAACTACAAAGCATGTCTATGGGTCGTGATGAGAAGTTCAAGGAGTATGCTCAGAAGTGGAGAGATCTAGCAGGCAGAGTTCAACCACCCTTGTCCAATAGGGAGTTGGTTGATATGTTTATGGGGACACTGACAGGCCCATTCTTCAATCATCTGATTGGAAACTCTTCAGCCGGATTCACCGAGTTGATATTGACAGGCGAGCGTATTGAAGCTGGTATCAAGAGTGGGAAGATTCAGATAGAGTCATCTTCAAATGCTGCGAAGAAATCTTTTGGTGGTAAGAAAGAAGCCAATGCTGTGTATGGTCAGAAAAGCCGAGCCAAGACCGACCGTGCTCAATCTGTGGGGGCAGTTGTGATCTCCAATCCTACATCAGCACAACCTCAGCGAGACAACGCGTAGCGAGCAGCAACGAGGCGGTTAAGATCAACATGCCTTTGTCGCAAGCCTTGCAACACATGTTGAAAGCGGTGATTACCTTGGGATCCTCCTCGAATGTCAACACTTCCTCTCGAAATACAATCCTAATGCTAAGTGTGCTTACCATTCCAATAGCCGAGCACGACAACGACAATTGTTGGGCTCAAGAACAAGATTAAGGATATGATTGAAGCTAAGCGATTGAGTTTGACCCTCCTTGAGACTCGAATGTGATCAACGCCTATGCCTAACCATGACAAGAGTTCCAATCTTGTTGGGGATGATACTTATGTTTTCAACATAGATGACTTGACCATTCCTCCGATGATTAAGAAGAATTTGTTGCAAGCGGTGTCAATCCGGGATGCCCGAGAATTGTCGTTGGTGCCCATCCGCACCGATGGTTGTGCTTGGTTGAGAAGACGTGTTCGTGCATGATGGATAACCGTGAGATACTATTTACGAAACCACCTGCGGTGTGTGAAGAAATGTCTAAGTTGAAGATTGACAATGCGAATGAAACGATTACCATCAGATGGGATACCTTGGGGCAGCCAAGTGGAAAGTATGATTACATGGTGAAGTACACTGTTCGAGAGCTACAAGATTCCTATTGAAGATGTTAAGGCGACCGGATGGGGTGACGATTTCGAAGATTATCTTGATGTTAATACAATAAGGATTTCCTCTGCGATCCACGTGCCTAGAGTGGCACCTCTCATTATCACTTCTCCAAGACCGGTTCCATATTCCTCGACAAAGCTATCCTTGGAACTATGGAGTGATGTTTACTATCATGGTGTCAAGCAAGACCCTCGACCATTGAAGATCTTACAGTTGAAGTTTCTGATATTGACAACATCACCGGATCAAGTAAGGTGACCCGAAGAAGGGTATTCTCTCCGATATCTCTCCTCCAAAGACACCGCGACTCCTCGCATTCCAATTCAACCCATTCCCAGGAGGGAAAGATGGCTCATCACGCTCAACCAAGTACCAAAGGAAGTTATCAAGACACCTCCAAACAAGAAATGGAGGAAATTAAAGATTATCAAGAAGAGTGACTACAATGTTGTGGAACAATTGGGACAGACTCCGTCCAAGATTTCCATGCTCGCTTTGCTCTTATGCTCTGAGGCTCATACTAATGCCTTGGTGAAGTTTCGAAGAATGCTCATGTGCCGCAAGACACTACCACCGATCAATTCAAGTTTGTATTGCTAGCACGGTTGCCAACAACGGCCTAGGCTTCTCGATCTTGATTTGACTCGAAAAGAAACACAACAAAGCCTTGCACATCTCTGTCGAATGCAAGGGCACTACGTTATCTCATGTTTTGGTGGATACCGGTTCTGCTCGAATATCTTACCAAGATCGCTTTTGATCGACTTGATGTCGAAGGGTTGGTTCGAGACCCGGTGACATAATCGTGAGAGCTTTTGATGGTTCCAAGCGAACGCTTGGAGAGCTTACTCTGTTAAAGTCGGTTCCCGGACTTTTGAATCCACCTTCTTTGTCATGGACATCCGTCCCTTACTCTTGTCTACTCGGGCCCTTGGATACATGGGCGGTGCTGTACCTCTACCACATCGAACTGAAATACCGGTGAAAGGGAAGGTTGTTACAGTATGGTGAAGAGGAATATATGGTCATCATCTCCGGTCATTCCGATACCTTGAGATGGAGGGTGAATTCTTGAGACTCCTGTCAAGCTTTTGAAACAATACCGAGTCATGCCTGTGACTCTCCTGTCACTCCTAAAGTTGCTAAAGTTACGCCTAGGATGGCCTCATTGAAAGATGCTCAGCTGCTTTGAAGAAGGATCTGTTTGGGTCGACTCCCGATCTTCCTTTCAAATTTGACAAGACCGGTTTAGGCTTCACCATCGAGGTCGGAAGATGATACGCGACGTGCGTGCCCAACTTCCTTTCCGCATCGGCCAGTGGAATCCATGCTATAGAAGACGACGACAACGGCTTCAACATCAAGTGGATCTTCCCAACTCCAGATCATGGGCTCAGCAATCGGAAGACCGAAGACGTCATACCAATCTCCTTTAGTCAGGAGTAATTGCTCTTGTTTTGTTTTGCTTTTCGTATTTCTTTATGTTTTGAACAATAAACTTTGAAAGCCTAGTGCCTTACCCGGGGCATCATGGCTCGTTTGCGAGGGTTATTATCTGTCGTTTGCGTATTTTCATTCAATAAATTCGTTGGACTTTCGCATTCAATTGTTTGTTTTCTTTCTTTACTTTATCACCCTTCAAATAGCTATGTGTTCTTACACACCCGTGATACACGCGAATCACTCCGAATCTCGTTAATAACTATGCTATTGCTAAATATGACTTTGATAATCCGATCTACCAAGCGAAGATGAAAGTGAGGAAGATTGTGAAGTGCCGGAGAACTTGCGGATGCTACAGCAAGAAGAAGCGAGTTATACTGACCACACGAAGAGCAAGTTGAGGTTGTGAATTTGGGTCTTGATGAAGACAGAAAAGAGATCAAGATAGGGCGGGTCTTGAGAACATGTCAAAGAAAGATTGGTTCGGATGCTACGAGACTATATTGAGGTTTTGCTTGGTCGCGAATACATGCCGGTTTAGACATTGATATTGTGGTTCATCGATTGCCGACAAAGAAGGTTCTCTCGGTGAAATGAAGGTTCGTCGTATGCGTCTGAGATGTCGAGAAAGATCAAAGCCAAGTTATGAAGCGATTCAATGCGGGTTTCTTAGTTACTTCTTATCCACATGGGTTGCAAATGTGGTACCCGTACCTAAGAAGGACGGCAATGCGAATGTGTGTGGATTACGAGATCGAACAAAGCGAGTCCGAAAGACGATTTCCCACTTCCTCATATTGATGTTACGGTTGACAACACCGCCATAAGGTTTTTCCTTCATGGATGGTTTCTCCGGTTACAATCGGATCAAAATGGATCCCAAGACATGGAGAAGACTACTTTTGTTACACAATGGGGCACTACGCTACAAGGTTATGCCGTTCGATCGAAGAACGGCGCCACTTATCGGTAGCTATGGTGACATTGTTTCATGACATGATTCATCACGAGATAGAGGTCTACGTCGGCGACATGATAGCTCGATCACGCATCGAAGAAGAACATCTTGATCATTTGCAGAAACTGTTTGATAGGTTGAAGAAGTACAGATTGAGACTGAACCCCAACAAGTGCACCTTTGGAGTCAGATCCGGAAAACTCCTGGGATTTGTTGTCAGTGGAAAAGGTATTGAAGTTGATCCCGCCAAGGTTAAAGCTATTCAAGAGATGCCAGCTCCCCGCACCGAGAAGGAAGTCAGAGGTTTCTTGGGCCGATTGAACTACATCGCCAGATTCATTGCACATCTAACTGCTACTTGTGAGCCAATATTCAAGTTATTAAAGAAAGATCAAGTAGTAGAATGGAACGACGATTGCGGATCGCTTTTGACAAAATCAAGGAGTACCTCTGAAATCCTCCCATCCCGATGCCGCCGAAGGAAGACCTCTCATCATGTACCGTGTTAGAGAACTCAATGGGGTGTGTGTTGGGGCAATATGACGAGTCAGTCGAAAAGAGCATGCAATATACTACCTTAGCAAAAGTTTACCGTGAAACAAGATACTCACACTCGAGAAAACTTGCAACGCTTTTAGGCGCTCGCCGACTAAGGCGATATATGTTGACTCACACTACTTTGTTGATTTCAAGATGGATCCGATCAAATACATATTTGAGAAACCAGCTCTCTCCGGAAGAATAGCAAGATGGCAAATGATCTTGACCGAATATGACATCCAAGACACTTCCTAAAATCTATCAAAGGAAGTCATTTAGCATCATCAAGCGTAGATGACTATCGCCTATGCGTTCAATTTCCAGATGAAGATGTTTTACTAGTTCTTGCGAAGAACCGAGCCCGACGAAGGACCGAACAAGGATCCCGATGGACCATGGTCTTTGATGGAGCCTCAACGCACTTGGCAATGGCATTGGCGCCATCATTACATCCCCTGCAGGCGGACATATGCCTTTCACCGCCAGACTTTGTTTCAGTTGCACCAACAACATGGCCGAATACGAAGCGTGCATTATGGGCATCAAAGCTGCTATTGACTTAAGAATCAAATTCTTACAAGTGTATGGAGATTCAGCTTTAGTGATTAGTCAGATAAAGGGCGAATGGGATACGAAGCATCCGAATCTCATTCCGTATCGAGAGCATGTTCTGAGTCTGATCCCCTACTTCGAAGAAATTACTTTTGATCACATTCCACGAGAAGAGAATCAGTTGGCTGACGCGTTAGCTACTATGTCGTCTATGTTCAAGGTTAGATGGGACAACGAGGCTCCCCAGATCATCATTGAGAAGTTTGACGAACCAGCATATTGTTGCGAGCTTGATACAGAAGAGAAACCTTGGTACTACGATGTGAAGAGGTATCTTGAGACTCAGGAATATCCCGCAGGGGCATCTGTCAACGATAAGAAGTTCATGAGAAGATTCGCTTCCAAATTCTTTCTCAACGACATCTTATACAAGCGACCACGACTTGTGCTTACTCCGTAGACGAGACATGCGTATCATGGAAGAGTTACACGAAGGCGCATTTGGTACCCACTCCAGTGGACACACCATGGCTAAGAAGATTTTGAGAACGGGTTACTATTGGTCCACCATGGAAGCTGATTGTCACCGCTATGCTCGATCTTGTCACAAGTGCCAGATTTATGCAGACAAAGTGCACGTACCTCCAGTACCTCTAAATGTTCTAATAGCTCCTTGGCCTTTTGCAATATGGGGCATTGACATGATTGGAGAAATTAAGCCCACAGCTTCCAATGGACATCGTTTCATCCTTGTGGCAATAGATTATTTCACCAAGTGGGTAGAAGCAGCCTCGTATGCATCTGTTACCAAGAATGTAGTGGCTCGATTCATCAAGCACAATCTTATCTGTCGATATGGCAATCCCGAAAGGATTATCACAGATAACGGCTCTAACCTCAACAACAAGATGATCACCGAACTCTGCACGCAATTCGAGATCAAGCATCACAATTCTTCTCCATATCGGCCTAAGATGAACGACGCAGTGGAAGCCGCCAATAAGAACATTAAGAAGATTATCTGAGAAGATGCGGTGACTTACAAAGATTGGCATGAAATGTTACCATTTGCTCTTCATGGTTATCGCACTACAAACGAACATCAACAGGGGCAACCCCTTCTCTCTTGTATACGGTATGGAAGCCGTCTTACCCATCGAGGTTCAGATACCCTCAACCAGAGTCCTCCAAGACGCAGAGTTAGGTGAAGACGATTGGGTTCAGACTCGCCTTGACCAGATTAACTTGATTGATGAGAAACGACTCGCGTCCATCTGCCATGGACAGATTTATCAGAAACGAATGATCAGAGCATTTAACAAGAAGGTCAAACACCGAGTCTACCAAGTTGGTGACCTAGTAGTCAAGCGCATCATCCTTCCACAAGGTGATCCCAGGGGCAAATGGACTCCCACCTACGAGGGACCGTTTGTAGTCAAGACAGTATTTTTCGGCGGAGCTATGATACTTAGCACCATGGATGGTGAAGACTTCCCACACCCTGTGAACGCAGACATAGTCAAAAAATACTACGCATGAAATAGACCCGCTAGGTCGACGAATCTAGGCAAAAATAAGGGCATCCTGGCAAACCAAAAAGGTTCGGGCAAAAGTTAAGGATATATATAAAACATGTACACCCGGCAAGTCGAAAACCTGAAAAGGCGGCTTGGGCAAAAAAGGGTATCCCGAGGAAAACCGAAAGGCGGTCTAGGCAAAAATTAGGGATTTAAGCGTACGACTATGTCTCTTCCAGATCACCTGCTTCCAGACTACTATCAGCATTCAAGATTCAAATGGCGAAGATCAATTCACTCACTTTCTACCGACAGCAAGGAGATGAGATAGTTGAAATATATGAGTACTAGCATAGTTGGAACTTAACGAGATCGTTTCCGCATAGCTTTTTACCTTTCTTGTGTACAAACTACTTGGCCATACGCCACCTTTCAAATAAACGCAAGCTTCTTTCTCTTTACAATTTTTGTTGTTGTCGTTTGCAATAAGTCCAACGTTTGTTTTGAATGACTATACGCATTTGACAATAAGAATCTAATCACAAACATACGAAAAGTGAACATGCAAAAGTACTTACTACAGGCTCCAGGAATTGGGACGACGACGAAAGTCACCAAAACATTCCCCCACAGAGCATGATCCCCCACAAAGGTGTCACTCACCACAAACCTCCCCAGCTGAGTATATGCTGGTCCCCGAGCCGTGATCCCAGTCAACTAAGCCGGATTACATCAGTCTCCAAGAAGTAACATTTCGTCCCCGACCAAGATATTTATCCCAGACATCTCTCGTCCCTTCTTTTTCCCCAAGCGGTATCGGACTCGAGACTTGGTCGAGATAAGCCGGAGGAAACTACATCTTCATCTCCCAGCCAAAGATCACAACGGGATCCTGACTCTCCCAGCTCGGTCCCCCCGACAACTATCAATTGCTCTCCAGCGAGATCTACACTCTGAATCCCCAGT
Organism: Vicia sativa; assembly: GCA_021764765.1. Classification (NCBI taxonomy): domain Eukaryota; kingdom Viridiplantae; phylum Streptophyta; class Magnoliopsida; order Fabales; family Fabaceae; genus Vicia; species Vicia sativa. The sequence goes on from CM038794.1 coordinate 197,514,692, forward strand.
AGAACGCCTCCTAAATTTCCTCAGCAGGATCTACATACAAGGTCCCCAACGGATCGCCTCCCAGATTCTCCTCAGCAGGGTCTATATATGAGATCTCCAACAACGAGTTTCTCAATCTCTACCTTCCTCAACAATATCTAGGCCCAAGACTTGGTCAGATAGTGCATCGGAGGAATCCAGGATATCTTTCTTCTCCTTCAAAAGCGGGGTTCTCATCTACTCAATTCCCCAAGCAAGAGTCAGAAATCTTCAAAACAGAGCATCCGCATCTTCTTCAAGATGGATATGTTTTGAAATACCACAACATCTATCATTCATATACACTGTCATGCATCATACTTTGCATAAAACTAACCAATATTCTATCCAAAATTCCTCTTGTTTTCTCCAAAGCAGTGATCCACGTAAGCAGGTCCAGATTAAGCCCGAATCGACGGAAAACTATCCGACCGCCCTTGGTTGTCCTCCGACGATTGGTCGAGATTAAGCCCCGAACCGACGGAAAACTATCGAAAGACCCTTGGTTGTCCTCCGACGGTGGTCCAGATTAAGCCCGAACCGCGGAAAACTATCCGAAGACCGCCTCTGGTTATCCTCCGATAACAAAATGGATCAACACCGATGCACAACTGGCAAGCTATCCACATTTTCGCCAACTACAATCTCCCTCAGAGTAATCAGCACGAAGATTTATTCTGATCCCTTATTATCAACGACTACTCTAGCGTCGACTCGATTGCCTTGGATGGCATCTTAAGCCCATCTCCGACTACTTATCAACAGTGCTTCACTTTCAGAATGCTGCACATATGGTTAAAAATCAATGCAAAACCAGTAACTTCATTCAAAAAATGAGCACGAAGTCTAACGTAGGACTACCTCCAGATGGCATCTTAAGCCCATCTCCATGCTCCTTCCAGAAACGACTACAGGGTCTAGCGTACGGCTCACTCCCTAGCATCGATCTTTCCAGATGGCATCTTAAGCCCATTTCCGTCAATTCTCCTATCAACATTCTTGAGTCTAGCGTACGACTCATCCTCCAGCGAAGTATCCAAATGCCATCTGTAAGCCCATTCCCGCATCATCCATCAACAGCGAGTGCAAATTTTCAGGTGTACTCGAGTGTTCAATCATCTTCTACCTCCAGGTCACAAAAGACAAGCGTGTCAATCTAACCCTTTAGTACAAGAAGATTGAACAGGGGCAGCTGTCATACCCCAAAATTTGCCCTCCATCTACTCAAGAGATTTCATACATCCATACTCTAGGATTCCTCAAGAGTTGATCAGACAAACTCTCTCCTAGACAATCAACCCAAACTAGGGTTTGGTATCTCTCAAGTCAAGATGGACTTCCAATATCTCTAATGGTCTTCATGCCTCCACATATGTTTCAAAGATTCTCCATGTCAATTTTCAAGCCTCACAAGTCAAGTTTCCTCAGACAATTGCTCAGATGGTTGAAAATCAGTTGTATTGGACAAAAAGTCAACTGTGGTTAACATACAGTCAAACTTCATAATTTTTGGTCAACATCTTCATTTTGAAGTTACATTCATCATTTGATCAAGGGTTGATCATGATTCATCAAGGAAACTCAAGATTTGCTCAAAAGTCAAACTTTCTAAATTAGGGTTTCTAGGTGAAAAGTCAACTGAACTTTGACTGATCATAACTTTCTCATACTTTCTCAGAAATTTTTCCACCACCTCTTGTTTTGAAGGAAATTCAATTCTCTACAACTTCATGTCTCACAAGAATGTCCAAAAAATGCTTCATTTGAGAGGTATAGCTCAAAACATTACAGGTCATTTTCAAAGTCAACAAAAAGTCAACTTTTTGTTTTGAAGATATATTGAGCATGGTAACTCCAATTGAGATGAGACCAAAAAGTTTGGTTAGAGGACTCTTAGTGCTTTCCAAAAAGTCCAAGAACACTCAAAAATGTGGAAAATTGAGCAAGATACACTATTCAGAAGTTGGGCAATTTTGGACAATTGCACAAAAGGACATTTTGGTCAAATTGCAAAATTTTCCAAATGGGCCTAAAATCTTTTGATCCAAACTTGTTCATGACAATATTTTTGACCCATAAATGCTTGGCCATGGTGATTTTCTATTTTTATGATTTATATTTGAATTTTAAAGCATTTAAATTCAAAATTAAATCATATAAAATATGAAATTAATTTATTTTTCCAAATGGATTGATTTTATATCATGCTTAATGTCCAAGAAAGCCCAAGACTCTTGCCAAATTCGTGGTTCATGCATATGGAAAGAAAAAATCAAGTTTTTAAGGAAATTTGATTTGTTTTAAAGAGGAAATATTTGCACAATCAAGAACCAATCTTTTTTGCTTGCTTTTGTCATCCTAATTGCTTCTATAAATACCTAGCATTGCATACAAGCCAGAGGACGAAACCCTAGCCCAAGAGAGAGTCCTTATTTTGCCAAAAATTTTCATACATTCTTGAAATTCGAATTTCAAAAACCAGCAAGTTCCAAGCCAATCTAACCATCCAATCCTCCTCAGGAGGTTCCCAGCAAGCAATACCAACCTTTACATCAAGCCCAGGCTGCCCAGAACTCGTTCTTGGACTCTCACCGGTTTGCTATTCTTTGCAATTTCGATTTCGATATCTCATGCATTGTTAACATTTTTGTTGTGTTTATTTGATCTCAGGATGATTGTTAGGTTGCATTAGAACCATAACATGCAAGCTTTAACGTCCAGAATGCCAATTGCCATGGTTAGGGCTTTAAGAACGGTTTGAATCGAACTGATCGATACAGGCATTTTCAGTCGAAACTGATACCACCAATGGACTCAGAAGGTCCGATTTAGGTGGACAAGGTCTTCCTTTTCCTTTTATTCGCGTTGTTTTGCAGGTTTGAACGTCGGACTCACCGGAGAAGACGACCGGAGCTAGGGCTCCGGCGTCGTTGAATGTGTTGACCGACGAGGAGGCTGGCGTGGCGAGATATCGTGCTCCGATTCGTCCATTCGTTCCACCTGGGATCCACCATGTTGATTGCGCATTGACTCATCCCAACAGCGACGCGTGTTCATCCATGATTCCACGTTTTCCATTCATAACACAAAGTGCAAGTTGGCGTAGTGGTAAAAGCATTCACTGTTTCCAGATACTCTCCCATGTCCTGAGTTCGAATCCTGCTTGCACCGGTTTTGGTTTCTTTTCACAAACTTTCAACTTTTCAATACTTTTCTATTTTCTTTTTATTTTAATATTTTGCATTATTTTTAATTCTTTTCATAATTTTATTTCTGCATCTAAAATTATCAAAAATTAATTTTCTTTTTGCATTTAGTTTCAGAAAATCTTTATTTAATTTAATAAATTAAAAAAATACATTTTAGAATGCATACTTATTTTTATTTATAATTTTGCATTTAAATCACTTTTAATTCATTTTTAATTATTAAATTGCATCTAAAAAATCCCAAAAAATTATCTTAGTATATTTACATTATTTCCAGCATGTCATATTTTTTTCAATTTAAAATTTGCATTTTTTCTAACATTTTCTCTTATTTCGATTTCATCATATTTTCCGATTTCTCATTCATTTCACAGGTTCTTCCAATTCGGACGTTTCTTTACTATTTTCATTTTATTTTCCAATAATGTAACTGTATATGGGATGTAATAGTTTAATTTAGGATTTTATTTTCCGCATTTTAAATTATGTATCTGCCCCAAAGCCTTGTAATAGCGTGGACATTTACCTTTCCGCACTTTACATTCGCATTTTAATTTCCGCACCTATAAATTGCTAGTAATTAGGCGTGTATGGCAAGATAATAATGAACATAGCCCACTAATTTTCAAGATAAAATATCAAATCAACACACTTCTTTCACACACCCTTAGGGTAATTCTCTCGTTGCCTTTGCGAATTCAAAATGGTCATGTCCCTCGAACGTAGAGGTATTCTAGCACCGTTGCCTTCCAAACAAATCATCATAGTCCCTTCGATACAAAGATCATAAGACCCACGATGTCGCCTCCGAATACATGATCTTGACCCTCGATTGTCGCCTACGAAAAATGATGATAGTCCCTTCGAATGTGCTAGGATACTTCCTACAAGTTGCTTTCTATGACCATCCGATGTCCCTTCGAATATCCCACTTACATCCAACGAATAGAGCTACCTACTAACTAATGGTATGGCTAGCGCTATTCTAAAGGAACGTAGAAGTACAACAAAACGACCAATTCTGAGTGGGTAAATAAGTCTTTTAGTTGCTTGCTCTATCAAATACTTTTCACACCACACACTTTTTTCAAAGTTCAAATTCTTTTCAAAACAAAAACATTTCCGAACACTTTGTATACACTCCTACATGAGTCATTACAAAGTCAAAGCGAAATGCCTTTTTTCAAAACATCTTTGTCAAACACACAGAAAGCAATTTTTAAAAAGTGATCTAGAGCAACTAAGAGCCCGTAGATAACTACGGATGAAAAGGGGTGCTAATACCTTCCCTTTTCATAACCATTCTCCCGAACTCAGAATCTAACGAAGGTCTTTTTCTGTACTTTTACCTTCCCTTAATTGGATAAAAATAAAAGTCGGTGGCGACTCTTGCTATCCGCACATTTGGATACAAAAATCCTACAAAGTCAGTTCACCGTATCACAGGGGAAAGTGTTTGCTTTGTCGGGTGCTCCGACGGCAAACGAAGATGGACTTGTTCGAGGTACTAGTTTCATTAATAGCATTCCCCTTATTACTATTATTGATACTGGTGCTACTCATTGTTTTATTGCTGCTGATTGTATTAAGAGGTTGGGTCTTACTTTGTCATCTCTAGATAGAGATATGGTGGTGGATGTTCCGGCTAAGGGAACGGTTACTACTTCTTTTATGTGTGCAAATTGCCCTTTATCAATCTTTGGTAGAGACTTCGTGGTGGATCTTATTTGCTTACCGCTTGTTGGGTTGGACGTGGTTTTGGGTATGGATTGGTTGAAAGCTAACTATGTCCATATCAATTGCTATGACAACACGGTGAGGTTTTCTTCCTTAGTGGAAGAGGATCAAACTATGTTGGTGTCGACGAAACAATTGAAGGAGTTCATGAAAGATGAAGCATCGATTCTCTTGTTGATGGCGACTCTTTCTGTGGAGAGTCAACCTGTTATTGCAAACTTTCCGGTGGTGTGCGACTTTCCTGAAGTGTTTCCTGACGAGATTCCTAGTGCACCCCCAGAAAGAGAAGTGGAGTTTTCTGTAGATCTTGTCCCTGGTACCAGACCTATCTCTATGGCGCCATACAGGATGTCCGCATCGGAGCTAGCAGAATTGAAGAGTCAATTAGAAGATTTGCTCGAGAAGAAGTTTGTTAGACCAAGTGTGTCACCATGGGGAGCCCCTGTGTTATTGGTGAAGAAGAAGGATGGTAGCATGAGGCTTTGTATCGATTATCGTCAGTTGAATAAGGTAACTATCAAGAATAGGTATCCACTTCCTAGGATTGATGATTTGATGGACCGATTGGTTGGTGCTCGCATGTTTAGTAAGATTGATTTGAGATCGGGTTACCATCAAATAAGGGTGAAAGAGGAGGATGTTCAGAAAACTGCTTTCAGGACGAGGTACGGACATTACGAGTATTCGGTGATGCCTTTCGGTGTCACTAATGCACCGGGAGTATTCATGGAGTACATGAACCGTATTTTTCATCCTTACTTGGATAGTTTCGTGGTTGTTTTTATTGATGATATTCTAGTTTATACTAAATCGGAGGAAGAGCACGCAGAGCATTTGCGCATTGTGTTAGAAGTTATGAAGGAGAAGAAGCTTTACGCTAAGTTGTCAAAGTGCGAATTATGGTTAGGTGAGGTGAGCTTTTTGGGGCATGTCATTTCTGGCGATGGCATTGCGGTTGATCCTTCTAAAGTTGATGCTGTGTTAAGATGGGAAACTCCTAAGTCCGTTACTGAGATTAGAAGTTTCTTGGGTTTGGATGGTTACTATAGGAGGTTCATTGAAGGTTTTTCTAAGTTGGTACTTTCTTTGACAAAGCTAACTTGTAAGGGAGCTGCTTTTGTGTGGGATGTCAAGTGTGAAGGAAGTTTTGTTGAATTGAAGAAGAGGTTGACAACGGCACCGATCTTGATTTTACCTAATCCTGAAGAATCGTTTGTGGTTTATTGTGATGCTTCTATGATGGGTTTGGGTGGTGTGCTTATGCAAGGTGGCAAGGTGGTTGCTTATGCTTCGAGACAATTGAAGATTCATGAGAAAACTATCCTACTCACGATTTGGAACTTGCGGCAGTTGTTTTTGTGCTTAAGATTTGGAGGCATTATCTTTATGGTTCTAGGTTTGAAGTGTTTAGTGACCATAAAAGCTTGAAATATTTGTTTGATCAAAAGGAGCTTAATATGAGACAAAGAAGGTGGCTTGAATTGTTGAAAAATTATGATTTCGGATTGAATTACCATCCTAGTAAAGCAAATGTGGTGGCCGATGCTTTAAGTCGAAAGACCTTGCATATGTCACTTTTGATGGTGAAAGAATTGGAAATGATTGAACAATTTAGAGATATGAGTCTTGTGATAGAAATGACGCCGAAGAGTGTTATCCTGGGGATGTTAAAGATCAATAACAATTTCCTTGATAGCATTAGAGAAGCTCAAAAGCTTGATGTGAAACTTGTGGATTTGTTGGTTAGTATTGGACAAACTAAAGGTGAAGATTTCAAGTTGGATGTTCAGGGTGTTTTAAGATTTCGAGGTAGAATTTGTATTCCCGACGATGTTGATTTAAAGAGGATGATTTTGGAAGAAAGTCATAGGAGTAGTTTGAGTATTCATCCCGGAGCGACCAAAATGTATCAAGATTTGAGAAAACTATTTTGGTGGTCGGGTATGAAAAGAGAGGTGGCTCAGTTTGTCTATGCTTGTTTGACTTGTCAGAAGTCCAAAGTCGAGCATCAGAAACCTGCAGGGTTGATGCAACCGTTTGAGATCCCGGAATGGAAATGGGATAGCATTTCTATGGATTTTGTAACGGGGTTGCCGAATACACAAAGAGGGCACGATTCAATTTGGGTGATTGTTGATAGGCTTACAAAGTTGACTCACTTTATTCCTATTAACATCACTTATCCCGTATCGAAGTTGGCGGAGATTTATACGCATGTGATTGTTAGATTACATGGTATTCCTTTGTGTATTGTTTCGGATAGAGATCCGAGGTTCACTTCTGAGTTTTGGAAAAGATTGCAAGAGGCTTTAGGTTCAAAGTTGAGGTTGAGTTCGGCTTATCATCCTCAAACTGATGGTCAGACAGAAAGGACGATTCAATCGTTGGAAGATTTGTTGCGAGCTTGTATTCTTGAGCATGGTGGTTCATGGGATACATATCTTCCTTTGATTGAGTTTACTTACAATAACAGTTTTCATGCTAGTATTAGAATGGCACCGTTTGAGGCGTTGTATGGTCGGAGATGTAGAACTCCTTTGTGTTGGCACGAGTCGGGTGAAAGTGTGGTACTTGGACCCGAATTGGTTAGGGAAACTACGGAGGCGGTGAAGATGATTAGAGAAAAGATGAGAATTTCTCAAAGTCGTCAAAAGAGTTACCATGATAAAAGAAGAAAAGATTTAGAATTTCAAGGAGGTGATCATGTGTTTTTGAGAGTCACTCCTACAACCGGTGTGGGACGAGCATTGAAGTCGAAGAAGCTAACTCCTCGCTTTATTGGTCCTTACCAAATTACTAGTAAGGTGGGAAAAGTGGCTTATCGGGTGGCGTTACCGCCAAATCTTTCAAACTTGCACGATGTTTTTCATGTATCACAACTTCGGAAATATGTCCCGGATCCTTCTCATGTGATTGAGATGGATGACATTCAAGTTCGGGAAAATCTTACGGTGGAAACGATGCCTTTGAGGATTGAGGATCGTGAGATGAAGTCCCTTCGTGGAAAAGAGATTTCATTGGTCAAGGTTGTTTGGATTGGAGCAGCTGGTGAAAGTGCGACATGGGAATTGGAGAGTAAGATGCGGGATTCATATCCCGAGCTGTTCGAGTTAGGTAATTTCGAGGACGAAACCTTTTAAGTGGGGGAGAGTTGTAACACCCGTTTTATTTAATATTATACTATATTATATTATATTAATATTTTGAGTTATCATTTGACGATTGTTTTGACAACAAAAATAATTATATTAATCGGTATATCTATTAATATATTTGGCGAAGTTTAGTTCGATTCGGTGAAATATTATTCGGACCGATATTTAATTCCCCGGAATTTTATTTAACAATTAAGCTAATAACATAATTAGATGATATATTTAGTGTATTAAGATTAGATGAGGGGCATGTGAGTAATTTACCAAAGTTTGGCTAGTAAGGCATGTATGTATAAAAGCAATTCCTCTACCCATTTCCTAACATAACATCAAAACACTAAATATAGAAAGTTGGAGAAAAGTTAGGGTTTTAGAAGAGAGCAAGAAGGAGAGATCAAGAAGAAGAGCAAGACTTGGTTGGAGAATCATCAAGAACACTTAAAGCTTACTAGGTAAGGGGTTTGATTTCCATCTCTTATAGTTAGGGTTTGGTGGATTTTAATTTGATTTTGGAAAAACAATTGATAGATAGTATAGAGTTGTGTTGGGTGATTATTGATAGGTTTGATAGAAATAGTTTGAATTTGGAGATAGCCTTGATAGTTGATTTCATAATGGTTTGTTGGTTGATTGTTAGAGTGGTTTAGAAAGGTTGATTTTGGAGTATGTTTTGTGGGTTTATTAGGTGATAACTTGTAGAAATTAGAGTATGGAAATGGGAAGGAAAACCATGGTAGAAGAATGAGAAAAACCCAAAAGGATGGAGTTTTCACGCAGGCAAATCAACACGGGCCGTGTTGATTTAACACGGCCGTGTTTCCCTTGTAGAATAAAAGTTTGGGTTGTGCAGGCCAATCAACACGGGCCGTGTTGCTGCACACGGGCGCCCGTGTTGATGCACTGTCTTGGGAAAAAATTGCGTGTTCTGGGAGCTTTTCAACACGGGCCGTGTTGATCCACACGGGTGCCCGTGTTGATGTGTCCGTAGCCTTAAAATTTCCGATTTTTCGCACTTCTTTTCAAACCCGATTGTGTTCCGATTATCCGATTTTGATTGTTGATGTTTATAACTTATGCCGGTAAATAAGAATGGCTTTTGCGATGATTAGTGATGTTTTTATTATTTTTCCGTTTTCGGAAATTGGAGGATTAATTGGTAATGATGTTTGCGATGGTGCAATTGATTATGAATACTTGTTGTTTATGCGATGTGATGACATGTTTATTTGATGTGGACAAATATGGCGAAGTAGACTTTATGTCAATTGTGATGAGCGAAAATGATATGTTGTTGTGTAGTCTTTGTTATTGAGTCGCATACATTTCATAAGCGAAGAGGGCTTTCATGCCAAGCGATGATGACTTTTATGCCGAGCGAAGTTGGGCTTTATGCCGAGTGTCCCTAATTACGGACAAAGCGATGGGTACCACATGCATAACATAGTCGTGTCTCATGGAGTCCATTATGTTTATTTTGGAGTCGGTTGTGTTCATGTTCAAGTTGTTTATCATTGAGTCCTTAATTGATGAATGATAATTGAATTGCGACGGTACTTGGTGTTTCGGTGTTGATGTGAGTATAATGATTACGAGATGGAGTTAATGTGTTGATTTATACACTAAATGTTAATTTAAAGTATGTAAGTTTAAATACATGTTGACATACTTTATTTACCTTATATCATTTATAATTTCAACTATCTATATATTCCATTATTGCTTTGAATCATATGTTTTGGAATTATCTCACCCCTTTACTTGTTTTCGCCGTTGCCTATATATGGGTAACGTGCAGGTGATCCCGAGGATGAGGAGGGTTAGCTCGAGTCACTTTATTTTGTGTCGTTCTGCTCTGATCGTAGTAACACTCGGGATTTGGCCGACGTCATTATTTTGATAGGATAGTTTGTATATACTATCTTATTATGTGATAACCTGGTGTATTGATGACAACATGATGTAATATATATTTTGCAAACATATCCGTTGTGCTGTGAATATTCATATGTCTATATGATGAATTATGTATGATTCGGTATATCCGATTTTTGATGTGCATTATAATGCTAAATGTTGGAGTTGTGAAGATGTGATGCCTCAATTTTGTTTAAACGGAATTTTGAAACTCTGATTTTATTATATAATTACGCGGGGTAGAATTGGGGTGTTACAAATAGGGTTTTAAATGTGTAGTTTTATGTAGCTTATATCATTAGGAGTCGTTAGAGCACTATTTGTAAAATTTATTTGATGATCAATGCATGTTTTTTTTACACATTTGGGGTTTTGGGTTGGGCTGCTACGTAGCTCTATTTTCGCAGAGGAAACCTGAGGTTTATTTCCGGTTTTGGGTAAGAACAAAACTGAAGGTTTATTTCCTGTTTCTTTCTCCATTTTTTTGCCTTTTTTTCCATTGTAAGCCATAGTCTAACGTTTCGTTCTTACTTTTACATGAGATATGGCTGAGAGACCGTCACGTTTGAGGCATGGTCGGGTTGCACAACATGCTTCTCTGTAGAGAGAGAGAGAGAGAGGAGTCAGGCAACACATGCTCCTTTGACATCCAGACATGTTATGTCGGATGCACATTCTTCTAGGTATGAGTCTACTCCTTTTACATCTTCCTCCCGTAACAGACAGGATTCTCCAGTCCATCCTTCGCTGCATCCGTTCTACCGCATACGCACATCCTCACCACCTAGAGTTTTTGAGACAGAATCCTCATCTATTCCACAGGCAGGGCCATATGATATGAGACCTATTGCTATACCCCCAGCACCTGAGGTACCAGTTTCATCCAAGGTACCGGTGGCACCCGAGGCACCGATGCCACCCCAGGTCCCTTAGGTCTTTGGAGGGGGACCTTCTGACTTATCTTTGCTCGCTCTTTATCCCACCCATGTGGCTAGATATATATGAGACGGTGAGGTACGAAATTTACATTTATATTACAGTTATCAATTTACTTATGTATATTATTAATTATAACAATGAATTTCTTCTTGCAGGATCGCGATACACTGAAGGTCATAAACCATGAAAGAAAGATCAACAAACTTATTACCTATTCCAAGCCATGGTTTTACGAGCTTCTTAGTCTTACATGGTTGAGAGATTTGACTCCATATGGGTATAACGTGGTCAACTGGAGGATGATCAACGCTTTTGTAGAGAGGTGACACCATGAGATGTCTTCATTTCATCTACCTCATGGCGAGATGCAATCACTCTCGATGACGTCGCGTGTCTGCTTCACCTTCCAATCAGAGGGGCCTTTTTGAATCACCATAAGTTGGAGAAAGAGGAGGTCATTGATATGTTGGTTGAGAGGCCGAGAGTTACCCTAGATAGCACCTTGAAAGAGGTTGATAAGACACGTGGTTGCCATGTGAGATATAGTTGGTTGGCAGAGATTTTTAGGGATGAGCTTGCGCGTGCTAGAATTGTTGATGGTGATCCCGAGCAGGTTACCCTTCATAGGGGGTATGCCATGAGAGCATACCTCTTGTATCTTGTTGGTACCCAGATATTTGTGGACACTAGTTCCACCTACACTGACATCATGTACCTTAGGTACTTTGGTGATTTTGAGGCAATCAGTTGGTGAAACTAGGGGTTGCCTGCTTGGTTTACTTGTATACCAAGTTGGATGAGGGGATTTAGTGGAATACGAGGCAGATCACCGACAACATGACTCTCATGACGATATAAATTATTTCTCTTAGCGACATTTTTTAATTATTATGATTCTGAAACTAACTGGTTTAATTTTGTTATTTCAGGGATGGGTCCTACAGTACTTCCCCGCATTTTTGGATGGTCACTTGCTGAGGGTTATATTGAGGATATGTCGTGTACCAATGCATACAAGCCACTTATTGGGAACCAGGCAACACTGTCGTTCCAAATTTACCTGGACCGGATAGTGCATGAGGACATTCACTTAGTGTCTACGCTGACCACCGTGAGACGATATCGTTTGATGATGTTTCATTATTTACAGGTTGGTTGGTCTACGGAACTCGAAAGACTGCTCATTTATATGCCTAAGCGTGTGATGCGTTAGTTCGAGATCACCTAGACTATTCCTTGGCATCCTACTGTATGTGCTCCTCCGACAGTGAAGAGGAGAGAAATGTATGAGCTCTTTAATGATTTTGAGAATCATCTTGTACCTGAGAAGGCCAGGAGTACCGTGGCTCCAGACGAGTGGAGTTATGCGTACGGTTACATGATATGGTCCATTAGGGTGTCTCATCCATACATGGTAGAGGATGCTCCAGGGAACTCACCCAGGCTAGTTCAATGGGATCTTGGAGGAGGAGTAGGCGAGGAGGGATCATGCTCATGACGTGCTGCCTAAGTGTTGTCGTGTCATGAAACTTGCTAGGGATGACGTTGACAGAGGGTTGTTTCCTGACGGATCTAATGTTAGAGGAGGTTTGAAGGCCATCATGGCAGAGGTTCAGGGTTCCCTGTTATACATGAGACAATGGAGGGATGCCTCGAGAGTGACAGACCGACTCATCATCCGTCATACCAGTAGTTTAGGTTGATCATCCGCTTGTATTTTGATTTTAGTTTTTTGATTTTGTATTGTATCGAATTTGAGTTTTGGATACCATTACTATTATTACGAAATGCATTTTGGATAACATTTTTGGTCTTTTGTTCGATTTATAAATTGTATAATTTGTTAAAGTTCAAATTTGTATAACTTTCTTAATTATTGCTTTTGTTCAATTTTTCTGCTAATTGTCATGCGTAGAACCAAAAGTATACATCCAGTATAGAACCGTAAATATACTTTTAATTTTAATTCAAATATTTTAAAAAATAATGCGCGTCAGAAATATACTTCTGATTTTAAAGGAGCATTTTTGAAAATGCATAAGATTTAATTTCATCTCATAACATAGATTGAGAAATTCACAAAACATTTATGTAAGCCAATTCATATATCTTATGAGATTTGATTTTATCTATTTGCACCACAACTTGTCATCATTCTCTTTGATACTAGAAAAACAAAATAATTTATAATAAAAAATTATTTTTCTTTAATGCATAAGAAGAATATTGTAAGGCAGATTAATAGATATAAAATAATCTTTATCAATAACATAACTTATTCTAAAATAAATATTATTGAGAATATTTGTTGGTGATCTTCGCAACTTGAGTAGATAAAGATAAACTTAAACACTAATGGTGTTTTAAGATCCAGTGGATTTGGAGGTTGTGATGGGTTAATTCGAAATGAAAAAAGAGAGTGAGCTTGCGAATTTGTGTATGGCTTAACATATGACAAGATTATGGAGTGCTGCTATTGATAACTTAGTGTATGTTTGAAAACAATTATTTCCACCACCACCGCATGTTTGCCTTCCCAATTATAATTTTCAAAATTTTAAAGCCATTGAATCATGGACAGCAAGATGGCAGAAATATATTTAGCAGGAGAGAATGACATAGTCATATATTTTGGAGTATGTAGTCCAAATTGCAAATTTCATTAATTTCTAATTTCCTTTTTTAAGCTTATGCCCTCCTCCTAATAAGAAAATAAACAACTCATTTCCCATTATCTAAAGCTCCATTCTAGAGAAACGACAACCTTTTACCACCGTCAATGAAGGATACCCATCCTTCCTAAAATCAAGGACGCCGTGGGGCAGTATAATTACATCCGGAGTTAAAAGGTCAGCTGATATTTGGGGTTTAAAACACAACATTCACTGTTTCTGGTCCCACATTAATTCAACTATAAATACTCAATTTTAATTTATGTCAAATCCTGTTTTCCGTACAACTATGTGGACACATCCACTACCAATACAAACAAACATCAATGTCACTCTTTAACACCAATCAATATTAAACCTAGTTTCTCTACTCGCCCCCACCAAGATAACTTCCCATGAATGCATATCATATATGTCACCATACAAAGCTGGAAAAAACTCGTTTTTGTTGGACTCATTGTTCTTTAGAGCAGATATTATTCTCCTAAGTACTAATTCAGTGTTTTAAAACCGGACCGGTCAAACCGATAAGAATACTGGATTACTGATTCACTGATCGAACCATTAAGTTATTGGTCGAACCGCATAATTAAACTGGATAACTCAGTTTAATAGACCAATTATTATAACAAAACTATATCAATATAAAGCCTGTCAAACCGGACATTATGTAATTGTTTTGTAACATTGTTTAAAAATTAATACGGTAAAGTTTCAATTTATTACAATTTGAAAACTCTTTGACCAAACTGTTACTGGTCCGGTTCCCAGTTCAACCAATCTGACCGGCCGGTCCGATCCGATTTTTACTATACTATACTAGTTACTAGTTATTAGTTATTACATTATAAATTATTTATATACCTTGGATTCGAGAGTTTCAGAGTATTATAAATCAAATATGTATTTCTCTATATTAATAACAATGAAATAACTTTAGTATCAATTAAATTAATTTAATAATTAACTTTACTATCAATTGAACTGATTTAATAACAAATTACATCGTTATCATCAGAACAGATTGATTGTCTCAGTATTAATAATAACTAAATAATTTTACTATCAATTGAACGGTTTACTAACAAATTACACATTATCTCTTTATTAACAGTATTGATTTTTACTAACAAATTAACGGTTAGTATCTCTTAAGCACTTATTAACGGTATTGATTTAACAGAGAGATATGAGATCTAAATTTATTGGTATTATTATATGTTATCCATGAAAGACATGAAAGTGCTCTTACACGTTCAATAAACTAACTTTTCTTGCATCCCGCCATGATTTTTGTGAACAACCAATTTGAAGAATTAGGTATACCCACGGTATGATTTTTGTGAAGCTTTTTCGAGAGCCTTCAATTTTAGATGTAATAATTTCTATAAATTTCCAAAAATTTATAGCTGTAATTTTTTAATTGCCAATGTATTTGAAAGATAATCTTCCATTAATGCATAAAAATATCTTAAAACAAAAAAATATAAACAATTTCGAAATCTCCTAAGAAAAATATGAGGCTTAATATTCGAAGCACATGAATCCACTTTTTTTTAACAAAGCACATGAATCTACATATTTTTAATTCAACCCATATGCTTTTCCATGTGACCTTGTACTCCATTTCATCACCACCACCACGTTGGATTGCAAACTACGTATCACTAGAGTAACATATGATTCCATTTTTTCACAATTATTTTAACCAAACACCTACATTAATCAACCACATAATCATAAGAAAAAAATCTTTAAAAAACTTAATTGTCGGGCAAATCTAAACTTATTTATTTTTAAAAAATAAAATAAAATATTGAAAAGGACAATTTTGTCAGGAAGCAAGTATTAATGATTTTGACAGGTCTACTAAGCGACAAACAAGGAGGTCGGCAACTGTCGGCCGGTGAACCGGGATTGATTTTTCATTCTCAAAATTCAAAATTTGTCCCTCGCTTAATATTAATTAATCTCTTAATCTCTTAATTAATTAAATTAATCACATTTGTAATTGAATTTATTAGTATATAGTTTTTTTTTTGTAAGATTTTTACGCTACAACGAAAAAGTGGTAGAAAACAAATCTTCATTCTTTCTTCCTCTTTCTCTTTCTTTCTCTCTGTCCTTTCAATAATTCGGTTTTCGGTTCTAACTTCTAACCTCCAATGCCTCTCTGTCTCCCTGAAATCTCTAAACCCTAATTACTACATTCTCATTCATCTTTGTTTTGTTTCTCAAATCTGAATCACATTTCTCTCTTGTTCATTAAGGTATTTATCTACCTATTTGATTTTTTTAGCTATGTTCATATTTTGTTGCAATAATTAAGCTATTTAATTGAAGATTTTATCAATGTTATAATTCCTTCATGTAATGGAAAATGTTCAATTTGATTTGTTTACACTTTCTTTTTTTGTTGCTGTTGATTAATCTTTGGTTAAATTAACATGAGATTTCATGATTTTTTTTTAAAGATATTATAATATCTAAATTATGATTCTTTTGTAGGGTTTTGATAACATATGAAAATGTGAATGTGTTTATGTAGTAGTGATATGGGCTGATGCAATTTTGTTCTTCTTCTAGACATGTTGAAGCAGTTTTTTTGGCACCTCATTACTATAATTGGTTGGTTTCTTTTCAGTTTTTGATCCCGGTTAGCGTCGGATACAGTTGAGATAATCAAGAACCTAGGTTTATACCGTGGATGTTAATGATGGATGTTTCTGAGGTTGAAGAAAGTTTCTTTGCAGCAAGTGATGCCAAGGTATGGTGTTGATATATCTTTGATTATCGCTAGAAATGTTTCGAAAGATTTTAAGTAAATGATTCTTCTGGTCATAGTTTCACATTCCGTTAATGTTTTATTTAAGTGAATTTTTTGATTCTTCGCTTATGCAGTTACATGGAGAAATGTGCAGACGTCTATCTGCGATATATTGTAAAATATTGTCCCTTTTTCCTGCCTTGGAGGCAGCGAAGCCGAGGAGCAAATCTGGAATTCAGGCATTATGTTCATTGCATGTAGCGTTAGAGAAGGCGAAGAATGTACTTCAGCATTGCTCGGAGTCTAGTAAACTTTACTTGGTATGATTATTTTAGTCTGGTTTTACTTATACTTTATGATTTTGTCTCTTATTATTGTAAGTTGTGTTTAATTTAATGTAACATCTTACACTTTTATTCTTCTATTGGTTGGTGAGGTTATTTGATGTGAAATACACTTCTAAAGTATCTTATATATAACTTTACTTATGATGCAGGCTATAACTGGGGATTCTGTTCTTGTAAAATTTGAGAAGGCCAAGTGTGCTCTTGTAGATAGTCTTAAGCTAGTGGAAGGTATTGTTTCCCAAGCCATTGGATCTCAGGTGATAACTTTCAACAATATGGTTTTATAGTTTCGCTTTTGAATTCCATTTATATTTGCTTCTAGGTTTATGATCCTGCTCAGTCTTGCTAGTTTCCTTTTGGATATATGAGCAAGGGAGCCTATTTTATTTACATAATTTATTCTTTCCAAAATAGTAACATTTGTTATGTGAATGCACATGCACAAGTGTATATTTTCTTATCATTGTCAATGTTAAGATTTGTTAAAATTTGATTTTTAATCTCGTGAATTTGCTTCTGTTCAGATTGATGAAATTGTAAACGAAATTGCTGGCATAGTGTTTGCGCTTGATCCATCAGAGAAGCAAGTTGGGGATGATTTAATTGCATTGCTCCAGCAGGGTAGAAAGCTTAGCGACTCTAATGACAGTACTGAACTTGAGTGTTTTCATATGGCTGCTACTAGACTTGGAATCACATCTTCCAGAGCAGCTCTTACTGAAAGAAGAGCTCTGAAAAAGCTCATTGAAAGGGCTCGGGCCGAGGAAGACAAAAGAAAAGAATCAATTATTGCGTATCTTCTACACCTTATGAGGAAATACTCCAAGTTATTTAGAAATGAGTTCTCTGACGATAATGATTCTCAACCTTGTTCTCCCACTGTCCATAAACCTCTCGAGAATGTTGTTCCTGGTAGTCATTGTCAAGCCTTTGATAGACAAATATCAAGACTTGGTTCCTTTAATATTAATCCAAACAATAAGAAATCGGGACAGATGCCCCTTCCACCAGAAGAGTTAAGGTGTCCAATCTCTCTGCAACTTATGAGCGATCCCGTTATTATTGCTTCTGGGCAGACTTATGAAAGAGCCTGTATAGAAAAATGGTTCAATGATGGTCACAACACCTGTCCAAAGACTCAACAGAAGCTTGCACATCTTTCTTTGACTCCTAATTACTGTGTCAAGGGTCTCGTGGCTAGTTGGTGTGAACAGAATGGAATTCCTGTTCCCGAAGGCCCTCCAGAATCTCTTGATTTTAACTACTGGAGATTGGCGTTATCAGATTCCGATTCCACAAATTCTAGATCCGTAAACAGTGTCAACTCTTGCAAATTGAAGGGTGTCAAAGTTGTTCCTCTCGAAGAGAATGTTATCTTAGAGAAAACCGAGGGAAATGTAGCTGAAAGCTTGCCGGCACAAGAAGAGGAAGACAGTGAGAAGTATCTTAGTTATGTGAAAGTATTGGCCAAAGGGAACAATTGGAAGAGAAAGAGTAAAATAGTAGAGCGGTTAAGGATTTTGTTGAGGGATGATGAGGAAGCTAGGATTTTTATGGGGGCTAATGGATTTGTTGAAGCACTTTTTCAGTATCTGCAATCAGCTGTGCGTGAAGGGAATGTGGTGGCTCAGGAAAATGGAGCTATGGCTCTGTTCAACCTGGCCGTGAATAACAACAGGTATGAATTAATGTTCTTAGATTTGAACAATAATGTGAATCTACTTTATATATGATCACAAATTAAAATAGTTAATTATTCCTAGTGTTCAAGGTCGAAAATGCAGAGGAAACAAACATAGTACATAATTATATGCTGAAAACTAATACTGTCACCTTTTTTGGATGTTCCACTATTTTTTTCTTCTGAATTATCAGTGGTTACTGTTCAATTTATCTTGTTCTTGCTTTTCTTTTGTGCAATTCATTAACATAAACTTGATCTCTCTTTCTTCAACAGAAATAAGGAACTTATGATATCAGCAGGAATCTTATCATTGTTGGAGGAAATGATTTCAAACACCAGTTCGTACGGTTGTGCAACCGCACTTTATTTGAACCTTTCTTGCCTTGAAGAAGCCAAGCAAATGATTGGTACAAGTCAGGCCGTGCAGTTCCTTATCCAGATGCTTCAAACTAAAACAGAAGTCCAGTGCAAGCTAGATGCCCTCCACGCACTCTTTAATATTTCTACCGTACCCTCAAATATTCCAAACCTTCTTTCATCTGGCATCATCAATGGCCTACAATCCATTCTTGTAGGCCAGACCGATTGCACATGGACCGAAAAATGCATAGCTGTTTTGGTTAATTTGGCCATTTCTCAAGCTGGAAGAGAGGAAATGATCTTGAATCCTGAACTCATAAGCACATTGGCTTCTATACTTGATATGGGTGAATCTATTGAGCAGGAACAAGCTGTGTCTTGTCTTCTAATATTATGCAACAGGAGTGAGAAATGTTGTGAGATGGTCCTGCAAGAAGGCGCTATACCTGCATTGGTTTCAATATCGGTAAACGGAACCTCAAGAGGAAGAGAGAAATCTCAGAAACTCTTGATGCTCTTCCGAGAGCAGCGACAGCGAGATCATTCACCTGCTAAGACTCAACATTGCTCACCTGAAGTTGGTGATTTGTCAATGCCTCCTCAAGAAGTGAAACCGCTATGTAAATCAATATCTAGAAGAAAAGTTGGGAAAGCTTTAAGTTTTCTATGGAAAAGCAAGAGCTATTCTGTATACCAGTGTTAGTGTTAGGTTCCATGTAATTAAATGTCTTTTATCATCCTCTCATGTAAATTGTTTATTTTTTGCATTCCAAATTGAAGAAGAGTTGTACAGGCATGTGTAATTTATTTGGGATAGATTTACTTTATGAAGGTTAAATATTGGAGATTCATAATTCTTACTTAGCTTGTAAAGAGAGAACTAAACAACATATCTTTTCTACTATTTTTTTTTTTTTGGTTATTCTTTTTTTCTTTCTATCTACATATTTGAAGAGTTTATCATAGCTTAAAATGACTAAAAAATTCATAAAAATAATCAATAGAAAGAGAGGACATTATTGCTTCAGTTTTTAAGGAACACTACTTGTCACATTAATGGTATTGGAACAAAAGAGAAGTGTGAACATAAAGTCAAAAATTACAACTATTTAGGACAAAGAACAAAGGTGAAAGAACCAATTCCTTATGGGGAGGAAATGATAGGACTCTAATATTCATTCATCACATTCTTGAATATATAGCTGGCTGTCCACACTTTGTTGTGGGGACTGAGGTCCCATGGATTTGATTGATCGACCGTCCTTTCATTGCGTGTTGTGTCATTTAAACCACTAAAATTCGGCCAATCCGACTTCAGAGTAACTGCAGTTTCTTTGTATTATACACAAATTTATTCATGAAACAGTTTATAAGTTCGGCAGAATGAAATGCTAAAAAGAAAATGTTGAATAAAAATAAGCATCTGATTCGATTATTCAGTGCTTAAGTTTACAGCTCAACTCAACCAAAAGAAAAAGATTAAAAGTTTGCAAAAAGTGTGGTGCAGAATATGTAGCTAATCTAAACCAAGACTAGTAATTTCTTAAGAATCTATTTATAACTTAAAAAGTAATAAATATCCTAAATGAAATCTTAGTCCAAGTTCAGGTTCGGAAAAAAAGAGCAATCAGTATACATGGTTATTCTTCTTCTTGATTCATGTTCTGCTTGATTTTGCTATAATTTTATGGTTCAAGTGATGCTTAAATCAGAAATATCGTTCCATAGCAACCTTCCGATAATTCGTATGTCTCAATCGTTTCATTATACTTCTATATGATTATTCTGCTTAATTGGATTTGGATTAAATTTCTTGCAAAACATGATTATGGTAGGAATACCAGGTGATGGTAGATGTATGTTTAGATCTGTGGTCTATGGTGCCTGCATCAGAACAGGAGACCCACCTCCAAATCTCACCAAGCAAAAAGAACTTGCAGATGAACTCAGAGCTAAAGTAATTTTCTAATTGTTTTGATATGGTTCACTCGTACTTTGTGATCTAAACCGTAGTATTATATATATAGCCTGTAATATTACAGTTGTTTTTTAGTCGCAGATGTAAACACACTTTATTGAACTCCTTAAAAAGACGTTCTATTTTCTCTTTTACTACTAGTTGTTGTTAAAACACATTATTTGTAGGTTGTGGATGAGTTCATCAAGAGGAGAAGAGACACTGAATGGTAAGTTAATTATCTTGAGGAAAAAGTTTTGATATATTACACATTTACAATAACTAATAATACTAGTGTTCATTTATGTGTGTAGGTTTCTTGAGGGTGACTTTAATACCTATACAATGCAAATGAGAAAGTCTCAAGTATGGGGAGGAGAGCCTGAACTTCTCATGTCATCACATGTTTTACAGTTAAGTCAATTTTCATATATATGTCATATTTGTCCAATGTTATGACAAAATCCTTTAGTAATGTTTTAATGATGATGTGTTATGGTTCTAGGATGCCTATAACAGTGGTGATGCAGGATATGAATTCCAATAACCTTAAAGTTATAGCTGAGTATGGTCAAGAGTATGGAAAGGAGAAGCCTATTAGAGTAATATATGATGGTTATGGGCACTATGATGTATTGAAATGTTCAACATGATTATACGGAATAAGCAGTCCTAATACTGCAGTTTATTGTAACCTAGTGATTGTCTGTCTGTATTATAACTTGACTGTGTTTTAATGTGATTGTGACGTCCTAGTACAAAACCAAAGCAAATTACTGACTTGAGTAGGCCATGTGGGATCTAACTCATAAAACATACATATCTAACTCCATTGATCCTAATGTTAAAAAAATCACACTATCAAAAATCTCGTCATCGAATCATGAGTCTCAGAGTAATTAAAAGGAAGTAAGTAATTTGCATTGAATTTGTTAGATTACGATGACTTATATAGAGGGGATCAATAGATCTCCAAATTAAAAATGATCTTTCAAAAATTGTTATTTAAAAATTTATTTGAAAAACAATGCTGAGCAGAAGATTTTTGATAAAAATCAAAATAATAATATATAAACAAACCTAGTTATTGAAAACTTGGATATGCATAAATCATATGAAATTAAGATAATGATAAAATCAATCAACATAACAATATTTCAATTAATAGTTTAATATCAAATATAACGGTTTCTTATTTCCAATAAAATCATATTAAAAACATAACTTGACAATTTATTGAACATGTGGCGCGCAATCAATTTTTTATAATTTTCTTTAAGATTTGTTATCGCTAGCAGAACCAATATCTGATGAAAGGATTCTTTAGGACAATAGACGGACTCTGACAATACAAGAAGAGTCAAATCAATTCTTCAGAAATGATGCCTTTAATCAACTGTCCAAATCAAAAGGCACTCATGTTATCACAACAAAATGGATGATCATAAACAAGATAGACGAGGAAGGCGATCTTGCCATAGACAAGATACATCAGGTTAGAATTTACTTGTATTCTGATGAAGTACTTTTAGATACTTCTACAAGTTAGAAGTCGTCTTAAGTCAGAAATATCTCAAATCAGAAAACTTTAATATCAACGCATCTTTCTCAAATAATAAGGTTGGCTTGGAGCGTGCATTAGAGATGATGTAGGATCTTTTATTGTTGCGCGGACAGATTGGTTTACTCCTATTACTGATGTTGCTACAGGGGAAGCCCTTAGCTTTTTCTCTGCTTTGAAATGGGTTAATGAATTGAGTTTTGATGATATGGATTTTGAATTAGATGTCAAACGTGCGGTGGACTGCATCACAAATCCTAAGCCCAACGTTTCAGACT
Source organism: Vicia sativa (assembly GCA_021764765.1). NCBI lineage: Eukaryota > Viridiplantae > Streptophyta > Magnoliopsida > Fabales > Fabaceae > Vicia > Vicia sativa. The sequence goes on from CM038794.1 coordinate 197,537,290, forward strand.
CCGGAGCCATTGTTAGCGAATGCAACAGGCTGCTAACTCTCTTTTTCCAAAACTCTCATGTTAAGTTCGTTATAAGATAAGCTAATGAAGTTGCTCATGCTTTAGCAAGGGTGGCTCCAGATTTTGCTAGTTTTCATGTATTTGATGATGTCCCAACATATATTCATAACATTATTATTAATAAAATGAGTTAAGTTTCTTCGTAAAAAAAAGGATAAAAAAATAACCAACCAAACATATGTTTTACTTTCACGTGACATTGATTTTTGAATGATTCTTGATTTGATAAAACTTCATTTATGTGACTATTCATTTTAAATCTTGATTTTGAAATATACATTGATTTTCGAATGATTCTTGATTTGATAAAAATTCAATTATGTAATCAAGATTTAAAATGATAGTTGATCTTGATTTTAAAATATTTCTTCTTTAAGTGAAATTTAAAATATTAAAAATCTATTCAAAATAATATTTATGATTAAATCAATTCATTTGATAAATTTAGTATAATTAACTATAATATTATACTATATTTTTATATATAATATAAAATTATTATATAATATCAACTATCAATTTGAATATGAATAAACTCCTTAAAATGCCCTTTTGCATAATTTCAAAAACACACTACATAAGGATAAAAAAAGTATTAAACTAATCATGAATTCTAATTCGATGTGGGATTGATTTTTGAATGATTCTTGATTTGATAAAACTTCATTTATGTGATTATATTAATTTTTGAAAGATTTTTGATTTGATAAAAATTCAATTATGTGGCTACTCATTATTAAAATCAAGATTTAAAATGATAGTTGATCTTGATTTTGAAATATTTCTTCATTAAGTGAATTTAAAATATTAAAACGTCCATTCAAAATAATATTCATGATTACATGAATTCATTTGATAAATTTAGTATAATTATCTATGATATTATACTATTTTTTTCTATATAATATAAAATTATTATATAATATATGATAAAATAAAAATATAGCTTGTCTTTCATTGATACTTGATTTGATGTAACATAATATAATTTTACCATGAATATTTATTATAAAATAAATTTAATAAAATTTAAATTTAAATAAAACTGTATTAGTTTAATATAATTATTTATGAAATAATTATACATTTTTATATAATATAAATTATATAGTATATGATAAATAAAAATATAGTTTGTCTCACATTGATAGTTGATTTGATGTAATATAAATGATAAAATAAATTTAATTTAATTTAAATATAAATATTTTTTTAATTTAGTATAATTATTTATAATATATTTCTATATTTTAATATAATAAATAATTATTATATAATATATGATAAATAAAAATATAGTTTGATTTGATGTAATATGAATAATAAAATAAATTTAATATAATTTAAATTTAAAATAAAAATCTGATTAATATAGTAAAATTATTTATAATATAATTCTATATTTTTATATAATATAGAAATGTTATATAGTATAAGATAAATAAAAATATAATTTGTCTCATTGATAGTTGATTTGATGTAATATAATATAATTTCACAAGAAATATTTATTATATTATAAATATAATATAATTTAAATTTAAATAAAAATTTGATTAATTGAGTATAATTACTTATAATATAATTTTATATTTTATATAATATAGAAATATCATATAGTATACGATAAATAAAAATATAGTTTGTCTCTCATTGATAGTTGATTTGATGTAATATAATATAATTTCACCGGATATATTTATTACAAAATAAATATAATATAATTTTTAAATAAAAATTTTATATTTAATTATTAAATACACAATATATATTTTTCTAGACATAAGAATTTTTACAAAATATTGAGTAAAGTATATAAAGTATATTATATAAATTCATATGGATATAAATATGTATAAAGTATACTGTATAAAAAATATATTATATAAATGAACATACAATATAATATATATGTTTAAAATAGTTATAGAAATTTATAATTTATTTACATGAAAATATATTTATAGTTGATTTTGAATAAATTATACCTTTATATATATATATATATATATATATATATATATATATATATATATATATATATATATATATATATATATATATATATATATATATATATATATATATATATATATATATATATATATATATATATATATTAAGCTAATTTAAATTTTCTTTTCTTTTCCTTTTTATTATAAAACGTGATCTATTATGTCTCATACACATTCACATATCCAGTACTCAATCTTCTTCAATAGAAAAGTTTGTGTTGTCTTCATCCATTTTTATGTTGTAATAGTATATATTCAATCCATTTTTTTACTAATATGTATTATAATAATAATAGAATAATGCTTACCGTCTATTTTAAATAAATCACTATTTTTATAATTATATTATATTATATTATATTCACTTATTTTTATATACATCACGTGATAATCATAATAAAATTTTAAAATTTTTATTAAAAAATATTTTAAAAAATAATGTATTTTAATAAGAGATTAATTACTATGCACTGTCAGTGTAAAAATTTTTACACGGTCAGAGCATCACAACCACTCACTAATGTTATTTAACTTTTTACACGGTCAGAGCATCACAACCACTCACTAATGTTATTTAATAAATAATTAAATTAATAATAAAATATAATTTATAATTTAACAATCGTGATTTATTGACGGTGTAAAACTTCTTTACACTATCAGTGTATTCCAATTAAGTTCTTTTAATAAATATTAATAAAAATCACGTGACTTTTTCCATATTTTTGATATTCAAGTCTTTGAGTTTATCGCACTCTTAAATTATCACTTAAGTATTTTAATAAAAGATTTTTGTAAAGATTATTTTTAATTATACATTTCTAAGTCCACATTTATATAAATATGAGTTTAAAAATTTTCATTTTAGTTTTTACAACATACTTAATCAATTTTATTTATTTATTAGTGTGATACCTGTGCGTCCGCACGGGTACCCGTTGGTGGCTGGACATTTTGTTCAATATTTACGTTATATAAAATTCAATATTATAAAGAAAGATCTATAAGGTGAACACATTTAGTAAGAATTTAAAAAATATGTAAAATGTATGAAGGCAAAGAATATGATATGTTCCCATTAATTTTCAATACTTTGATCAATAATTTAATATTTCCGTTAACATTTAATATTTTGATCATTAACTTCATGTTCCCGTTAATGTTAAATATTTTGATTAGTAACTTCATGTTACTTGTAATATTCAATAATTTGATCAATAACTTCATGTTCCCGATAATTTTCGACAGTTTGATCAATAACTTTATGTTTTCATTAGTATTCAATATTTTGATGAGTAACTTCATGTTTATGCTAGTATTCAATATTTTGATGAGTAACTTTTATCAGAGGTTTACATATGGTGCTTCTATCAGAGTTTGTATTTCAATCTTCAATCAGAAGTTTTCTTTACAGCGTGCGTGTTCCAGAAGTTCTTCCTTAGAACTTCTAAATTCATCTTCTGCTCAACATAGTATAATGTTCCATTTTAAGCGCTCGAGTCAGAATAATTTTTTATTAACTAAATTCATCATTTCATTAACCAATTTTTTATATTTCATTAATCAATTTCATTTTACTTCTGAGAAACAGAACTTCGGCTGACCCTCAGAAGTTCTGAATATGAATTATTCTCAACACCATCCCTTAATTCATATTCATCATAAACTAACAACACCAATTCCATCCCTCAAACAGATAAAGTGTTTAGTGTTGACATCCTTCATCGAACTTAAGTTTCTTACGTTGCTTGTGCAACTTCAATACTCCATTTAGAAATGCAGATTTCTCCTTGAAAACCCATCGATGGTTTTCTCCCTTGAAGCTCGTTAGCTTCAAGTCTTGTTTCCTTCAAGCCTCGTTGTTTTACAATGGCCTTGTTTCTTCTTGAGTGCTTCTTCTATACCCAATGGGAATCTACTAACATGACATCTTGAATGACTTCTCCTCTAAGTTTATAGCATGTCAAAATCGCAAACCTTCTAGGTATAGTTCTTGTAACTCCCAAAATTTAATTAATTAGTTAATTAAATTATTAAATTTATTATTAGTTTAGTCGGTTTATTTATAAGGAGCATTAATAAATTGATAAGTTGATTTAGGGTGATTAAGTGAATTATCGGAAGTTGGGATTAATTAATGATGAATTAATTTTATTATAGAATATTATTGGAAATAATATTAGAAATAAGTGTGGATTAATGGAGTTATTTAATTGGTGTTAGAAGTAGTAGAAATGAGGTGTGAAAATTAAGTAAATAGAAATAATATATATTATTATTATTATTATTATTATTAGTATTATCATTATTATTACTATTATAAGTTGGATTTATTTATAAGAGATATAAAAGGAGAATTAGAAGGGTTTAGTGAAGGAAAAGTTTGGAGGAAGGTATTGGAATAGGAATTGTCCAAAGGAATTGACGAAATTAATTAAGGGTAAGGTGGGTGGGGTTATGATGAATCGTATGTGGGACGGAATTGTATGAAATTATCTTTGTTTGTGTAGACTGTGTGTGGATTAAATGGTTGATTTTATATTGGTGTTGTTAGTGTTAATCGAATGAGAAGAACAATGGTTATGTGAAATTGTTGGTGTGATTAGGGATTAGTGTTACGACGTAATTGATTGGATAAAGAGTTAATCGAATTAAGCCTACGTGAAGTGGAGGGAAATGGAGACGGTGGCGCTTGTACTATGGAAGAGGAGACGTCTCGGGGCAAAGGAAAGGAGAAGAAAGGGAGGCGCGCCTTACGTGAAAGAAGTGGGATGATGTCCCTTTGGAGTGCCACGAAATTGTCCTTCTTTTGTCTATTTTTTGGTGTACTAGTTAAAGGCAACTTTGACAATTTTCCACCATGTGATCTGAAAAATATTACACTAGCAGTATAGTTAATTATAAGTTGAGTACAATATTGAATTAAATCAGTAGTAGGTTGTGAAATAATTAAGTAGCATGGTTTTGTTTATTTTATTTTCGCAATGATAAATATAATAATAATATTAGTATGTTGGTGTTTCTAGCAAATGTTGTATCTTTAGTAACATAGATAAATTCGATGGCGGTATGGTTTTGAATGCGAAATTAAATATGATAGTGAAGTAAATTAGCGAAGCTAGATAACAATTAGTATTAATAGCGTAATAAGTCAATAAAATCGCCGAACTAGTAAATTAAGCGGTATAATTAGTTGTCCGGAATTAATTGAAAATTGTCGAGATGGTTCATATATTTTAGTAGGTGATTACAATTATTTTATTTTGTTGAATTGTGTTGAATGCATCGTGTTGTTGAATTGTTTGCGATTTATTGGCGAAGAATATGTTGTTGTATATAGTTGTTATTTATGTGAAGTTGTGTGTTTGGTGATAATTAGGTAATATTGATATAGGTGTATGCCTCGTGAAGTGAATTTCCTTTGTTGTTAGTGTTGCATTACATTTGCATCTTTGTGAAGGCCTGTATTGGCGGAATTGTAAAGAAGGTTTATGCCTTGTGCCTCTATTATGTTGTTATTAACTAAGTAAATTGTTTGTTAACGTGAAGTGAACTATGTTGTTAGTGAAGTGAATTATGTTGTTGTTAATGTGTGAATTATGTTGTTGTTAATCGTGAAGTGAATTATGTTGTTGTTAATGTGTGAATTATATTGTTTTTAACTGTGAAGTGAATTATGTTGTTGTTAACTGTGAATTAAATTATGTTGTTTCTAACGGTGAACTGGTTTTGTGTTGTTGTTAATTGAGAAGTTGTTGTGACGTGTCAATTACGATGTGATAATTTCGTATGATTTAATCCTAGCATATTATTTATCATACACTTGTTTATATTGTTGGATATCTCACCCTTCCGATATTTCCCTACCATGGAAATGGGTGTACTCGATAGTCGTGGAAGTTCGAAGTAGCATTATGAAATCGTTAGTTGCTGTTAGTTCAAATTGGTGTCATTGCTCTGATACGTAACACTCGGGAGAATGAACGTTGCTTAATTTGTTGTAGTTGCTTAAATTGTTGAAGTTTATGATTAATGTGAATACTTGATCATGTTGATTCTTGAAGTTGATTTAATTGAACAATTATGCTAAGTGAAGTTAAATAATATTAATAATATTGTGAAATGTTTTGAGGTTGAATAAAAGATGTATTGTTATTAGATTATGGTTATGGTAATAATTGAAAAGTGTTGTTATAAGTTCATCCATGATCTAAGTGTTATTTATCTGTATAGTTGTGACTAAATGCATGTGGTTTTGAGAAGAAATTGTGACATCCCTTGTATGATTATCTTTTCCGCACTCTGATTTGAATAATATTCTAGGGGTAGAATTGGGGTGTTACAGTTCTAATTCTTTGTGGTCTCTGAACTTGTTCTAAATGTTCTCCAGAACATGGAACAACATTAGCTTCTAGACCTTGTCCAGAAACCCTGTCTTTAGAACTTCCACCTTCAAAAACATGATCATCTCTAGAAGCTTGTCCTCCAGAACCTACGTCTTTAGAGTTTTCCCTTCTAGAAACATGATCGCCACCAGAATTTTTATCATCAAAATCAGGATCAGAATCAGATTTACTATCTGACTCATCTTTAGAGTCACCATAAGATTCATTATTTTCTAACTCTAACTCTTCTTCATAACTTTCAAGTTCTGAGTCTTCTTCAGAGGTTTCAACTTCAAACTCTTCTTCAGATGTTTCAACTTCTGACTCTTCTTTAGAGGTTTCAACTTCTGACTTTTCTTTAGAGGTTTCAACTTCTGACTCTTCTTCAAAAGTTTCAACTTCTGACTCTTCTTCAGAAGTTTCAACTTCTGACTCTTCTTCAAAAGTTTCAACTTCTGAATCTTCTTCAGAAGTTTCAACTTCTGACTCTTCTTCAAAAGTTTCAACTTCTGACTCCTCTTCAGAAGTTTCAAATTCTGACTCCTCTTCAGAAGTTTCAACTTCTGACTCCTCTTCAGAAGTTTCAACTTCTGACTCCTCTTCAGAAGTTTTTAACTTCTGACTCCTCTTCAGAAGTTTTCAACTTCTGACTCCTCTTCAGAAGGTTTCAACTTCTGACTCCTCATAAGTATCTTGTGTCAATACATATCATTTTGCATCAATACAAACCAGTTCTTTTTCTTTGAAAAATAAACCTCATACAGTATGCATCGATGCATACATGTTTGTATCGACTCATACAAGACTTCAGATTCTGGATTATTGCATGACTTAGTTTTTGTATCAATACATAAGCTTTTGTATCAATACATAAGTGACATGTGTCGAAACATACGAAACTTTTATCGACACATACTGATCTTAACTCTCTGAAATTAATTCCAATACATTATGCATCAATTCATAAGCTCTTGTGTCAATACATAAGTCACTTGTATCGACTCATATGCGTTATGCAATGATGCATACTTTAATCTGGCTTCTGGAAATCATTTTAATAACAATATGTATTGATACATAACTGTTTGTATCGACTCATATGTATCTCAACTATTTGGAATCAGTTTTAATACAGTATGTATCGATACAAAATCTCTTGTATCAATACATTCGCATTTTGTGTCGACTCATACACATTTTGAGTCGACTGCTTGTATCATTTATATTATTCGGTTTCTATTTATGATATCAAAGAATAAGACAATGGAACTGCAACAATTTATTTGAACTACAAAAAGGTACATAATATATAACACAACACGAAAATAAACAGTATGGTATAGTGGGGATTATTTACATAATATATAACACAAAAAGAAAATAAACAGTATGATATATAACACTAAATCATGTAGAAAGAATGTATATACTTCTACCATTTGTTGCAGTTGTGAACATTTTTACTCTTCTTTAGAAGTTTCAACTTGTGACTCCTCTTTAGAAGTTTCAACTTCTGACTCCTCTTCAGAAGTTTCAACTTCTGACTCTTCTTCAGAAGTTTCAACTTCTGACTCCTCTTTAGAGGTTTCAACTTCTTACTCTTCTTTAGAAGTTTCAACTTCTGACTCCTCTTCAGAAGTTTCAACTTCTGACTCTTCTTCAGAAGTTTCAACTTCTGACTCCTCTTCAGAAGTTTCAACCGACTCCTCTTCGAGTTTTCAACTTACTCCTCTTGAAGTTTCAACTTCTGACTCCTCTTCAGAAGTTTCAACTTCTGACTCCTCTTCAGAAGTTTCAACTTCTGACTCCTCTTCAGATGTTTTCAACTTCTGACTCCTCTTCAGAAGGTTTCAACTTCTGACGCATCATATGTATCTTGTGTTAATACATATCATTTTGCATCAATACAAAATCCTTTGTGTCAATACAAACTAGTTCTTCTTCTTTGAAAAATAAACCTCATACAGTATGCATCGATGCATACATGTTTCTATCGACTCATACAAGACTTCAGATTCTGGATTATTGCATGACTTAGTTTTTGTATCAATACATAAGCTTTTGTATCAATACATAAATGACTTGTGTCGACACATACGAAACTTGTATCGACACATACTGATCTTAACTCTCTAAAATTAATTTCAATACAGTATGCATCAATTCATAAGCTCTTGTTTCAATACATAAGTCACTTGTATCGACTCATACGCGTTATGCATCGATGCATACTTTAATCTGGCTTCTGGAAATCATTTTAATAACAATATGTATTGATACATAACTGTTTGTATCGACTCATATGTATCTCAACTATCTGGAATCAGTTTTAATACAGTATGTATCGATACAAAATCTCTTGTATCAATACATTAAGCTATTGTGTCGACTCATAAGCATTTTGTGTCACTCATACACATTTTGAGTCGACTGCTTGTATCATTTAGATTGTTTGGTTTCTATTTATGATATCAAAGAATATGACAATAGAACTGCAACAATTTATTTGAACTACAAAAAGGTACATAATATATAACACAACATGAAAATAAACAGTATGGTATAGTGGGAATTATTTACATAATATATAACACATAAAGAAAATAAACAATGATATATAACACTAAATCATGTAGAAACAATGTATATACTTCTACCATTTGTTGCAGTTGTGAACATTTTTACGGCGTTTGTTGACTTCCGTTTCTCAATCACGACCATCAGGAACTGTCGCTGTAGAAGCATCCTTGAATTATTTTTGAAAAACTGCTACAAACTCTTTTGGAATTTCATAGAAAGCCAAACAGCAAATTGATCCCAACAAAATCAAACATAAATTGTTGCAGAATTTCTTGACTTCTCACTTCCATTTCAGTATGAACATTGTGGGAATCATTCGAGTAATAGTGTGAAACTCAACCAATACGATACGCAAAGATTTGGTAATAGTGATGTAGGAGTAACAATTGATGAGAATGGTAAAGTAACATATATAAGTTAACATTAAACAATATAACCCATGATGAGAATGGTAAAGTAACAATTGTTGCATGTTAATACTTGAGAATTGTTCCTTGAATTAAGTTGTTATGAAAGATGCTATATTCCGTTTGGAGTTTTGAAATATTATAAATCCGCTGCGTAGTTTTTGAATAAATATGAAGTAATTTTGAAGACTAATTAATTGTTATAATTTCTTTGGATTAAAATGTGCTATGTATCCATTATGAAGTGCTTTTATGATGACGGTTTTGAATGATGAATGTAATGCCTCATTTGTTGTAATTTCTGCACTCTGATTTTATTATATAAACGTTGGGTAGAATTGGGGTGTTACATTAGTGGTATCAGAGCAGGTCGGTCCGTCCGACCAATGTTGTCTAATTATGTTTATTTCCTCTGTACGCGACAAGTGTGTGGAACACTGTCGGTACTTGTTTGCTTTCTAGTTGGTTGTTTGCAGGAATTAGTTTGAAGCTAAGTGGGGAAGAAGTTGTGCTTCTCGGACATGTTTCGGTTGTAAGTCATTGGTGCGATGTACTGCTTATGGAGACAGTGCAAGAGTTGTTGGAGTCGTTAGAAATGCAAGAGTATAATTGCAAGACGTCGGAGTTAGTATTTTTGGAAGGTTTTGGAAGTTGTTGAAGTATGGTACTTTTGGGTAAGTACAAGTTTTTAAAGGAACATTGTGGTAGTCGGTAACGATAGTTTATACTTCGTTATGATTGTCGGACATCTATTAACAAATTGAGGACTTGATCACCCTTAATCCATTGTTGATAGTAGATGAGATCGTATCGGATGATGTAGACTTGACTTGTTATCTTAATAGTGCATTAAGTAATGGGTGTTATGTCGTGAAGGTAGTTGCTTTCGAGTTGATGAGAATTAAGAGAGTTGTTGGTGTTTTGTGGATGAATGAACTCGGAGTATGATAATAAGAATTTTGTATAAGCATTTCAGTGTTGAAGATGTTGCTAGGATAACGATGCAATGTTGTATAAGTTGAGTATGAGCAAGTGAAGGTTGTTGTTACGTTATAAGATGTTGTTTCAAGATGTTGCCAAAATGGTTGGCGAGTTAGTAAGGATTATGTTGCAAGAGCATTGGAAGATTGAGATATAAGTTTTGGATTTAAGCCATGGATGGGTTGTTGTTGAATCGAAGGATTGGATGCGAGTGTGAGGTTAAGGTGGTTGTGTCGGATGGATTTTCGAGGACGAAAATATCCTAAGTGGGGGAGAGTTGTAACACCCGGAAATTATTTAATTATTTAAATAAAATTATTAAGGATTTAATTATTGGAATTTATTCGAAGTTGGATTTATCAGTAGAATTATAAGGAGCACTAATTAATTTATAAGTTGATTTAAGATGATTAAGTGAATTATCGGAAGTTGAGATTAATTAATGATGAATTAATGTTATTATAGAATATTATTGGAAATAATATTAGAAATAAGTGTGGATTAATAGAAATATTATTATTATTATTATTATTATTATTATTATTACTATTATAAGTTGGATTTAATTATAAGAGATATAAAAGGAGAATTATAAGGGATTAAGTGAATAATCAGTTTAGTCGGAGAATTATTATTATTATTATTATGAGTAGAAATTAATTAATTAAAGTATTTAGTGAGTTTTATTATAATGTGAGAAATAGAATGAGAAACATTATTTAATTGGCCAATAAAATATATGATAGAATAATACTTGAATTATTAAAGGAGTAGAATAATTAATTTAATTAATAATAGAGTATGAAATAAAGGAGTATATAAAGGAAGTAATAATAAAAAATAGGGTTTACGGGAGAAAAGAAACCAATTGAAGAAGGCGGAGGCACAAGGGCTAGGAGAGGATACCGGAAGTGCATAATCCGAACCGGAAAGTAGAAATTCGATCGGAGTTATAACCACCGTCAAATTTAAGGTAAGGGGTGGGGTTCTAACTTTCTAAACGGGATTATGATAAATCGTATGTGGGGATGAATTTATACTAAATTATCTATGTTTGTGTAGACAGTATGTGAATTAAATGATTAAATTGCATATAATAATATTGCTGGTGTTAATCGGAGGGTAAGAATGGTTGGATCGAAGGAGAAAACAATCACAGAGAGTTTGAAAGTGGAGGCATTTTTTCATGCAAGTTATATATATATATATATATATATATATATATATATATATATATATATATATATATATATATATATATATATATATATATATATATATATATATATATATATATATATATATAGTCACAAAGTTTATGTTTAGATATATACAGTAAGTGGTGGTATATGCACTCATATGTAAAATTGGTTCCTAAGCCCGTATAAATAGTCACGTTATATGTCCCTATGGTGGAAGAGGAAACTATGAGTATATGTATTAATTAATAGTTTTGGGATTTAGAAATAAATATGTTTGAATCAATTAATTAATTAAGGGTAGTATATATATAACCGACACATACAGTATAGTTAGTCCTATTTAATCTAAGTAGTATATAATAGATTAGTTATATTTAATTCAATTAGTACATTAGCAGTAGCAAGTTTAATAATTGGTTCTAGTTAAACCACAAAGCAGTGTACTTGTAGCAGTGTACTTTGGAAGTAGATTCATCAACAAAATACAGAGTAGGTACATAATTGGTAGTAACATGTTTAGAATTAATCTAGTAGTACAATGAAAATTGATAGAAACAGTATAAGTAATTAGTAGCAATAGCAGTACAGAAAATAGTATCGATTTCGTCGAACTAGCCGAAATAAGCGGTAAAATTAATTGTCCAGAATTTAATGAAAATTGGCAGCATGATAATTAATTAATATTGGAAACATGGCTGATAGTGAGTTAGCAGATTCATAGTAATTAATAGTAATAATAGGATTTAAAGTAAAATTAATTAATCGATTAAAGCGGTATAATAGTTGTCCGGAATTAATTGAAAATGGTCGGAATGATTTGTATATTTTAGTAGATAATTATGATTGTTTATTTTGTTGAATTTGTGTGTAGGTATTGTGTTGTTGAATGTGTTTGCGGATAATTAGCGATGAATGTTGTTGTTGTATGTGAATTATGTGTGGTTTCGTGTGATAATTACCTCGATTATTGGTAATAATAGTGAGATAGGCGTGCCTTGTGAAGTGAACTTATGTTGTTATTTGCATGTTGTAGCATCGCATTTCATTTTGCATTTGTGAAGGCTGTATTGGCGGATTAGCGGCCTTGTGCCTCGATAGCGGCAATTTAGTGAAGGGAGTTTACTCCACGGTACCACATGCATTTGCATTGTTTGAGTCTCATTTGAAGTCAAGTCGTTGTTAATTGCGAAGTAATTATATGTTGTTACTAACGAATGAAGTGTGTTGTGTTGTTGTTGATTGGGAATTTAATTGTGACGTGTTAATTGTGGTGTGATAATTATGTATGATTTAATCCTAATATATTATTTATCATACACCTGTTTATATTGGTAGATATCTCACCCTTTCTTTTGTTGGTCGTTACCTTTATATTGGTAACGTGCAGGTAACGAGGAGTAAAGCATTTAGTAACTTATGGTGTCGTCGCTCTGATACGTAGCACTCGGGGGGAATAAACGCATATTTGATTTTAGATTACTTTCTGTTGCAATTGTTGCATGTTAATACTTGATAATTGTTCCTTGAATTAAGTTGTTATGAAAGATGCTATATTCCGTTTGGAGTTTTGAAATATTATAAATCCGCTGCGTAGTTTTTGAATAAATATGAAGTAATTTTGAAGACTAATTAATTGTTATAATTTCTTTGGATTAAAATGTGCTATGTATCCATTATGAAGTGCTTTTATGATGACGGTTTTGAATGATGAATGTAATGCCTCATTTGTTGTAATTTCTGCACTCTGATTTTATTATATAAACGTTGGGTAGAATTGGGGTGTTACATCGCACATATGAGCGGTAGATAAATTCAAAATCTATGCACATTCTCTGTCCTAGAAAACAAAGTGACAGCTTTTCCCTGAGTGGAAAACTTCAATTTCTATCTTATACCTACGATATGGGGAATAATGGTTGTAATAAATAGGATGGATCATAAATATAAGATTATACTTTCAGTGACAATTCATACGACAGATCAAAACCAACCGTGCCTGAATATCTCAGCTTCGATGGAATGACCAGCTTCACAAAGAAATAGAGGTTTATCATCGCGTGCAATCAAGAATTGGAACTTTGTGCAACTCCCTGACATGTATTTCCATGAAGAAGGCTACGTTATTCTTCGGTTCAAATATTTCAGGGACAGAGATGTTATGTTGATGAGGGGGTAATTCTCTATTAGAAGTATTATTGTACTGATAAGAGAATGGAGGCCAGAGTTTAATATGAAGAATGACCTTCTGCGTACTCTACTAGTTTGGGTGAAGTTTCCATTCCTTCCTTTGTACCTATGGGGAGATACCAACTTGAACAAGATTGGAAGTTCCCTTGGAAACCCTATAATGACTGACGAGTGCACAACAAATAGACTTCGTGTCTCGTATGCTCAAATACTTGTGGAAATGGATATAACTAAAGAGTTTCCCAAAGAGATTACCATCAGGGACAAGGATAGAGAAAAATTGCAACAACCAATTGAATATGAACGGCGTCAGAAGTTTTGTGATAAATGTCAGAAACTTGGCCAAAACTGTGCACAAAATCAAGCCACTGTAACTCAATGGAAGCCAAAACCCCTGATGAGAAAGCGAAACCGGCCCCGGCAAATGACAAACAACTTGTGCCAAAACAAACTCTTGAATTCCAGAAAAGCACAAATGTGGAGCAATGTATTGTTTCAGAAAAAGATAAATTTTGGAATGAGGTGAGTAGAAGTGGTAAAGATAGAGGTAAAAGGACTATTGAGACACCTTCAGGATCCCTAACTTGTGACAATGGTTTTGATGCCCTGTAGATATTGGATGATCTGCTGGTGCTGCAAAACACTGGTCAATGATAGTTTCCTAGAATATTAGGGGGCTCAATAAAGCTGGCAAGCTCAGGGATATTAGCTCCCATATTCTAGAGCTTAATTACGGTTTGAACATTCTCATTAAGACTAGAGTGAAGAGATCTCATGCTGCATCAATTAGAAATAAACTTCAGCTTGGTGGCAACTATATTGAAAACTAGTTGCACCATGATAATGGGAGAATTTGGCTCCAATGGAACCCTAATATCCTAGAGGTTAAGGTTAAGTCCATGACAAGTCAAATGATTCACTGTGGTATTTACGACTTACATGGTAATTTTTGTTATTGACTAACTGCGATTTATGGGTTGAATAAACTTGAGTATAGGAGGATGTTGTGGAATGACCTTGATAAGCTGCAAAATCATGGTCCCTGGATCCTCTTCGGATACTTCAATAATGTTTTGAATTCCAATGACATAATTTGAGGAAGTATTGTCACAGAATCAGAGTTTAGAGATTTGCAAGCCATGATGGATAACCATGACCTCAGTGAGATGCAAAGTAGTGGAGACTTCTACACTTGGAGTAACAAACATGCGATTGGAACAATATATTCTAGAATTGAAAAACTTTTGGGCAACACTGATTGGTTCCAACAGAACCTGAATGCTAACCTTAAAATCCTCCCCAAGCGTCTTTGATCACTCCATGCTCTTACTTTCTACCAGCTTTGGCCATCACAACAAACGTTGCAGATTTTGCTTTCTCAATTGCTTGACTGAATCCCCTGGATATATAGAAACTGTTAACTTGAAATGGAATATGCCTATATCTGGAAGTGCTAGTTTCACCCTCTGGCAAAAATTGAAAAGATTGAAATATATTTTGTACAAGCTGAATAAGCCTCTGGTGATGGCTAAACAGAAT
Source organism: Vicia sativa (assembly GCA_021764765.1). Classification (NCBI taxonomy): domain Eukaryota; kingdom Viridiplantae; phylum Streptophyta; class Magnoliopsida; order Fabales; family Fabaceae; genus Vicia; species Vicia sativa. The sequence continues at coordinate 197,552,646 of CM038794.1, forward strand.
ATCATTATGGCAAGGAACAAGCTCTCCCTAGCTCAAACTTCTTTAGCTCTTGATAATATGAACTCCCAGCTTATTCAGTAAGTTAAAAGACATTATGAAGAGCTTATATACTCGAATGAGATTGAAGAAGCAACTTTAAGGCAAAGAGCTAAGATTACTTGACTGCAAAAAGGGGACAGAAATAATTCCTACTTCCATGCGCATGTCAAAGGTAAACAAAAAGTCAGAGCCTTGACCATGTTAGAGAAAGAGGATGGCGCCATTGTGTCCAATCATGCTGATATTGAAACGATATCTTAACTTTCTCAGAGTCGATGGGTCAAAAGACCCAATGCTGAACTATATTGACCTTGAGGCGATGCTTATGGGGCCTCAGCTTAATTATGCTCAAAGAAACAACTTAATTGCTCCTATTTCTAAGAAGGAAAACTGGACTGTTTTAACAGGTATTGATGACCTTTCCTCTCCAAGATTAGATGGTTATAATGCCAAGTTCTTTAAACACAGCTGGGACACTATTAAACATGATTTGATTGCAGCTATCATGAATTCTTTGATCATGGGAAGCTTTATAAAACCTTTAACTGCTCGATTATCTCCCTCATTCCTAAAAGTAATTCTGCTCGCTCCATCAAAGATTATCGCCCTATTTCGGTTTTCACAATGGTTTACAAGATCATCTCTAAAGTTCTCACCAATAGATTGGGTAATGTTATTGGTAGCATTACTAGTCCTACTCAAGCAGCTTTTATCCCGGGTCAGCAAATCCACCATCACATTCTCTTGGCGTATGAGCTTATCAAAGGGTATAATCGCATTAGAGGTCCTCCGAGATGTATGTTGCAAATCAATATGCAAAAGGCTTATGACATGATAATTTGGAATGCTTTGGAAGCCATTATGGGAGAGCTTGGAATTCCAGCCAAATTCAGTTCCTGGATTATGCTGGCCTTATCATTTGTGTCTTACAGATTTAACATTAATGGTTCCCTCTCTCAACTTCTTCTTGCTCCCCCTATCTCTTTTCCTTTGTCATGGAATATATGCATCGATGCTTATTCAAAATGCAACTCAATCCTAATTTTAACCATCATTCCAAATGTGAAAAGCTCCGACTTGTCAACCTTATGCTTGCTGATGATATTCTTCTATTTTCAAGAGGAGATTTGCATTCCGTTGAGCTCTGATCGGTAAAATAGCAAGTGTACTATTTTATCGATGTAGTAATAGTGGGAAAAACCCCAAAGTCGGTCTCTTGAGGACTGCGCAGTGAATTAAGTTCTTTCGAATGAATATCAATTGAACAAAAGCAATGGTTAATTGTTTGTTTCGAACTACAATAATACAGAAACTTAAATAGCGAGAAAAAGATATATGAAGATGAGAATAATGCCCTGGCGGTGTATGAATTGCGATACAATGACCAAATCATCTCGTCGTTTTAAAGAGATATGTTTCAACTTTTCTTTCCCTATGCCTAGAGTTATTTTTCCAAAATTCCTTTTAAGAAAAACCTTTGGTATTCTCTCTTGGCCCTAATTCCTCAGATGCCAAGAAAGAATATCAAGCAATAGTTCTGACATAAAAACAGGTATTCATAGGGTATTCTAATTCCTTAGGAATATCTACTATGATAATAGTGATGCAACAGGATTAGGATTGCTGATCAGGCCAACCCTAACTACGATCAATAATCATTTCTTCCGAGCAGATTAAGCATTAAGAACGTTGCACACGATAAAGAATAAGGTTTAAACATAAAACTCATATTACTCAAATCAATTACAAAGCAAATCGGGGACACCCCCTGGCATTGGGGGGTTTAGCCACTCGTGTTCATAATACAAATGAAAACAGAATCAAGAAGAAGAGTCATTACAATAGGAATTGGATAGGTTGGATCGTCGATTGCTTCCGCTCTTGATCGATCCTTCTTCTCCTTGAATCACCACTCTAAGCTCTCTCCAATTCGTTAATTCTCCAAATTCCAAAAGTAAAAATTTCCTCTAACCCTTGCATCCAATATAACAGTCTTCCAAAATATTAAAAGAAATGTCCAGATCGCCTCTAACTTGTCCAAGTCGATGTTAAAATATAAAATTTTGCCTCCGGGATGTGTTGTGTGACACGGGTGACCGTGTCGTTCCCACAAATCTTCTTCACCTTGATGGGCATGACACGGTCCGTGTTGTACATGTGGTGGTGTTGCTGTTTGCACGTAGCTTCTTCACACGACACGGTCCGTGTGTCACACTTCTAATATCTTTATTTTCATGCATTTCTCTGTACTTGGATCATCTTCACACTGTTGTCGGATAGCCAACTAGGCGAACAAAACACATTGAAACAACAACCAAATCACACGCACCAACGGTAAAATGATAAAAACACGGACGATGAAACATAATTAAAAGACTAAAAAAAACACATGAAAACATAAGAAACGACACTAAAACCTGCTTGGAATGTACGACTAAAGATCACTGATCAAGCTCCTCCTAACTGCTTTCAATAACTTTTCCTCCTCCACCGGAATGAAGCTCAATTATAGTAAAAGCAACAACTACTTTGACTCAGTAGATCCTGCCACCAAAGCCTCCATCCTTAGTATCTCTAACTTTCGTGAAGGTTCCTTCCTTTTCGATATCTCGGGGTGTCGTTAACCAGTAAGAAACTAGGTGTTTTTCACTACTTGAGCTTGATTGAGAAAATTGTGAGCAACATTCTCCATTGGTCCTCGAAACTCTTGAGCTATGTTGGGCGCCTCCAGCTTATCAGGAGTATTTCTTTTGCTGTGGCGAATTACTGGCTGTCTTGTTTTCCCCTTCCTAAGGCAGTCATAAAACGTATAGACTCTATTTGTCGTACCTACTTCTAGACGGGGCAGGAATCCAGTAGAAGAAAAAGCCCAATTGCTTGGTCAACTGCTACTAAACCAGTGAGGAAAGGCGGGCTGGGCATTATAGATCTCACCATTTGGAATAAATGTACAATGTTGAAACTTCTCTAGAATATTTGCAATAAAGCTGAGAGCCTTTGGGTGAAATGGGTTCATGGTTATTATATGAAAAAGGGTGATGTAATGGAGGTTAGTGTGAGAACAAATAGCACATGGATAATGAGGAAAATCCTGCATCAACGAGATTATATCTCCACTAACCCTATTATCTAGGTTGGTATGAACAACAAGCTGCAATTTCGCTGTCACTCTGTTTACATGTCGCTGGTCAATAGCGTTAATACAGCCTGGAGCTTCATTCTGAAGCGTGATCCGGAGAGGCCTAAGACTCTGCTTATGTTCTGGATGTTGTGTCATTGGAAACTTTCTACCAAGGACATACTCCTTAGATTTGGAATGGTGGATAATAGTACTTGCTGCTTTTGTCCATTGCAGGAAAGTATTAATCATCACTTCTTTGAATGTCCTACTTCAAAGAAGATTTGGTTGGATGTTTTGAATTGGGATAATATTCTTCATGACCCCCGGTCGTGGAAAGATGAGCTTGACTGGATTATCAAATAAACTGCCAAGAAAGATTGGAGAGCTAGGCTGCTTAAGCTTCTTATTGTTGAAATAACTTATGGCCTTTGGGAGCATAGGAATAGAATTTGTTTTGGGAGTAATTTTGATAGCAGTAGTACTGTTAGAAACATCCTTGATAAAGTTGTCTATAGGGGCTGGTGTTGTGAGGTGCTAAAGCCTCACATAGCTAGATTGATGGTTGGATAGCTGTTTTTTTCTTGCCTTGGTTGTTTGGTTGTCTTGAGGGTTGGATCTTTTGATCGCCTTTGTCCTCCTCTGTTTTTTGGTATAATATTAGTTTTTATTCAAATAAAAAAAAATCATTTATCACAAAATTTGCTTTCCATCTTATGGGTCACTATATCATATTACTTATTTTATTTTACTTAAAAATTGTTTTTATTTGAGAGGAAAAATCTATATTTTTATTACAGACAAATAATAATGTTATCAATCCAATTTAAGAAGAATGCATTCTCTTACATTCTATTTTAAACATATTTTAATTATTATTCATTGACATCATATTGAAAATTTTGAGTATTATATATTGATATCAAATTTTTTAATAATAAAATATTTTTACTTACGGGTCATTATCAGTACAATACATATTTTATTTTAATCAATCAAATTTTATATGATCATTGTTCATTTTACTATTAAGAAATTCATTTTAAATTATATATATATATATATATATATATATATATATATATATATATATATATATATATATATATATATATATATATATTAAATGAATTTACCCATAACGCACGTGTATCGTATTAGTTTTAAATATAAAAAGTTAAAAAGAGAGATCAAAACTATTTGAATATTAAATAAGATGATTATTTTCATGAATTAGCTAAAATAAGAGGATCAAATATGTTATTAATTTTTGTTTGTTTTTTATTTTTATTAAATAAATTTAAAATTATAAAAAAATAATAATAAAATATCAATAATTATTTCACAAAAGGAATTTTGTAATTTGAAAATAATACATATTTTATTATGTAATTATTAAATTTGTATAAAAACATAAAATATTAAAATAATAATATTTTGTTCTCTAGCATGTGTGCATCAAACACGTGATATAATAAATTTATCATATCAATATGGTATTGTATTATATCTAATTGTGCTATCATGGCTATATTTGTTAAAAATAGTGGTTAAGTTAGTTTATAGTTTAAAGTTTGTGACTTATCACTAATAATTGACAATAGTTAAATTAATTAAAATGTTTTGTTAAATAAATAATTAAATTACCGATAAATATAAAATAATATAAATATACATTTCTTAATTAATAGTAAAATATGTATTTAAGATATTAAAAATTTAATAATTTAAATTTATTAATGTAAATTTTTTATTAACTATTAGTATTAAATTAAATTTCATAGCCTAAAATTTCTTTTGAATTAAATTTTATTTCAATTTTATAGTCAATTTGTAAAACTTGAAAATCAAGTACATGCTTTTACAATACGAAATTGAGAAAATATAATAATAGAAAAATAGATTTAGTTTATAATAAAATTCATATTAAATTAATATTTAAATACATAAAATTAAACATAATAATAAAATATATTCAATAAAATTATTTAAATTTTGCAATAAACATATAATAAGTTTAAAAAATCTTACTTACAAATTAATCTAAAATAATAATTAAAATAAGTCTATAGCTTAAATGCGTGTTATTTTTCTCTCGTTTTTTTAAGAGAAAGAGCTTGATCTTTGTTATTATTGGTATTTAATATATAATTATTTTATTTTAAATTAAAATAAATTATTAAATATAAAAATATGTTTTAATTAAAATGATAAAAATAAAAATAGAAAAGAGTAATAAACTATAGATTAAATCTCTATTTAAAATAATATTTAAAAATAAATTATAAACTAGTAAAATAAACTAGTGAAAAAAATTGTTTAGCATATAATCGATAATTTAAACCAAAGTAAATCGAATTAAAACCAATTATTTCTAGTTTAGTTCAAAAATCGAACCAAACTAATAAAAATTGATGTGGTCTGGCTCGATTCTCAGTTTTAATTTTTAGGAACCGTCAATCCGATGAACCAAATCAATAAAAATAATTAAGCTCTAAATATTTTATTTCATCATTGTTAAGCCCAATTTTTTTTATTGGTCAAACCATTCTCCATCTTGTTTATTCTTCTTTCTTTTCGGTAAAATATGCATCTAGAACCAAACTCCAAAACATATAAAATAGAAATCGTAAGTCAATTTTTTTTTTACTTTCACTGAATTGCTGCTCTCGCTGCTCGCTACCATTATTGCTTTCACTACCATCAATTTTATATGTTGTGATCGCCTTATTCGTTTTCAAGTTGTCTTAGTTAATTTTCTTCTTCTTTTTTTCTAATTTTTTTTCTTCTTCTTCAATAATAATTCATCTAGTCTTGTTAGAAAATGATTTTGATGTATGTTTGAGGTGTGAAACATGTTAATTGAAGTGTGTTTATTTGTTAAGCTTTTAAATCTTCTTCAAATATTCTGATGTCAAGTGTTAACTTTTATATTTAATAGTGAATTTATTTCATAATCCAATGGTAATCATGTAATTGTTTCCTATGGAATAAGAGCAACTTTTAGTTATTTGAAGAAAAAAACCTGAAATATATTACGTGAAATGTATTATTTTAAAAAATAATAACATAAAATACATCGGAAAAATATGACAACGAATAACACCGATGAATATAATATTTAGAAAAAATATTGCAAATTGATCCACCAAACTAAATTAAATCAAACCAAATCAATTGATTTGATTCGATTTATTTTTGAAAAATAATAATATCAAACCAAATTATAGAAATATCATCCCACCAATTAATCTAAACCGATCGGATTACACCCCTGGACACCAATTGATCATAATAGTGTAAACTTTTACATACGTACCAATTATAAAAATAAAATTATAAAATGCTTTGATTAAATACATTTGTACAAAACTTACACTAACATACAAATAAAATCCTATCTAATAGTTACTTTGACTAGAAATATATAGAGCAGGCCATGGGATAAGGCCGTCACAAACTTTTATTTCGAAGAGTACAAATGCTACAACTTTAGACAACTCAATTTACAACATTTTAAACTAAAATTAATCTAGTTACCAAAAATAAAATATTACCCTAAAATAAAAAACGAAGCTTAATACAGTATAATTAAACATCAATATTAATCACCATTTCCCGTTTTCCCTCCTCTCTCTCTCGCTAAGTTTCCGATTGTTGTGAAAATGGTGGTGATGGTGAATTCTGGTTCAGCCTTGAGGAAACAGGTTTTTCCAGTTGATTTCGAAACTGAAATGTCACAGCTTCTTGTAGATGCTGCTCATCATGGTCACACAGATACTGCCATGGAATGTGTAGCGATGAATTCATCTGTTGATGTTAATTTTATTGGAACCGTCATGTTGAAGTCCAAAACTACTGAGATTGAGCTTCATGATGAGTCGCCTCATCGAGTTAACTCGGTCTATCAGGAGTTTAAAACTGAAGTTACTGCTCTGTTTTTGGCTGCACATTCCGGAAACTTGACTCTCCTTCGTAAACTAATGGTATGTAACCAGAAATTCAATTTTGTGATTTTGATAAATGAATTTGAATGATGAGAATTCTGAAAATGTGTTTTGATATTTTGATGTGATAGAATGTGGGAGCTAATGTGAATGTGAGATTGTTCCGTGGCTATGCTACAACGGCCGCGGTGAGGGAAGGTCATTTTAATGTATTGGAGGTTCTTATCAATGGTGGAGCTTCACAGCTTGCATGTGAAGAGGCTTTACTTGAATCAAGCTATGTCGGACGACCTAGATTTGCTGAGCTTCTTATGCAGTCCAATATGATCCGTCCTCACGTTGCAGTTCACGCGCTTGTCTCGGCTTGTTGCAGAGGATTCGTTGAGGTTGTTGATGTACTCATCAAGGTTAGTTAATACAATTTTTTTAACCTTTCAACCCCAGGGGTTGGCCTAGCAGTAAAGACTTAGGTTCTGAGAGTGTGTTTCTTTCAAGGTATAAATATTTCCTATGTTGGGCTATGTAAATGATTACTAAGTGACACTTTTTCTTTGGTTTGTTTGTTTGCAGCAAGGAGTGGATATCAATGCAATAGATAGGATTTTGCTACAATCTTCAAAGCCATTTCTTCACACTAATGTTGATTGCAATGCATTATTTGCTGCTGTGGTCAGCAGGCAGATAAATGTTGTTAAACTACTGTTGCAGGTTGGTGTAAGACTTGATATCAAGGTGAAATTAGGAGCTTGGTCTTGGGAAACAGATACCGGAGAAGAATTTCGTGTTGGTGTGGGACTAGCCGAGCCATATCCAATCACATGGTGTGCTGTAGAATATTTTGAATCCACTGGCACTATACTCGACATGCTTCTCCATCACCTCTCACCTAATAGTTTTCACATTGGAAGAACTCTCTTGCACCACACCCTCATTTGCAACAATGAAAGAGCATTGACTGTACTTCTGAATAATGGGGTTGATACAGAATTACCACTTCAAACTACTGAAGAAACCAATCTACACCCTATTCACATGGCTGCACGGCTCGGATTATGCAACATTCTTCAATGTTTGATTAATGGTAACTGTAACTTGGACTCGCAAACAAAATTTGGTGACACGGCGTTGATGATTTGCACAAACTATAAACATGAGAAGTGTCTAAGAGTTTTAGTATCATCAGGAGCTGATTTGGGGAAAGTAAGTTCTTTTGGTCATTGCGCAACTTCAACAGCAATTTCTATTCATTGGGCTAAAGAGTATCAGAAAGCAGTTTTGGATATAATTAAAGCCGGAAAAGTTGTTAAATCTAGCAATGTGTCTAGATTTTCATCTTTGTTATTCGCCACTCGCGCGAATGACATAGAGGCTTTGAAAAAACTCATAGAAAACAGAACCATAGATCTAGACGAGCAAGATGAGAATGGATTTTCAGCTGTCATGGTATCTGCTTCAGAGGGTAGTGTGGAGGCTTTCAAGTTGCTTCTTCATGCTGGAGCAGATGTAACCAATCTTAAAAACAAAAATGGTTTAACAGCTCTTGATATCGTAGATTTGAAACAAAATGGTGAAAATGTTCATAAGGCCATGTTTGAATATGCACTTAAAAAGGGATGTTTGAATATTAGTACGTTAGCCGAGGCGAATCCTCTTCACCGTGCAGCTTGTTATGGAGATATAAACATGGTTGAAAAACTACTAAAAGAAGGGAATTATGATGTGAATGGTTATGATGAAAATGGATATACACCACTGATGTTAGCTGCCAGAGAAAGTAATGGAGAAATGTGTGGCCTTTTGATATCTCATGGAGCAAAATGTGATATTAAGAACGAAAGACATGAAACAGCACTTTTACTTGCAAGAGAAGAAAAAGGTAAAGGAAATGATGCAGAGAATGTGATAATGGATGAGTTAGCTAGAAAAGTAGTATTGTGCGGTGCGCGTGTGAAGAAACATACAAAGTGTGGTAAAGGGTTACCACATAGGAAACAACTGGTAATGGTTGGTGCTGCTGGAGTCTTACGTTGGGGGAAATCGAATAAAAGAAACGTTGTTTGTAAAGAGGCTGAGGTTGGACCAAGTGAAAGATTTCGATGGAATCGTAGGAAGAAGTTTGATGTTGATGAGGTTGGAATGTTTCATGTTGTTACAACAAAGAATAAGGAGGTGCATTTTGTTTGTGAAGGTGGGGTTGAAATGGCTGAGTTGTGGGCAAGGGGGATTAGATTAGTAACAAGAGAAGCCATTTTGGTTCTAGAGCTAATGCTAGTTGAAGGGTCATGTGTTCATGCATAGAAAATCATGAAAAAGTTGGAGAAGCCATTTTTTAACATATAAATATATATATATATATATATATATATATATATATATATATATATATATATATATATATATATATATATATATATATATATATATATATATATATATATATATATAATTGATTTGTGTGTGGTGTAGATTTTCATTTTGTTAAAATGGTTCATGGACGCCCCAGTTTGTCAATCCACCCATTGAACAGGCTCTCTCATTCGTGTTAATCATATTATCGTAAGAAATATGATAGTTTAAGTTGTTGGAAATTCACCAAAATTTATAATAAATTTCTATCGATTTTGATGAACAAAATTGTTATCACCATACAATGACAATAAAAAATAGTATTTGACAAAATAAAGAGAAGAGAATATGATGATTTCTGCAAAGTTTTTCTCTGTCCACAAATTATAGCAAATCTTACTCACTTGCAACTAAAAATTTCGTGAGTACAAGTTATTTTACAAAAATAGGAGTTACTCTTTCTATTTATAATTCAACTTGCTTGCTCTATAAGACAAAACTATAAAAGCTCAAAATTACTATTTTAGACGTAAGTTGAAATCCTTTGTGAAACAACCTGTTTCGACACAAACAACTCGACATGCACACTTCAACACATTTTGACAAACTAAGTTGACACACACACTTTAGGATAATTTGGCCACACCTTATGTCAATCAACATGATGTTTTTGACACAAAGAATTACAATCTCAACACACCACATAATTCATTGTGTCTAAACCATCTACATCCATCATAACTCTTAATCTTCTGAACACTTTGACATGCATTCCTTTTGTCATGATATATGCAATCTGATTTACACTTCTGCAATCTGATATACACTCTTTTTATTATTATAATATTTCACTATTGACTATATTGATATATAATAAAATACAATATAGATATAACTATTGATGTAAGAATAATAATTTTCTAAGTAATTAATATGCATAAAAATAACGAATTTGAAACTATTAGAAAAATAGAGTGAACAATATGATTTAGAGAGAATAATTAATTTTATATTAATATTGCAAACCATAATTGTTTTTCTCAAAATCAACTTATAATAAAAATGAGTTTCTAAATGCAGATTGATGCTGCACACAAATTAAATTAAGATTAAAAAAAGTCATGCTAACACTTTTTTTTCACACACCGTATGTACACTATAGACATTAACAAAGTCATAAGCTCTTTCACATAAATTAAGACAACACAATTATTAAAGGATTAAATATGTTTTTGGTCCCTATAAATATAAATAAATAAAAATTACAAACTTTTTCTAAACAAATCCAAAAATTTCAACATTCATTTTATGTAAAATCAAAACAGAATTACAAATAGATTTCTCTCTTCTCTCAATTCTAACAAAATCTATTATGAACAATTATTCCTCCTTTCTATTTTTCTATTAACTCTTGCTACATAAAATAAGATAGTAACATCTCTCCATGAAAAAGAAATTGCCAAAGTCTTTAAGGGGATAAGTTGTTTCGACTGCAATTTATATTTTGAATATGTGTCCTACTAAGATTTTGAAGAACAAGGTTCCTGAAGAAGTTTGGAGTGACAAACGACCATCAGTAAGTCATCTAAAGGTGTTTGGCTGTATATATTACAAGCATATTCCTTATGCGAGAAGAAGGAAGCTTGATGACAAAAGTGAACCTTTGATCTGATAGGATATCATAAAACTGGTGTATATTGGCTATTCAATCCAATTAATGAGAAGATTGTGTTGAGTAGAGATATTGTGATTGATGAAAATTCTGCTTGAAATTGAAATTTTAATGATGCAATTAACAAGCCATTGATGAGCTATGGTTTTGATGAAGAAACTGATGAAGTTGAAGTCGAAGAAATTGTTAATATTCCAATCGAAGTCGAAACAGTTGCTGACATTCCAGACAATGTCAAACCCGAAGAGGGTGTGGCTAGCACAAGCCATAGACCTCAGCGAACTAGAGTTTTTCCAACAAGATTTCAAGATTATGAAGTGATTGGTGATGACGAAGTAACACCAGATGGATAATTAGTTCATTTTTCTTTACTTGCAGGCATTAAACCAATCAATAATAACGGAGCTTTGAAGATTAACAAGTGGAAGTTAGCTATGGTCAAAGAGTTATAAGCAATCAAAAGAAATAACACATGGGAGTTAGTCCAATTTCCAGCACATACAAAAGCTATCGAAGTAAAGCTGGTGTTCAAGTTGAAACATAGTGCAAATGGATCGATAGCAAGACATAAAGTAAGGTTAGTAGCTCGAGGTTTTCTTCAAAGAGCAAGACTCGACTACTCTGAAGTATTTGCTCTAGGAGCAAGATTAGAGATTGTTCGACTAGTGGTAGCAATGGCATGCAAACAATGTTGGTCGACATTTCATCTAGATGTGAAATTAGGATTTCTAAATGGTCATTTAGACGAAAAAGTTTATGTCACACAACCTCCTGGATTTGTGATTCACATGGAAGTGAGTAAAGTATATAAGTTGCACAAAGCGCTCTATGGTCTCAAGCAGGCACCTAGGACATGGAACAAGAAGATCGACTCATGCTTAGTCGAATTAGTAAGCAGATATATGTGTGAACCAAGAGTGTCACATATGAAGGCTGCAAGAAGAATTATGAGATATTTGAAGGGTTCAATAAATTGTGAAATACCATTTCGACGAGATTCTGAAGGCAAAGAAGTAATAGTTAATTGTTTTTTAGATGATGATTGGTGTGGAGATAAGGAAGATCGAAGAAGCACCACATGACATTGCTCAAGTGAAGCACAATTGACCGATATTTCATCAAAAGATTGAAGATTGATAGATTCCTGAATTTTTGAGAAAGAAAATAGAAATAATTCATATCGACTATGATTAACATATGTTCGACAACTTGGATTATGAGGATGTGATGAAATATTATATTAGATTTGATTAGATTTAATATTTAAATATAATTCAAGTTCTATAGTCCAAATCAAATAAGAGTTATATATAAATAGTCATATTTTACCATTATTTATATCAATGATACAAATTCTTATTTCATTTATTATTATTTTTTTCTCATTAAAAATATTGCACGCACTAACATGTTTTACTATTAAAAATTATTTTCAATATCTATAAATTTATTAACCAATTTTATTATTCTATTTACAAAATGTTTCCACTTCATTAATTTATTTTATTTTATTGTAAGAAACATTATTGATAACTAGCGTCTAAACGGGCACTCTCGTGCCCGTTTACCCGTTTTTTTAGCTTGCACGCGCAGCAAATTATAAACGTATTTTTTATTTTATTTTGATCATAATTTAAATTATTTATATAATAAATGAGTTTAATGATAATGCACTATAATTTAAATTATAATTTAAATGTTTTTGGTTTGTTATTATCAAAATGTAATAATTTGTTACCATGTTTGACACATGTGCACATTAAAATTAAAATAAAAAGTTAGCATCTTAATTTTAATTCTACTAATTGTTTCTAAATAATAATTATTTTTAAAATGAGACACATTCTAAAACCTTATAAAAAATAAACATTCATTTATTTTCCTCCACTATGCGCATTAAAAAAAAGCTGACAAACAGGGATGGTAGTGCTTATTTGAACACTAGTTTATTAATAAATTAGTTTAATGATAGTACACTATGTAAATAATTATTACATAGAATACTTTGAAGTGTAAAATTATATTAGTTATTTAAAATTTACAATCTGATTTGGTAGAACATATGATTGTCATTGTCTCATAGTATAAAAATAATTTACAATGTCAGTGACATCCTTTTCTTATAATAAATTTTGTGTTAAATAAATTAATTTTGTATTAAATATGTGATACAATTGATATTAAGCGTATAAAATATGTTGATCTAGATGAATTTTTTATACTGCCGGACAGCATAACTTTTTTTTTTATAGTAGACTTGCTTAATTATAATTATCTCTCTCCACTCTCTCTCTCTCTTTCCTTTCAACCATCTCTCTCTCCCTCTCTCTTTTGGCATCAAATTCTTTAAAAATATAAGGTTATTTTTTAATCAATATATAAGATTGTTTTTTTCAATAATTATTAATACAAAATATTGATTTTGCATATTCTTTTCCATCTTAATAAATATTGGTCACTCTAAAAATAGTAATTAGTATTAATATTTATTTTGCCAACAGTATTTTAAAAAATTCTTTAATTTGATGCATCTTCTCGGAAAAATGTCATTAAAAATTGAAAATAGTAATTAATATTAATATTTAATAGATGAAACAAAATAAATAATAGAGATAAGAATTACAATAAAAGGTGGTTATTATAACTACCACATGGACATGGAGGAGAAGAAATTTATAAATGAAGAAGTTATATTTCCTAAATTGTGTTGTTATTAGGTGGTTATCTTTTTCTTTATTTGAATTTGATTTTGAGATAAACTATGAAAAACTCATAAAATTATCACATAAAAGCATAAATTGAAGAATTTGACAAATCATAAAATTAATTAGAAAACATCCTATAATAATATATAACTAATTTTATACTAGATTTAATCATGTATGTAACGTGCAGTTATCTGACTCGAGAAGCGCAATTACGGTGAATACGACACTCACTCGGTCAGTGGTCCAACTCCAAAAACAATTAAAAGAATGTGGCTCGTGATAGGTTCGTCAAATTGCACTATTCAACTTGTTCAGAATCTCCAAAACAATATTCTCCTAAAACTTTTTATCCAATTTCATTCTCATTTTGCATCCGTTATTGATTTCACAAAATGAAACTGTGTCAAAGAGAAATCGAAAAACTTCAACTGCACAACGCTGGTTTTCTTGCACAGAAACGTCTCGCTCGTGGTTTGAAACTCAACCATACTGAAGCTGTCGCGCTTGTAGCCACGCAGGTTTTCTTTTTCTCTTTTATCGATTTCGTTTCCGATGAAATTCCAGAGTTTCTTATTTGATCCATTTTGTTTGTGTAGATTGTTGAATTTGTTCGGAATGGTGATAAGACTGTTGCAGAGTTAATGTCCATTGGAAGACAATTATTAGGAAGGTATAATCTTCATTTTCTTACGCTTTCATTCATTCATGCTAATTAACTATTTTCTTCGACTCATTACTTTTATTGCCATTCACCCTTAACAAGTGGGCGCACACCAGCATCTCACAGATCTATTTTCTTTACATTATTTGTTGAAGCGGAATAACAAGTCTGACTTTTAACCAAAACTCATTGTGTTCGACTCCAATAAACTTGGAAACTAGTTTTGTTATTTGCTCTAAAAATAATCATACTTATTATATGATAATGAGATTTTGACACCCAAATTTGAGTGTCAAAAGGTGTTTAGTGTAAATTTTAGGTCTTACTCCCTCCGTCTCATTTGCATTTTTCTTTGTCTCAAAATAATTGTCCATTTACAATTCCAATGCATCAATTATGCATCAATTATTATTATTTTCCACTATTATACTCTTATTTACTAACTTTTACTTTATCCAACTACTCTATCAATTATAATTAATAGGGATATTCTAGTAAACTACATTAACTTTTTCACTAAACTCAATACATCTAATCATTTTCTTAAAACCGCATTACTCAAATGAGACACTTATTATGAGACAAAGAGTATAGTGTATTATTGGAATTTGTGTAAGTGTATAAAATAAAAAGTAGAAGAAAGATAGAGACATTGGTATACGGTGTCATTACGTTTTTGTTAAATTAATCTTATAAATATGTAATTTATAAAATAATTAAAATACATGATTCAAAAAATTACAATTATTTTTATATTAAAAATAAGAATGACATTTATTTTGAAATATATTTTTATTTGCTAAAATGAAAGTTATATTGAAACTGATGAATTGTTACAATAATCCCGATATTATACTAATAATAAGCATATATTTATCATTCTATGCACACACCCAAAAAATTAAAAAGTCTACTTTTATTTCCTCTCTACTCATCACCTCCCAAAGCTCTTCATTACTTTTACCTCCAAAATTTAAAACAAACCCTAAAATACCATTTGACTAAAGAGAAATGATGATTACTTGTCACCAATGCTATATACATATTAAAATGTTGGGGGTGCCATGGCCTCCACTGATTTTAATGTTGTTATAATCCGGAATTTGGTCGGGAGATAAATAAAATCCAATGTGTAATTTAGAGTTTGGTCGGAAGATAAGTAAAATTCAACCAAAAATTGTTATGTTTAGAATTTGAACTCAGATTCTACTAAATGATTTATCTTTTAGTGGAGCCAATCACTTGGCTTCATTTCTAGAAACTTAATTAATAACAAAAAAAAAAATTATTGTCAAAATAACTCTATAATAATTGAAAGATATCTTATGAATATCATTGAGTAGGGTAAATTAATTTAGTTTTGCTTTTTTTTTTATTACAACCAAACATGAGTGTTATTTTAATAATATCATTCTGTGGTAGAAAAAGAAGAATTAGTGTTTTTGTTTAGAATGTCTAAATCTGTCTTCATATTTTCACAGGAGACAAGTACTTTCATCTGTTCCACATCTCTTAGAAACTGTTCAGGTACTCACTTTATGATGGCAATGGCTCTATTATACAAATACTTTTGTGTGATTATTCAAAAGCACTCCCAAATACCTTTTAACTTATCATGATTCTTAAGCAGCTTAAATTTTGTTGTAATGTATCACCGTACTCTTCAATCTTTTCCTTCATCCTGACTCACGCAGAAAAGGAAAGAAGGAACTTGCACATGCTATTGTCATAATTATATCAAATAAAATTGAATGTAGGTTGAAGCTACCTTTCCTGATGGGACTAAGTTAATCACGGTTCATGACCCAATTGCTTGTGAAAATGGAAACCTTGAACTAGCATTATTTGGTTCTTTTCTTCCAGGTATGCCTGTGTATTGATATTAAAAATATACATTTTATTATGTATTTCTGCTTAGTACTTCCATCGTGAGCATGCTATATGGCACCAACTCTTTATTGTGTCTTTGCTTATTCTGAGTTTAAGACCACATAAATGAAGTTGTTGTGAAATTTTAGTAGCTGTTCATAATCAGAATTTCTATTGTTCATGTGAAAAGGTTTTGATGGATGATAATTGCATTTACAGTACCTTCACTTGACATGTTTATCGAGAACAATGAAGATTATAACATTCCTGGTGAAATAAAATCTAGAGATGGAAGCCTGATTCTTAACGCTGGAAGGAGGCCGTCTCTCTTACAGTTGTAAACAATGGAGACAGACCAATTCAGGTGTTTGCCGGTGTGTTGCACACCTCACACCTTAGAATTTTGGATAAAATTTATGCCTTTTTTATTTTTTATTTATTCCAGATAAAAATAATGCTTGAAACATAGTGCCAGTGTTCTGAATGCAGTAGGATAAGTTGTACACGTGAAATAACAAAGTGATGTCAATGAATCATAGTTAATTCAGGAAATAGAATCTTTGAGTTTTTCATGTCAAGTACTATAATATAGTTATAATTGTTGAAGGTTGATAAATATTGACATTAAAAGTTTACTGTGTCAATATTCCAGCTAGTTGACTCCTTTCTTTGTATTGTCCATAGAAGATAACTGTAGCGGGTATTTTAAAATATTTCTGAAAATTTCAGGTTGGAAGCCACTATCATTTTATTGAAGTAAATCCCTACTTAATCTTTGATCGAAGAAAATCATTTGGCAAGCGGCTTAATATAGCATCTGGGACTACCACACGCTTTGAGGTGGAATTTTATGCTTTTTGTCAATTTTTTAACTTACCACAGTAACTGTAATGTATAGTGATAGGTCTGTTATTTCTGTCATATAGTTCATTGAATTTTTTGCACTTCAGTGCCAGTCTCAAGTGAGCAGGCTAAATGCAACCTTCGGGTGAACTAATTCTTTTATTAGATTGCAAATCATTAATCAAAAAACATTTACTCTTGATAGCCAGGGGAAAGTAAAAGTGTTATACTTGTAAGCATTGGAGGTGACAGAGTCATCCGAGGAGGTAACAACATTGTTGATGGTCCAGTTAATGATTTGAAGTGCAGAGAAGCCATGGAGGTTGTTAGAACAAGGGGATTCGGGCACAAGGAAGATGAAAATGCAAGGTTTATGATTTGTTATTAAAGTTGTTATATAAACTTGTCTACGTCTTCGCGAATTCCATGTCTGAGAAGATTTCTTACCTCAAATATGAATTTTGTAGGGAAGGTGTTACCGGTGAAGACTATTCATTGACTAAAGTAATTCCTAGAGAGGAATATGCTAACAAGTATGGCCCCACTATTGGAGACAAAATCCGTCTTGGTGACACTAACTTGTTTGCCGAAATTGAAAAAGATTTTGCTGTCTATGGTGATGAATGTGTTTTTGGAGGTGGGAAAGTCATAAGAGATGGAATGGGTCAGTCGTGTGGCCATTCACCTGATCACTCCTTGGATACTGTTATAACAAATGCTGTGATCATCGATTATACTGGAATTTACAAAGCAGATATTGGTATCAAGAAAGGCCTTATTGCCTCAATTGGAAAATCAGGAAATCCAGATGTCATGAATGGTGTATTTGTTAATATGATCATCGGGGTAAGTTCCTTTCCAGATATAATGAATTGAATTCCTTCGTCATTATCTTGATACAGCTTATATGCACACTGTCACATATCTAGGCTAATACTGAAGTTATTGCTGGAGAGGGCTTTATTGTAACAGCTGGTGCTATAGATTGTCATGTGCATTTTATATGCCCACAATTAGTATATGAAGCCGTAGCAAGTGGTGAGTTTCTCTACTAAAAGCAAATTCTAATGAAAGTGCTCGTTACATGTATTTTAAATATTCAACACATGCTCTCTTAGAGTTTTGGATACATGACTTTGAGATCATTTGGCTGCGCAATACTATATTTGTATGTGTATTGTAGGTTTGCTTAGAAGATTTTTGTTAAGTTCTTTTTTTCTTTTATCTATAGGGATCACAACATTGGTGGGAGGAGGAACTGGACCAGCTTTTGGAACTCGTGCTACAACTTGCACACCGGCACCGATTCAGATGAAAATGATGCTGCAATCAACAGATGACCTTCCCCTGAACTTTGGTTTTACTGGAAAAGTCCGTTTTTTTTTTCTTTTGGGTTATAATAATGCTTGTTCTTTTGTGTTCAGTTATTTTTCCTTATTTCTGCTCAAGCATATATGTTGGACCTCTAGATTAGAATACCTTGTTAGGAACCCTATAAGTGGATTCCAGAGAGAAAACACTTTTATTAAGATATAGGAAGAATAGGAGATGAATTTCTCCTCTGAGGTTTATTCTTCACAATAGAGTTGCTAGTTGCTACTCTTTTCACAATGTTTACAATATTCAATAATGACCAACTCTAACATTGTGTTCTCCTATTTCTACAAAATAATCTAACTAACAAATAACTCTGATATCCCTATATTCTAGCCTAACATGACTCTTTTTATGTTTAAAGTTAATTAAAACTTTAATTAATTGCTTTAGGGGAATTGTGCCAAGCCTGATGAATTACATGAAATAGTGAAAGCCGGAGCTATGGGACTGAAGCTGCATGAGGATTGGGGAACTACACCAGCTGCAATAGAATGCTGCTTGGATGTTGCAGAAAAACATGATATCCAGGTACAATTTTCTTCAAAACTTTCACTTATTTACTTTTGTATTTCTTTTTTTACTTTTACATTACAACCTCAACAATATAAATCTTGTCTAAAGGGAAAAACCATTCAAATCTAAATCTTTCTTAATCGTTAGCCTTTCTTAATTTATTTCTACGTCAAATTATTGGACTACCCTCCATATTAAACAATCTCTATAGTGGAATTTGTGTTGGTGCAACTCCAAATTTCTGCGTACTGTATTTATTCTAACCTTTTCTGGTTTTGTGTGTCCGCTCGTCCAGTGTAATATTCCAATCTTCATAATATTCTGCTTATTTCCTTACAAAATGTTATGATAACAGGTTAACATACATACTGACACCTTAAATGAATCCGGGTTTGTGGAACACACAATTGCTGCATTTAAAGGAAAAAATATTCATGCTTACCACAGGTATATGCTAACTTTGAAATAAAAATTAAGCACGGGTGCTGCATGATTGTTATTTATCAACGTTGTAAGAAAAAGATCCGTTTTAATATTATTTAATTTGTAAATTTTTTTTGTATAGAAGTATTGCCATTGTCAAATGGAGCTGTTCAGCTAATATACTCTGGTCTTACCTGTGATGTAAATAGACAATATGTTAAACTCAAACCTTTGTTTTCCCATAATAGGATACCCACCTCTATACATGTCTATGCTTGTACTATTATATTGAAGATCCCATTTAAGTTAGAAATGAGGCTGTTCGCCATTTAAAAAACCATTTTTTGAGGTGTAAATGGGAGTGGCATACCCCAGTTGGTTTGGTCTTCCCGGATATGTCATCAGAAGAAAATGTTGCTTTAATAGCTACATTGACACTTGCTGAGATTGAGAGGGTGGTGGTGGTGGTGGTGGATAGTCATTGATTAAAAAGTCCAGATCCGGATGGTTTTAATTTGCTTTTATCAAGAAATTTGGGGCCTTGTGAGGGGTGAAGTCAAAATTATGTTTGATCAACCCCATGGTAACACTCTCCCTAAAAGCTTGCTCTCTTATTTTCTTACTTTGATCCCAAAGGTGAACTCTCCGCCCTCTTTGGGGGATTTTTGGCTCATTTCTCTACTTGGCTGTCTATATAAGACTGTGTCCAAAGTGCTATCAAGACTATCAAAAGATATGGATTCATTAGTCTCTCATACACAATTGGCATTCCTTTAGGGGAGTCCGTTGGTGTGGATGGGGTGTTAGTGGTTAATGAGATAATTGACTTTGCAAAGAAGGTGGGGAAGATTGTTCAATTTTCAAGTTTGATTTTGAGATGGC
Organism: Vicia sativa; assembly: GCA_021764765.1. Classification (NCBI taxonomy): domain Eukaryota; kingdom Viridiplantae; phylum Streptophyta; class Magnoliopsida; order Fabales; family Fabaceae; genus Vicia; species Vicia sativa. The sequence goes on from CM038794.1 coordinate 197,573,044, forward strand.
TTATGACTCAGTTGATTGGGGGTTTTCTGAAGTATATGTTGTGGAGTTGGCTTTACTCAAAAACGGGTAAATTGGATGTGTGCATGTGTTTTCTCTGGACTATATCTTATTTGGTGAATAGTAGCCCAACGGAAAAGATCAATATTCAAAGAAGGAACAAACAAGGCGATCCTGTGACACCTTTATTGTTCCTTTTGATTGCAGAAGGACTAGGTGCGCTAATGAGGAGGGCAGCGTGTGATGATAAATTCACTACTTTCTGGTGGGGATGGCCAGGATACCTATACCACCTTTGCAATATGCAGAAGATACTGTGTATTGGAAAAGCTACGGTAGATAATCTTTGGATCCTCAAGACATGGGTGAGAGGATTTGAACGGGTGTTAGATCCTAAAGTTAGCTTTTGAAAAAAGTCGTCTAGTGGGCATCAATGTGCCAACATGATTTGACTTTCTACATTGTAGGATTGGGGGGCCGTTCAGATATCTTGGTCTAGTGGTGAGAGCAATTCACGTAGGATGTTGACTTGGCAACCAGTGTTAGATGTTTTCGTAGTAGGTTAGGATCTTGAGGGCACAAATATGTGAGTCTTGGGGGATGATTGTGCTGATTAACTCGGTGTTGAGTGCTATTCTGAGGAAGAAGAGGAAAATTTGTTGGGTTAGTTGGGAGGTGGGGTGTAGGCCTAAAAGTATGGGGAGTGTGGATGTTAGAGATCTCAGGGTGGTAAATCCAAGCTTGTTGGAAAAATGGAGATGGAAGTTGCTTTCAAATGGTCTTGAATTGTGGAAAGAGGTTCTGGTTGCACGTTATGGGGTTGATATTGTGGGGAATGTGGGTCTAGATGGAAGAGGGCAGACTTGAATCTCTTCAGTTTGGTGAAAGGATCTGTGCCCATTCGATAGTGGCTCAGGTTGGTTTTCAAATGCGGTCGTTAGGAAAGTAGTTAATAGATCAACTACTTTGTTTTGGAAAGATATTTGGATTGGTTATGAGTCTCTTTGTTCACGGTTCCCTTGCTTATTACTAATCTCTGAGCAAAGAAAATAAGGTAGGAGAGATGGGTAGTTGGAAGAGGGACCGCTGGTCGGTGTAAGGAATGAGATGTTCGTTTTTTATGTGTTGTTAATACTTTTATCCAGCACAACGGCAGGTACCTTGGACAATTAGTTTTAGCTATTGTCTCATAACTTGGTTTGAGGCTTCCCCATACCAGTGTTGTGTGATGGCCTGCATGGCTTCCCTATGCCAGTGTTTTGTGTTGTGTTTTGTGTTGGCCTGCATTTTATTCAGGTTTGCGGTAGAGAAATAGCTTGTCCGGAAGTCTATATGCAGTTTGTCTGTTAGAGGTGAGTTTGGTGGCCAGGTACCGTGTCCTCAGATTGAGCAGCCGAGTTTGCCTGGTTCGTGTATGGGTAATCCGGTTATGGCAGGAGGGCTGTTTGGGGCCAGTTTGTTTCAGCTTTATAAAAATGGATTTTTTCTTTGTATTTTTAAAAATGGATTTTATGAAAACGTTTTTCAAAATATTACAAATTTTTTATATTTGTTTTTTCTAAATTGTGAGATTAATTTTGACATTCTATAACATAAGTATATTTATTGAAGATCATAACATAGTCAAAATCACAATTTTTTCAAAAAGTTATATTTTAAAAATGATTTTTATGAAAGGCTATTTGAAATAGCTTCAAAATTAAGTGATTTTTTGAAATTTTGATGTCAAATTTTTTTTCCGCTAAAATGATGAATCATCTAAAATAACATTTTAAGAATAACTATTCAAACAAAATTTTTATTTGGAACTTTTATGAAAAATTTCTTTGTAAATTTTTTTTACACTATAAAAATGATTTTAAAAAAAAAGCCAAAACAAACAGGGCCTTGGTCTGCTTTGTTGACAGGGATTTGATGAAGACTCGGAGGAGGGGATGCATTGTGCTGCCTGCTCCTTGTCTTTTCTGCAGTAGCAGACCGCAGAAAGTTGCTACGGTTTTTTTTTTTTGCCTGTGAATATCATTATTGGCCTGTTTGTGTGCTTTGGTCAGAGCTTCCCCTCTTTGAATTCTGTTTTGCAGCTGCTGTTTGTGTAGGGGGCCATGGGGTGTGGGATGGTTTGGGATCTCCTTGTATTTGGTGGTCTGCACCTTCTTGGTGGAGGATAGATAGGAATTGGTTTGGGCACTACCTGCTTCTTTTTATGTTGTTGTTTTTTTCCTTTTGCTAGCAGGTCTGTCTCCTGGTGTTAATCTTGTAATGCTTAGGAGTATTCATGCCTTTCCTTGTTTGTTTTCGTAGCACCCTATGTTATTATTTTTTGGTGCTACGAGCGAGTGTTTTGGTCATGTCCCTGCTGCCACTATTCATTTCTTTGTACATTTTGTGCTTGGAAAAATAGTATCAACATATCTTTTTCCGTTTCAAAAAAAATTGTATGCTCACATCTTGCTGTCCACCAGAATTGAAAACCAAATGTCTTTTTGGTTCCATTTTCCAATCAAAACTAGCAGGTTATTTATTTACTATTCTATATTACTTTTCTGGGCAGTGAAGGTGCAGGTGGTGGCCATGCTCCAGATATCATCAAAGTATGTGGTGTGAAGAATGTCCTACCCTCATCAACAAATCCTACACGTCCTTTTACATCAAATACCATAGACGAGCATCTTGACATGTTGGTATGAAAAATAAAACAATAGTAATAATGTAGCTTAAACCATTTGATTCTTAATTTAGACTTGTTAATATACAGATGGTCTGCCATCATCTTGATAAGGATAGTCCAGAAGATGTTGCTTTTGCAGAATCAAGGATAAGAGCCGAAACAATTGCTGCTGAAGATATTTTGCATGATATGGGTGCAATTAGCATTATTTCTTCTGATTCACAGGCTATGGGTAGAATTGGAGAGGTCCTTCCTTCACTCAAGTCATCCCATCTATATTATACTCATTTATAATGAAATAAAGAATTTAAATGCTTGATAATGCTAAATTAAACCCCAAAAAATAAATGGTATCAACATTTCTCTCAATTTGTTTGAAGATCTCTGTTGTTATTGTCTCATGTAGTCTGTGGAACTGTACACCCTTGTATCTTGCAGTTATAGATGTGACTGTCTTCTGTATAAAATTCCCATGAAAATCGATAGTACCTAAGGTTTAATTGATGAATAATTTTTCCCTTAGGTGATAAGCAGAACTTGGCAAACTGCCGATAAGATGAAGTCACAAAGAGGACCACTGCAGCCTGACGATTGCAACAATGACAACTTTCGAATCAAACGTTATGTTGCAAAGTACACTATAAATCCAGCTATAGCAAATGGTTTGTCACGGTATATTGGTTCAGTTGAGGTATGTTGTTTGATTGTTTGGCCTTTGTCAATTCGCGCATGAACTTTTGTGGAAAACGACACTTTTTGTGAAAAAATCATGGTCGTGAATTCTCATTAAGCTTCTCTTCCTTCATAATTTAACTACTATTTCTTCTCAGACAGAAGCTATGAAGCTGATGCTCATCTTTCTAATTTACTATCAGATTAACCACTTCATTTACAGTTTACCTAATCTTGCAGGTGGGAAAGTTAGCTGATCTTGTATTATGGAAACCGTCCTTTTTTGGAGCAAAACCAGAAATGGTGATCAAAGGCGGTGACATTGCATGGGCTGAAATGGGTGATGCAAACGCTAGCATCCCAACACCTGAACCGGTAATGTTTTCTTTTATATCTTGACATTAAGCATCAAACATAGCATAACTCGTTAATTTTGTGTAAAATACAAAATTAATAAATTTAAACAAAAGAAAATATGAAATTAAGATATCCTACTGTTGAAATGCAAGTTCTCGTTACATAGATTAAACATACAAAGTTTCATATAATTTAAAAGTTATTTGATATTTAGTCCTATCGCTCTATTTCAATACCCAATATGATATCGAAATTCAAGTGAATGATTAATGTGAAATTGCAACCCTATAAAAGATATGGACGCTAAATTTGACACCCTTATGAGATAGCACGATATGGAGAATTTATATAGAGTATATATCCAACCAGCCATCTTAGAGATATTTAATCTAAAAATGCTTCTATTAAAATAGAAACCTGATTTTGCAGGTGATTATGAGACCTATGTTTGGAGCGTATGGCAAAGCTGGTAGTGCAAACTCGATTGCTTTTGTGAGCAAGGCATGCAACCCCTTCCTCTCCCCTCTTTCACATATACACCCCACACACACACATAATTCATTACGAACTCACATCACATGTCCTGTCTCATGCAGGCAGCTTTGGACTTCGGTGTAAAAGCTTTATATGGACTTGACAAGAGGGTGGAAGCCGTGGAGAATGTGAGAAAGATCAGCAAACTAGATATGAAACTGAACGACGCCCTTCCAGAAATCACTGTGGACCCAGAGACATACACAGTTACTGCAGATGGAGAGGTTCTAACCTGCACTCCGGCCACTACTGTTCCTCTTTCTCGAAATTACTACCTCTTCTAAGCTCAAACTCTCTTCCACACTGTGAACTGTTTCGCATACGCATGTCTATGCCTATTGTCCAGTACATTACTTTCTAGACAAAAAAACAAGTAAGCATACATGTGTTTATGGATTGCCAGACTTAATCATTGTTCTTTCTGCTCTCCCATCTTGGGTTGCATGATTGCATCACATTATGGTCATGGTTGGCGGGTTAGCAACCGCAGCATGTTTTCATCCCAACCAGTATTTTGTTGTGTGTCCAACAAGCTGTAAAATCGGCACGTGATCATCTGAGTAGGCAAAAAGCGGTCAGAGACATTGACGTCTAGATCATTTTGTGTTGGAAAAAAGACGAAGCTGTATTTATAATTTTCTACATTCAATCTCTTTATCCTCGTGTTTAAATACATGCATTCTCTGACATTTAGTATTTTAGACGAGGGATTAAGATGTAACATGAAGAAAAGAAAGAGCATGAGAGGATTTATTTCCTTCTATTTCAATATTCACCGATGTAGCGCCACTTATTATTCTCCACTTCTCATTCATGATAAAAACGAATACAAAAATGATCAATAAGAAGAAAAAAAATAGTAAATCATTAGAACTTGGTTCATATATTACGGTGACATTTAAGGTAAACTATGAAATAGGGGTAGCTCTTTTTACCCTAATTGGTGACGAGACGCCTAAAGAATCTCAAAATTATTCTTCTAAGATTTAAGTATATCTCTAGACGTAACTAATATATATCGAACCACTCTAAGAGAGATACTCTTAATTTTTTGAAAAATTAGTCTGGAACTGTATATCTGGACTAACCTCTACATTGATTGTGTTTATTTCACAACTTAGTGAATTATTTCAAAAGTGCAGTTTTGAATTTTTCGAATGTAAAATTGAATAAAACATCACCTTGCATGAATTCCTCATTTGTGATCATACCACCATTCTTCTTCAAATCTTACCAAATTTTCATTTCATAATCAAGTTTTGTATTTTAAATCAACATTCCTCTGTTTTTTCATCAAAATGAGCGAAAGAAGTAATTTAAGATAAGAATTATTGGCATTTAACCTGTCTGCCATATAGGCGACTTTTGATTTTATCCCCCGTAAAAAAATTGAAAAACACGCTTGTCATTTCAAAGTAATAACAATTTAGTCCCTAAAGTCAAAATTCAAAGGTAATTCCGAAAGAAAATGCGCAAGAAACATGTGGATTTACATGCGGATTTTGACTTTAGGGGCTAAATTGTTAGTATTTTGAAATAGCAAGGGTGTTTTTCAAACAAAAAATTCAAGGAAAAAAACCAAAAATTGCCTATATGACAGGGGGTAAATGGTATTAACCCTTGAGATAATGTAGTTGTATTTTCTTCTTTATTACTTACTAGAAAATGATTTTTGTTTTAAAAAAACGAATGTTGCCTTCGAAAGTGAACTCCATGTTGAGTGTAATATGAAATTGTACTTCTTGATTATTAATGTTGAAATTGAGTGTTTTTTTGTTAGGTTTAACCTTAGATATGGTGCACCTTGACACTGTCTCCAAATTTATTGTGTATATGGATGTTAAATCGGTTAATGTTGAGGTAGATGTTGATAAATAATTTACAAATAAACTGTAGTTTGTTGTTCGTGAACAAATACTCTAATGGATCCGCATGAAGGCTGTCAGACTGGGGTGTGGTGTTGTAATCATGAGGGCAATTAATGGTTTTGATAATAGAGATTTGATACCATGAAACGGGATGATGCTGGGACAAGAAAATGTGAATGTCTTTTTAAGTTGTGGGGTACTTTATGGTGAATAATACATAGACATTTAATGTAATTTGTGTATACACAATCATGACTTGTGTTACAAGTTAGTCACTCATCACATTGCATGTCACATTAATTTGAATAGAATGAATTTGTTTCTGACATAACATTGAATATGACACAGCTCAAAAGCATATTTGTTACTTTGACACAGAGAAGACATCAAAATGTCTCAAATATCAAGCAAGTATACAATGTTTGTGCCTGAAACAACAAGGCGGTAAGAGGCCCGTGAACTGAAATACAACAACTTTTGAAGCTTTTGGTTGATAATCAATATGTATATAGAGGATGGAGAAACCGTCCGAGATATATTTTAGACTCGTCTTGATTTCATCAAATTGTTCAACGTATTTTTCATGTGCTCATTATTGATTCAATATATAAGAGCAACAAATACAGACTTCCACTTCTAGATATTGTTGGTGCTACTTCTATACATATGATTTTTTTTAGTTGAATTTAAATTTTTGGCAAGTGAAAAAGAGGAAAATGTTACTTGGGCTTTAGAAGTGTGTCAGACTATGTTGAAGGATCAAGAAAATATGTCAAAGCTCATTGTCATTTATTGTGATACCCCACTGATAAATTCAGTTACAGAGGTGTTTGCTACATCATATGTATTACTTTATAGGTATTACATAACAAAAAATGTGAGAAGTACACTTAAACATGTGGTAGAGACCAAAAAATTCAAGGGTGTTTTAACCTAAAAATTCCAGTTGAAGAAAAGTCAACGAAGAATGTTGATAGCAACGTTCAAAAATGCTAAGTGTCAAGAAGTATCGACGGAAATTGTTTTGACTTACTAACCACGTCGACCATAAACGTTCGAAGAAGCACGGTGAACACGGTTAGGAAGAATCTCAAGAAGAGATCCACAAGATTATGTTTAATCTTTCTTCAGAACATGTCCTAAATTTTACTTTCGTAACTATTCCAAACCTAAACCTATTATATATTAGTCTTATGATTACGAACAATTTTCTCATCCTTACACTTATGGTTTGAGTTTCAGTCTTAAATCTCTCCTAACATTATCGTATCATCTTCACCACTTACATCTTGTCTCTTCTTCTCTAATATCGACTCTCTTATATTCTTTGTTTTACACCTTCTCATTTTTATGCAAATGTTCCTTATTTAAATTTCATTTTATCGCACATATTTATCTCTAATATCTCGTCTCTTATATTCATTCTTCTTCATCTAATCTCTCATCTCTTCTATTTTTTTTAGTTTTATTATAATATTTTTGATATTGTTTTATATTTATTATTTAACTTTGTCTAATATAATTTTTACACATGAAATGAGAAATTGTTGTTCAAATATGATGAGTTTTGTGTTATTTAGTAGTGTATGAATGATCAATATTAAAAGTTATGTTATCTTTTATATGTGCATGTATAACTCAACAAAATATTTGTAAAAAACCAAACCAACCGCATTGGTTTGATTTGATTTTTTTATAAAAGTCAATCGAACCAAACTAAACCACACACATTTTTCTCTAGCAGTTCGGATGATTTTTGGCGTCAAAACCGCACCGAAAACACCCCAACATCTTGGCACTCCAAAAATAAGTTTCCAATTTCAATGTGCATGGTTAGAAAATACTCATAGTGCATACAACAAAAATCTAGTCATATCCAGTTTTGAAGCATGGTTCATATTTTTATCATAATGGTAGTGCTGACAACACTCCCTACATAACATTTTATTTACAATACTCACTATGTCATTAAATGATTTAAAATACAACAGCAGGAGCACTAAAGCCAAACCAATTAATTGAAGTATAAAAGGAAAAACATCAACCCAAATTTTTCAAACGGATAATCAGATTAATCTACATGCACATTTGCTGCATTTGAATATAGTTTTTTATTATCCTAGGTATTTGAGAAAATTCTAACATCGCGTGAAGTAAATTGCCCGTCTAAATGCTAATTTATTGAGTCTAGAACACAATCCTAGACAGTTGACACCAACCCATTCAAATAATGGTAGTGGAGTACTGTGACAATTGCCATGGCCCTCGGGCAATTTACACTGCTCCATCTTTATACAATCAAGAAACAGCATACAACATTCACATTGCTACAAATCTCGAACAAGGTGGTATCAGAATATATACAGCAAAATGTCTAAATTTTATGAGTTACATGATACTTCAGCTCCCAACAAACAAGCACATCTCCCAGTTATACAAACTAATATAGTAATTACTAATTAGTAATTCTACCACAGTAGTCAAAATTCTTCCATTGTTGGCCTTAACAGGGAAGCAGCAAGTGGATCTCACTTTCAAGTTGAGGAGAACGGCATTTATCATATACCAAGATCGTAAAAAGGAAAGAAGAAAAAAAACAAAACATAGTTCTACCCGGGTCAACTATTGTGGCCAAAAAAAATGTCTAAAGCCTAGCATCAGCAAAATATTGCGGAGCTTCTGAAGATGCACCCCATCAATCCCCGACAACATAAATAAATAAAAGATTGTGATCTTAAAATTCTGGGTAGTTGATAGAACTACAAAGATGTATTATAACAAACCAAGGTTTGGATGGTACCTCTAGAGAGCCTGATGGAACATAGTTCCATATATTCCAGGGTATACAGGTAACATCCTCAACCTGCTAGCTTTGATACTGCAGTGACATCCACACACAAATGTCAAGAAAGAATATTTAAACCTATGAAATTTTCAATCCTTATATGATGAATACATACTACAATTCTATATTATACTTTAAATTGTGCTCAAGCATTAGTTAACATTCTTCATTACTACAACACAGTACATTACAGAGATCACCAGACTAAAAAATAAAATACATACGAAATTATTTATTTTTAATGAGGAAGAAGATAACAAAATAAAGAAAAAACATATTTTCATGTTCATTTGATGCTTCAGACTTCGCAACTTAAAGAATAAAGATACAACCATAAAAGCCAATTTGCAAATAATGAAACCTGGAGAGCCATTCCTATTCAAGGATACCAAAATTTTACACCAAAAAACACATGAAATTCTTCTAAATTCATCCACTTGGCTCACACACTTAGATTCAAGAAACTTCAACAATAAAAAGGCAGCAAAATAGTCCCTTGAAACAAGATATTCTTTTCTAAACAAGATATTCCTTTCTAAACAAAATTCCGTACTAAACAAAATATTCCCTTGAAGCAATAGTCATTTGTAATTTACATTGAAGTTTCAGCAGTTGCAATCCAAAACAAGTGACAGTTAGTTCTAAAATGTTGGAAGTCTAGAATATATAACCCATAGTCATGACATTAACAAAATCAAATTGAAAAGTATTCACACACTGAGAATTTGTGGGAGTAGAAAGCATACACACAAACACAAATATCAAATATCAGACCATGTTAACCGAGGCTTTAGTTATAGACATCATTTCTCAAACTGACAAAATCTAATTTTCATTCCTGGATATCTAAGATACATAAGGAGCTCATTACCTTTGATGTGAAAAGTAAGTGTCATTTTCTTCAACAAAATGGACAGAATGCACTCTTCCACTTCACACGAACTTTCTCTTGCAAACACAATATGAACATTAAAAAGAAACCAAAGAACTATCTGATAGATGCAAGAAAATCCGTACTGCTTGAATACTCAACCAGGTTTAAATTGTTTACAGTAGGGGAATGAAAATATGTTACACACAAGTTTCAGCATAAATGAACTATTCCTAGTTTTAGAAGGCAATTCTACCACACCTTATGCTGCCAGTTGTGTCCCATTTGCATTTCTATAAGATGATCAACAATGAAGGTTAACCTGAAATAAATCTGTCTCCCAGAAGGTAAAGAATACATATCTCAACCCAAACAAAACAGGTGCATGATAAAAAAACAGCACAAGCAGCTATCGTCTAACGAACATCCATCCAGTGCATACTCTCACCTCAAGCATGCAAACGTTCAACGGTTTTAAAACGACTATCAAGACCAAAACTTTAGATTGCACCACTGTTAACCAAAAATACTACCAGTTGCTGATTCTCCCAACTGCAAATCCTTCCGGTGCTTCTCTAACGGATTTGGACTCTTCATTATTCTTCGCACTCTCCTGATGCAATATAAAAGCATATGTAAGTATCAAACAAACAAATAAAATTACAAATGCATTTGCTAAAGTAGCATCTTATTATGTCACCTGTCTTTATCATGTTGAGCAGGAAATGTAGGCATGAATTCTTTAGATTTGGGAAGGGGAACTTCACGAAACCATTCATGGTTGAGAGCATCTTCAGCAGTGATCCTCTTTAAACAATAACAACAATGGCTTGTGTTCTTAATAAGCATTGAATTACATATGTAAATGTAAATGTAAATACTAAATCAAAGAGGTGGCTATGATTTTTACCTTATCAGGGTCATAAGTGAGAAGCTTGTTCAACAGATCAAATCCAGAATCAGAAAGAACTGGGGATCCAGTGAATGATGTTGCAGGAAACTTTTTGCGCAGGAGATTATACCTGAAAGGAACATTCCTGTGGTTAATACACAATAGGAAATTCGTGTAAAAGTGAGTCACCGGGGAGGCCAGATAGCCAGACCAAAACCACGGAGTTGAAGCCTGGGAAACAGTGGCAAATATATAAGAACAGAGGAACCAAACAATCAATTTCTTGCATAAAGAAATCACAATTACTTACTGATGCTTCACATAATTGGCCTTGACTAGAGGTAATTTTGAGAACCCAGGCCAAATTGTTTCATTTGGGGTGCCTAGAATTCTGAAAATCTGCACATATGTATTAATAAATCTTAATCAGCCTAGGCCAAGTGGCACCAAAAGTTGAAAGGCCAGAGTAGTGAAAGTGAGAACTTATCTTCCACAAGACTAGGCATTTAAAAATATACCTTGTTAAGTTGATCAAATTCAGTCCTCCCATTAAACAATGGTTCCTTGGACAAAAGCTCAGCCATTATACAACCCAGGGACCACATGTCAATGGCTGTTGAATACTGCTTTGTCCCCAGAAGAAGTTCAGGAGCCCTAAGAAACAATCATGAATCAGATGATCTCTTCCATTGCAAGAAAATGCATTCAAAGACATGATAAAATGCACAGTAAAGTGGGCCAAATGCCACTAATAAAGCAAGCATTACAATAGCAACAAACCTCTTGCTGAGCATTTATAGAAGTATGGAAAATATACTTGGAGGATGGTGAAAGGAAAGAAGTATGTTTATTTTCCCTAAAAATGACGGGTCACCGAAAGACAAGATTGGCCACTTACAGCAAACTTGCAATACTACTACAAAAATATTCATGCAGAATAATAGCAACTTAAGATCTAGCTCTACCGTAATGCATTACTGCATGGTGACAACGTAGTTTTCAAATTTGCAACAACAAATTACAAATGTAGCCAATATAATAATTCAAATTTAAATTAATCAATGATGTTAAGAAACAGAAACAACTGGCTTATTTAACATAAACATCACTCACCTGTACCAAAGAGTAACCACCAATGATGTATAAGGTTTCAGTGGACTCCCATACTGACGAGCTAATCCAAAATCACAAATTTTTAACTCACCCCTATTATTCAGAAGCAGGTTTGAGGTCTTCAAGTCCCTGTGAAGCACCCAGTTGTCATGAAGATACTTCACACCTTCCAACAGCTGGAGCATTAAGCATTTTACTTCACTCTGGCTAAATGGCTGCTTCATTGCCTCCATTAGTCCTTTAAGATCGTGTTCCATGTATTCCATAACCATAAAAATACTATCAAGACTACTACCTACCACTACTTCCTTAACATCAACTATGAATGGATGATGAAAGGAAAGAAGTATGTTTATTTCCCTCAGAGCAGTCAGTGGAAAGCCTTCTTTTTCCTTCTCCATCTTAACCTTTTTCAGTGCCACTATTTCACCGGTCTTCTTGTCTTTGGCCCTATATACAACACCATATGTTCCTTCATCAATTTTGTTCAGTCGCTCAAACTCATCGACACTTCTACACCCCTGAAGCATGTTGACAACTCTCTGGGGTGGAGACGGAGGTTCCATACTTTCCCTGCAATCGTCTTCACGTTCAGAATCAGTATTTGTGTGACTACCACTTGCATCGCTTTTGCAAACTCCGCCGTCAATCTCCATGTAGTTGTCCTTCTCTGCCACAATACCAGGATAATCATCTTCACCGGAATATCTCCCAGTGCTACCTCTTTCTTCAGATTCGGATGATTTGGCTCTAGACCTTTCAAAACCTTCGATTTGAGATCCCTCTGGTCTCGACATCTTGTTTCGTACTTTCGTACCCGCCTCAAGAGATAGCCTCCTCTTTTTAAGGATCACCTTCTCATCAATGATTTCACCTTCATCATCCGAAGAGCCATCTCCAGAAGCCCATCTAGAAGATGATATATTGCGAGTTGAAACGTAATCTTCAACTTCTGGTTGCTCAGTGTTCCCATTAACCAACCTCTGCTCTGAGGACAGTGAATGCAAACCTATAGGAGACTCAGATTTGGCATCTTGAACTGACTCAGAAACCATAGAAGGATCCATTGCAGTTGGCAATACAGGATTCTCAGAAGGATGAACTTCAACTCCATTGTAAGGAACATCAGGAGACTCATCGACTGCTCTTGGAAATGGAGGTGGACGAGCAACAGCAGTCAGTGTTGTTGTGACAACCTTAAGCTTGGATAAATTAGCCACTTTGTGGTCATCTTGATCCCATACAATTGGCGAAAAATTCCTTTTCCTTTGTAATGGAGATTGAGTCCCATTTTCTTTGCCCATTGCAACCTCACGGTGTGATTCTGATTCAACATCATAATCAAACTCTTTACCCATCACAACCTTATGGCGTTTTACCAGTGACTCTGCTTCAACACCCTCATCCGATCCACTCTCACTAGAAAGCTCTCCTGGCTCTCTATCCATAGTCTTGACCGAAAAAGCACATCTTCTAGGACCAAGCCTGCCACTACTGCTACTCGAAGATGACCGGTAACTACCATTTGAAATTTCTCTCTCCCTGGTAATAATAATTCTATCTCTCGAATCCCTCCTCCGAACCTTACCATTTCTAATCCCATCATACTCCTCATTAAAATTATTAGTAGTACCACTGTCCCTGAATTTGTGATCGTGATAATCTCCATGTCTACCTGTCGTCATAAATATACTAGAAATGCTAAATTCGAACGGTAAACCCTAACGCAACAGTGGAAAAGGAACAATTCCGTTTCTAGAACCCTAACGCATAGAAACAATGAATTCAAATTCAACTAAGTTTCCTAATTGAAGAACAAAGTACACATATCAAGTAAAACCCTATACCTATGAAGAAAAAAGCGAAATCAAGTATCGGAATCTAAAATTGGCGGGATCAAAATTGAAACCCTAGAAATTTAGAAGGGAGGAAGTTAAACGTTTGAATTGGGATTGTTGAACCTGGGAGAGGAATCCCAATCTTCAAGCTGATTGGGGAAACTTTTATAGACTCGATAAAAAAGCTCTGCGTCCAAGGATTATCAAGGACGAACGATATCGACTCTCCAAAGCGAGAGCAAAGGGGAATATTCGAGGCACTTTACCCTTATTTATAGCCATCCTAATTTATTTATTTTTAACAAAATAGGAATAATATCATTTTTATCTCTATCATATATAGACGATTATCTGATTTTATCCTGGTAAAAAAAATTTGAAAAGCATTGTTGACATTTCAAAATACTAATAATTTAATTTTTAAAAATAAAATCTGTAGGTTTTCTGCTGATTTTCTTTCGTATTTATCTGTAGATTTTGACTTTAATGACTAAACTGTTAGTATTTTAAAATGACAAAGGTGTTTTTCAAAAAAAAAAATCAGAGAACAAAATCAGAAATTGCCTATATTAAAAGGGTTAAATGGTAATAACCCTACAAAATATAGTACTTATTTACTAATTAATTAGTCACGCACTCAAAATAGAAAATACCTTGTAGTCCCAATGGTTAGTGGACACCCGAACGAGGTTGGTTGAAATATTGATGATAGATATAAGGGTCGAATTTATTGGACAAGTGACTTCAAGAGCAAGAGCAATGGGGGATGAATGATGATATTTAAAATTTGTGGATTTCTTAAACTCACCCCATAAGGGTGGGGCGCACCTCGTGAAAACCTCAAAATGTCTTTCACAAAACCAAAAATTTATTTCTGATACGCATCATTTTCTAAAATTTTTGAGTGAAACCGGAAATATACTTTCGGTATGCACCATATTTTGAATTTATTCCAAATTTGGTCTCACTTGTTCTCACTTTCTGAAATACTTTAGTGGAACCGGAAATATACTTCCGGAATGCACCATATTTTGAATTTATTCCAAATTTGGTCTCACAGTTTAAAACCGGAAATATACTTCCGGTTTACACCCAACTTTTTTCAACTTGATTTTCATGATATAGGATGCTAATCGGAAATTTATTTTCGGTATCTCGGAGAAAAAATGGAATTTCACATGGGTGGGTAAGAAGGGCGGGAGTGGGTTAAGAAATTCACTAAAATTCACAATTACTTTTATATTTTTCACGATCATTACTACAAAAAATATATTTGACCTCGATTGCGAAAGGGATTTTATCTCATATTCACATGCGAGGTAACAATGATCGTCACGAAAATTTGTCACTTTACCTCATCAATTTTAGTTTAATCGAGAAAATAGTTGTAAAAGTCGTTGGCTTGATCCCTAACAACATTATTTTTCAGAGTTATAGGACGTGTGCCACATGTCTCTTAACTTTTGTAAATGTCAGAGGAAGAAATGTATTTATATTGGTTTATATATATATATATATATATATATATATATATATATATATATATATATATATATATATATATATATATATATATATAATCGAGGGTATAACATATTTATTTGTCATTTAAAATTTGTTTTAAATCTTAATTTGATCGGCCTGTATTTTATTCACAAAAACTACTAATTTTGAAACAGAATCAGAACATTAAAATCATATACAAAACAACTAAATATACACATAATACTAAGAGAAATCATATATATAAATATTCAAAATGGTAACCAAGAAAAAACATACATATTAGAAAACATAACCATATAATATTTACGAAACCTATAATAATATTTGGGATACATAAAATCTCTAGCAAGAAAATATGCACATATTTGAACCTATACATGATTGAACCTATAATGACAAAACCTTTATACAATACTTACACCAATCCATAATTTTAAGTTGTGGTTGCGGTTGTAGTTGGTTTGTTTGCGGTTGTTGCGATGTGTACAGAGGTTGTTGCAATGTGATTTTTTATTGAGAAGTGTTTGAAAGACAATGTTAAAAATACGTAATATTAAAAAAAATCATTAGAAAATGAGTCTCGGGCTTCTAGAACTTTGAGATTTGTGGAAAATACTTAAAAACATATGAATGAAATTATCCAGCGTGGTTTCAAATGCGACTAGACACGTGATATCAAATCACACCGTAATTACTAGCTGATGTGGTGGCGGAGGCTACCGCGTTTGCAATATTGCGACTCCAATTGTGGTTCCAGAGTGCAATTTAAAACCATGCACCAACCAATAAAAACTAATGTTGTTGAGATTCATAAAATATAGAAAGACATCGGTCAAACGTGATCGAATGACATCTATATCTTTTTGTGAAAATTGTGTTTGGTCGATAAACACTTGTAATTTAAAAAAAATGATAAACTAACAACAACAAAAAAACAACATTAACTTAAAAAATATAAATAAACTACATGTATATGGGTAAAGTTAATATTTTAACCCATAAACTGATAATGTCTTTGGAAACAATATTTAACATATGTCTCATAACATAATATCTACACAAAAAGTTGTCGGGTTCATTGCAGTTGGAACTGACTCAGAACCCATAGAAAGGTCCATTGCAGTTGGCAACACAGGATTCTTAGAAGGATGAACTTTAACTTCATTGTAAGGAACATCAGAAGACTCATCAACCGCTCTTGGAAATGGAGGTGAACGAGCAACAACAATCACTATTGTTGTGACCACCTTAAGCTTGGATTAATTAGCCACTTTATGGTCATCTTGATCCCATACTATTGGTGAAAATTCCCTTTTTTTCTTTGTAATGGAGATTGAATCCCATTTTCTTTGCCCATTGCAACCTCGCGGTGTTTCAAGAGTGATTCTGATTCAACATCATAATCAAACTCTTTAGCCATCACAACCTTATAGCATTTTACTAGTGACTCTGCTTCAACACCCTCATCCGATCCACTCTCACTAGAAAGCTCTCCTGGATCTCTATCCATAGTCTTGACAAAAAATCACATCTTCTAGGACCAAGCCTGCCACTAAGGCCGCCACTACTTGCTACTCGAAGATGACCGGTAACTACCATTTGAAATTTCTCTCTCCCTGTTAATAATAATTCTATCTCTCAAATCCCTCCTCTGAACCTTACCATTTCTAATCCCATCATACTCCTCATTAAAATTAGTAGTAGTACCATTGTCCTTGAATTTGTGATCGTGATAATCTTCATGTCTACCTGTCGTCATAAATATACTAGAAATGCTAAATTCGAACGGTAAACCCTAACGCAACAGTGGAAAAGGAACAATTCCATTTCTAGAACTCTAAAGCCTATAAACAATGAATTCAAATTCAACTAAGTTTCCTTATTGAAGAACAAAGTGCACATATCAAGTAACATCCTATGCCTATGAAGAAAAAAGGCGAAATCAAGTATCGTGCTGCTAGGAATCTAAAATTGGCGGGATCAAAATTGAAACCCTAAAAATTTAGGAAAAAGAAGTGAAACGTGTGAACCGTTTGGATTGGGGTTGTTGAGCCTGAGAGAGGAATCTCGATCTTCAAGCAGATTGGAGAAACTTTTATGCACTCGATAAAAAAAGCTTTGCGTCCAAGGATATGGAGTAAGTCATAATGACTTACGATATTATATATATATATATATATATATATATATATATATATATATATATATATATATATATATATATATATATATATATATAGGAGATATTTTTTTGAGTTACTTTAAATCTTAACCTTGATTTTCATTAATCTAACGATTTTAATTAATTCTTTAGTATAAAACCGTTAGATTAATGAAAATCAAGAGTTAAGATTTGGAGTAACTCATTTAAACTTACTCTTGGAGTAAGAATATCCCTCCTCGTATATATATATATATATATATATATATATATATATATATATATATATATATATATATATATAAACACAAATTACATAATTCACATCTTTTTTTTCTAATTTTTTTTAAATCTAATAACTCTTTTTTATTTGTGTTTTAAAATAATTTTGACAACTAGTTCTGGAGATTTGTGTGCCAGCTGAGATATTGTGAACACCATGTTGAAGCTGCAATTAGGTGTAATCAAAACATCATTTTAAAAAAATGTTGTCAATGTTAAGCATTTGTATAACACTCTATTTGTCTCTACATTGCATAACTTCACATCAAGGCAATGTATACAACACATTTCAAAGTAGTTGAAAAGGGTAAAATCTATTGGTTTTGGTAAAGGGACACATGGTTGCTTCATTAGGACACCACAGGGGCTACCTTGTGTGTGGGAACATTCAAGTCTTCAAATATAAGGTTATCATATTCCATTAGAATTTATTAATTTAATATTGAATAAATTACACATTGAATAGCATGGAGTCACAAAAGAATGAAGTGGGACGCATTTGGACTTATAAGAAAAATGTGAATAGTTTAAGAGGTATTTCATTACATTGAATATCGTTGGCCATAAAGCAATGAAGAAAATAGTCCGAGAACAAACACATCAAAGCACAACTTTCATGTGTTCACAGATATTGAATTATTAGCCAAAAAGAGGGGTTCAAAAAATTAAGAAGGGTCAAAAGAGTGATGTGCATCATGATCCTTCATAGTGAAAGTATGTTGAGGCCTCGTAGGGAAGTCAGACGATAAAGAGACCATGTACTAAAGCTTCACCAAGTCAACTGTATAGTTAGTTTTGCAAACATATTTACTTGTCTCTACTTCCTATTTTCTTACATGATTATATTGAAGATATTATAGATGTGAAGTCAGACATAATTTGTTGATTTAGTACTATAGTAGTTTTACTTGGATGGGGTAAAAAGTCGTAGTCCTTGTTTAGGATGCAGTTAGATAGTGAAGTTTATCTAAAAAATCTCATGTATTATACGGTGTTCTATACACAGTCTCTGAAGTTTGGAATTCATTGCACTTACCTATCTTAGTTGTTCAAAATCATAAGAAATAGATGGATATTATAACACTCCATTTCTACCCGGTAATTGTAAATAAAATCAGAGCGCCAAAATTTCAACAAGACATGATGCATTACATTTTCAACCAAAAACCAACAACAAGCAACTTATTATAATAGATGCATAACACATAATGATCAGAAAAGAATAGTAGCAATTGTCTTCAAAACAAATTAACTTTAATAAAACCAAGCAGCGGAAATTTCACAACTTTAAATTTCAACTTATAACATATTTATCTAACTTGAAATAATCATAGATTAAACTTCTTCAAAAACAACTTAAATAATTCAACTTAAAACAACAAAACAAAACAAGCGTTCAATTCCCCCCGAGTGCTGCGTATCAGAGCAACTGACACCAACTCGAACTATCGACGGAAACAGCTACTCTCCTTGATTACCTGCATGTTACCCATGTAGAGGAAACATCCCAACAGAAGGGGTGAGATATAGAATATTATAAGCAAAAATATGATGATTAATATATTAGATAAGATTCATATAATAATTCACTATTTCGCATCAACAACCACATAACAATCAGTCAATACACAACACAACGACGATTCCAGAAATACAACTCAGATGTGACCCAACTTATGCAAATTCACGTGGTACCATTTGGATTAGAACTCCCAACTTAAACATATGTCAAGTTATCGAGGCATTTCAGCAAGGCATAAGCCTTAAACTTCAATGTGGTGCCATCAAGGGCAACTTAATCAATGCAATGTATGCGCTATTGTGAATGACATACAATAAACATTATCAACAACAACAACGAAAACAACAACTTAAACACACATCAATTGCATCAACTTAATTAAGAATAATCATTCGACCTACAACTTAAACATGCCACGAATCACATAAATTCGACTTATTCGGTTGTACCTGCAAATCAATTCATCTAGCATCTTTTCAATAAAACAAGTCAACCAAAATTACCTACTAATTTATCTTAGTTACCCCGTCAAATTTCATTTAATTCTGGACAACTAATTATACCGCCTAATTCGGCTACTCGGCTAAATCGGGACTGTTTTTACTATTATACTATTTCTGCTATTATATTAAGCCTCCTATTAAATTATTCCACTGATATAATTTATTTCTACTTACTAAAATTAATCTGCTATACTGAATTAATTTTCTGCTATAGACTGTCATTTTCCTCTTGTATCTAGTTTATCTACTTAATAATATTATTCTACTTAATTTCCATTCTGTTACTTCATAAAATAACCTTTACTATTATTAATTATCAAAGTCTAATTGAGTTACTACTTATATTTATTTACTAAAACATACTAATTCATTTTTCTTCTTTTTCTTATTCTACTAGAGAACATGTTTGGTTCTTAATCAATTTTCCAAATAAAACTAATAGCCAATTAAACAAATGCCAAACAAGGTGTAACACCCCAATTCTACCCCGGTAATTATTATGAAATCAGAGTTATAAAATTCTTTTCAACAAACAATTGGAGTATTACAATTCAACTAAAACAACAACACGCTAGCACAGATACATAACACATAAACTCGGATGAAACGAAACAACATGAATCAACTTTATTAATATTAAGCAGCGGAACTACATTAATCAACTTGGATGTCATAGCATATTTTCAACTTAAAACAATTTAAAGTCAACAATTACTTTTCATATATCAACATAGTTATTCAACAACAAAATCAAAATAGCAAAACAACTAGCGTTCATCCCCAGTGTATCGAGCGACAACCCGACTCGAACTAACAACAACTAAACCTTTGTTCTTCATTACCGCACGTTACCCACGAGGCAACATCACAATAAGGGTGAGATATCTAACAATCTAATAAATCATATGATAAATAATATATTAGAATTCGATATAAATCATCGCTTGCAAATTATTCACACAACAACCAATCACAACAAAATCATCAACGTAATATAACGACCACAATTTATCAACACAACAACATTTATCACAACATACTAAACATAACACAACAACAAATTCACCATCATAACAACTCAAATATGCAACATGTGATGCAACAACTTATTTAAATGCGCATGCATGTGGTACCATTTGGAGCAGAACTCCCAACTTAAAAATCATGCCAGTTTATCGAGGCATTAACAAGGCATGAGCCTTCAACTTTCAACTTGTGCCAATCCAGTTAACGTGGGTGAGCATAGCTCCAACATAAAAATGGTCAATCCAGGCCAACTTAATAATGCAATGTATGCCATGAGACCTCAACTTAAATAACAAATACACAACAATGCGACAACAACAACAACATCATACAACAACTTAAAATATGCATCAATGGCATCAACTTAGATAAACACCGTAATTCACCTACAACTCAAACATGTCCATAAATCGAATAATTCAACTTATTCAACATTGGCCATAGGCCTACAACTTCATTAATCAAAACAACTTATCAACGTTGGTCATACGACCTACAACTTCATCAACGTCAATAGTTTATCAATAAAATTAATACGAGCAAATAACAACCAATTTCACCACAATGCAACTTCAATTTATTAACAACAACAATACCAAAGAAACAACGACAATTCAACGGAAACAACACAACACAGTTTATCACCTGCAATTTCACAATTTACGGCAACCATATAACACACAAAATTAACCAAAATAAACTACAAACAAACCACGTAATTGTTCGGACTATTTCGACTATTTTTGGTTAATTAATCTTCTGCTAAATTACTCAAATTTTCTATTTTAAACTACTATTAAACAACCATAACCTCTACAACTCTAAAATAACTCTAAGGTGCTCAAAATTGCTCTACCGACAACTCTAAAGACAAATACTTTTACCTTTAATTCTACGACTTATTCTACGACTTTTTAGATTTAATTTTAAACGACTCGAAAACAACGCTGACAACTCTAAACATGTCAGAATCACCCAAAATAATTAAAATATGACTTTTAATAAATCAAAACAACTCCTGACAATTTTATTGACAACTCTAACTACTGTATTGACAACTCTAACGGAATTGAGAATAATTTAAATTAACTAAATTATTTACCTCTAACTCAAAACTCATAAAATAAATAATTATACTTAATAATACAAAAATCATTATTATTATTATACTCATGTAATATATATTATAAACTGAAAAATATATTTTATTTAGCTTACAGGAATGTGTGCCGCTACAGTATGTGTATCCAATTTGTTATTCTAAAATTGAACTCATATGTGGTAGTATGTATATATTTCTCTTAAACAAACTATTTATATTTTATAGCTAACTTATTTATATATAGTAGTATGTATATGAATATATATATCATAATAGAGTTGATGCTACAGTACTAGTTGCAAAACAAAAGCCACTACAGTGTAAATAATAAACTGCTATCATAATTTCACTCAATTTTTCTACTGTATATGATAAAGTGGTCGCTACATTAAATTACCAAATTGACATTTTCAATTTTTTTTTTTATTTTTTAAGTGTAGTATAATGTTTAGGTATTAAATTAGATTCTCAATCATCTCTTAATTTCATCAATATATCAATTTCAAACACAATTAATTATCACATATTAAGGATTATTCATCAAAACCTAACAAGTTCAATCCATGAAAATTTGAAGGTTTCAACCTAAACATGTTTCTCATCAAACAGAACAACCACAAATGCATAGTAAATTCTCCATTATCCTAATTCCCACATACTACTCATCATACAACCCATTAGAAAGTTAGAACCCCACCCTTACCTTGGATTAACGGTCTCTCTAATTTCCGGTCGAATTTCTACTTTTCGGTTCCGATTGTGCACTTCCGGTATCCTCTCCTTACCTTTGTGCCTCCTCCTTCTTCAATTTGGTTTCTTTTCTCACGTACAAACCCTATTCCTATTATTTTCTTCCTTTAAATACTCCTTTATATTCTACTCTATTATTAATTAAATTAGTTATTCTACTCCTTTAATAATTTAAGTATTATTCTATCATATATTTTATTGGTCAATTAAATAATACTTCTCATTTTATTTCTCACATTATAATAAAACTCACTAAATATTTTAGTCAATTAATTTCTACTCATAATATTAATTCTCCGACTAAACTGGTTATTCACTTAATCCTATTTTCTTTCTCCCACATACAACCTTTTCCCAAAAATCTTCACTAAACCCTTGTAATTCTCCTTTTATATCTCTTATAATTAAATCCAACTTATAATAATAATAATAATATTGTGAAATGTTTTGAGGTTGAATAAAAGATATATTGTTGTTATTATTGAAGAATTGTGATTCTGTGGTTTAGATTGAGTAACAGAAATAATTGAAAAGTATTGTTATAAGTTCATCCTTGATCTAAGTGTTATGTATTTGTATAGTTGCGATTAAATGCACGTTGTTTTGCGAAGAAATTGTGACATCCCTTGTATGATTATCTTTTCCGCACTCTGATTTAAATAATATTCGATGGGTAGATTTGGGGTGTTACAATAGTGGTATCAGAGCAATGACACCAATTAAATAACTCTATTAATCCACACTTATTTCTAATAATATTCTATAATAAAATTAATTCATCATTAATTAATCTCAACTTCCGATAATTCACTTAATCATCTTAAATCAACTTATAAATTAATTAGTGCTCCTTATAATTATACTGATAAATCCAACTTCGACTAAATTCCAATAAATAATTCCTTATCTAATTTAATTAAATAATTTTCGGGTGTTACACAAGGCATAACGATAATGGGGCACTCATTCTCATCAAGGGGTGACCGCCCCACCTACTAGCATGTACGTACCATCTTTTATTATTCTTTTTTTCTAACATGTATAACACGTTTGGTACTTAATAAATTCTCCACACAAAACCAACTGCCAAATAAACAATTTCCAAACAAGGCCTAAGATAATGGGGCACTCCCTTTTCCTCATGGGGTGACCGCCCCCACTTTGTTTTAGCGTACTATATACTTTTCTTTTCTTTCATTATTTTCCTTATTTTAATAGGCATGTTTGGTACATAGCCAATTTTCCACACAAAACCACATGCTAAATCAACAAGTTCCAAACAAGACCCAAGAATACACAATTTAAAGGGGGGCATTGCCCCCTAGGCTTCCTCCTTATATATATATATATATATATATATATATATATATATATATATATATATATATATATATATATATATATATATATATATATATATATATATATATATATATATATATATATATATATATATATATATATATTTTTATGTTCTTTTCTACAATGTCCATCTTCTTCTTCAACTTGCCTTATGCATTTTCTGTATCATTTGTTCTTATTAAATTAACCCATTTCGCATCTAATATTTTTCCAGAAACACTTCAATTCAGGAAATTAATTATACCACATAGCAATTATGAAATTTTCACATCCAAATACCAACAATAGTAAGAACACATGCAATTTTTTTGTTCATCACAATTTCGTCAATGACAGTTCACAGAAATTCATCAAAACTCAACAATTTCAACACAATCACAGAAAATTAATACAACCCAATCCCACATATTAATCCTCGTACTCCCGATTATAAAATTCAAACTCCACCTTTACCTTGGATTAAAGGCAACTCGAATTACTCGGCCGAATTTCGCGAATCTAATAGGACCCTAATTCTGCAGCAAATAAACTAATATAAATTTTCTGGTTTTTAATTCAATTCATCGACATTAATTTAACAATGCCTGATATTATTGGGATTGGTTCTTCTTATTTTCCTCTCCGCTAGCAGCTTTGTTTCTTCTCTCACGTAGCAGGCAGATGGAACATCTGCTTTTAAAAACCCTTGCCACTTAGTAAAGTTACTTCATATATACTACTTGTTTGGTTTAATCCCTAATAGTCCCGTTCAATCTTCAATTGAGCCTAAAACTAACACCTCAATTTTTTCTACTTGCCACACACCATTTAATCCAACTATATTATTTAATATTCTAATAAAAACTAATATTATTTTCTAATATAAATTCTTCCCGGCTAAACCGACTAATTATCCAATTATTGCTTATCAACTCAAACAATATATTAATCAAATAATGCCTCCTATAATTATTTTGATAATTCTTGACTTCGACTAATTCCAACAATTAAATCTCTAATAATTCATTTAAATAATTAAATGAATTTTCGGACGTTACAGATATTCCTGATATGGATTACTCTATTGCTTCTAGATTATATGTTATTTTGGCCTCATTGTCCAATAACCTTAACACCAGTTTCTTATCACACGTGGTATCTCCATCCATGTTTGTGAATAGACATAAGTTTATTGTGTTTTATTTTATTAACAACAATCATTGAATTCATGTAATGTTGAAACCTGATTGTACATTGCCTCTCGTCACTGATCACTTTAAACAAAACTGTAGTAAAGATGCAAGATCATGAGAAACAGAACACGCTAGACGTATAAAGTGCCAACAAGAAGAACTAAGGAAGTCAA
Organism: Vicia sativa; assembly: GCA_021764765.1. NCBI lineage: Eukaryota > Viridiplantae > Streptophyta > Magnoliopsida > Fabales > Fabaceae > Vicia > Vicia sativa. Next base: position 197,598,258 of record CM038794.1, read on the forward strand.
CATAATTTATTTTCTATTCATATAGTCCAATATCTGTGATTATATATGTATATTTTGTCGAGTTTTGATTGTACCGACACTTTTGGACGTTAATTCATGATACGTTATGTAAAGATTTATGTTAATATATGTATAAGAACAATTTTGTAAGTGTGTACTCATCGAGGGTGTAAATTTCATTGGGATGATGTCATGTCAAATTCTCATTATTTAATCATGAAGACATTATAGTCAAATTAAGAGTTACTTGATAAAAATTTTCGAAACACCAATTATTCTATATTGTTGGATCGTCAATCTTTATTGCGAAAAAGTTAGAGTAATGAAAACTTTTTCTATTTCTGATCTGTCAGATCTATCACGTAGTCTAAAGTATCCCACGCGGAGGTGGTTGTTCTTCTTGTTGGTGCAAAGGTTGCCTATTATTACACTATGGTTGAGATAATGTTCTCGTTTACTCACACTTTTAGTTACCAAATTAAAAATTTTACTTGGAATTAAGAAATTGTGTTCAAAAAAATTGATTGAAATTTGGAACATGGATGAGATAATGTGGTAAGGAGGCATGACAAAAAAAACCCAAAATTGAGTCAACACATCAAAAAGACGACATGAAAGAAAGCCGAGAAGTAGGTGCACCTTACCGAATATGTTGATTTAAAGGTGACTAGCAAAAGACGGAAGTCGACGACGAAGGCTGGTTATGGCGTGTTGGCGGCAACGAATAAGACAAATAGTTTCGTAGTTTAATTTTTACTTTACTACTCCCTCATTTCCCTTTTAAATATCAATTTTTTAATTTTTATACACATATCAAAACAACTAACTATTATTGTTAATGTACTTTTAAACAATGATTACTAAAATATCCTTAATATTTTAATAATTCATTTAATTTCTCTCTCTTTGTTTTGTAATAAATAACTAGGGACAATTTTGATAAAATTATTATCAATATTACTTTTGAACTTTGAAATCACACTTAAAGAATAATTTTAAAAAAACACTAACACTTTAAAATAAACTAGAGTATAAAGGTGTTTATTGATTTGGGAAAATCCGAATTAATTCAGAATCTAAACCAAATTATAGTGTCTAGGTCAAAAGTTTTTAAAAACTGAACTAAACCCATAAAATTTGATGTTAATTAGTTCAAATTACGAATTTTTAAAATTATACTCGCGAAGTTGTCTACTCGAATCAACAATATTAATTATATATATATATATATATATATATATATATATATATATATATATATATATATATATATATATATATATATATATAAATTACCCATAATCTTTTAAGTTATTTAATTGAACAGATCAATCATTTATATTTTTTTGGTTACATATGCGTCATTTATGTTAATTAACACCTGCACGATTGACTTTTTTTCTCAATTTTTTATTTAAAAATGTTAAAGTTACACTAATGGTGCTCATATGTCACTTAATAATATAGGTTAGAGACCGTCATTGAATTATATCATATAATACAATTTTCAAAAATTTTTAGTGCACAAAATTATTTTTAAACTAATTAAAATGCACATAAAAGAAAAAAATTTAAGAAAAATAATAAAATAGAAAATAAAATTTTTAAAAAATTACACAATTATATTTTAAATTTTTTTTCATAATTTTTAGATAAAAAATAAATATAAATTTTAAAAATTAAAATAAAATTAATAGAACAAAATAAAATAGAAAAAATATCAAACAATACAAATCTTAATTAACATAAAAATAAAAAAATTCATATGTAGTAAAAATAACATAAATGAATGACTTAAAGAATCTGGAATAATTTTGCCTAATTTATATTACAATTTTGATAGATAATAGTATAAGATATTCAACTTCAATTAAAAAAAAGTTTTATTTGTTACATTGATTCACAAGTTAAACTCAAAGAATCTGTTTCCACATAACACTTGCTCTTCTTCTCGCCACGTCGTTGATGTCTTTCTGGAACCAGTAAACATACGTTACGCCAGTACCTAAGAAAAATATACTTGTAGAAAACAAACAGAAGAAGACTCACTTGTAGTTGTACTTCATCTAATTACCGGTACTTCTTCTAACCTCTTTTCTCAACTTCAATACATGTCATAATATTTCTCCAACACTATGATCGATGCTGCTTTTAACGTTCTTCTACTCAATTTTGATTCACATCGTCTATGATGCAATGGTACACTGTGTGTATATATATATATATATATATATATATATATATATATATATATATATATATATATATATATATATATATATATGCGTAGCGTTATATTTTTAAGTTGCCTCTGTAACTGCACGTAACATGTTTGATATAATGACATTCACAAAAATGAAGGAGAAATGTTTAATTTTTTACTACCATCAATAGCTTGATTTTAAAATGATGATACATTGTAATGGTTGTGCATCTTTTGACATTTATGTTTAACTATTATATTTCCAGGTTATTTTTTTATCCTTGGGTCTTTCTTCTATTTTATGAAGAGCATTTGAGACTGGCTTTTCAATTTTTTGGTTATGGGGTTTTTAAGGTTTTTGAGAAGGTATAATTACCCCTTGAAAGATAAAACTCAAAACAAAGCATACTTAGTTCAATATATGCAAAGGAGAGGTTTCTCGAAGGCGGGAGTTTTCAATAGCAATGATGCAGTGCTTCCGGTTCTGATCGTTGGTGCTGGGCCTGTGGGTCTTGTTCTTTCTATTCTGCTCACGAAGTTAGGTAGGTAAGGATGGTAATTTTGCAATGACAATAATTTATAATTCAAAGTTTATATAGTTGTTAAGAGTTTACTGATGTAGATAATGCAAGATTTTAAAGTGAGCTCTAGAGTTTCCTTTGCTAATTTGCGTGACTAGTTTTTATGACAATGCTCCTATATCTTGAATAACAACAAATATAAATGAAAGATATGATTAAATTGATGATAAGTGAAATAGGGATTGTGAAGAACAACTTCAAAGTTCATATTCCTTTTGTTTTATCGTAGGTATTAATTGCACAGTTTTGGAGAGAAACAAGGCATTTTCTAAACATCCACAAGCACACTTTATCAACAATCGATCCATGGAGGTTAATATCACTTTTTGATAAATGGTTTTATTTCCAAAAAAGGTATTGTGATGTAGTTTGACTGTTGGTGCCATTATAGATATTCCGCAAGATTGAAGGCCTCGTTGAAGAGATCCAAAGGTCTCAACCACCAGTAGACTTATGGAGGAAGTTCGTATATTGCACTTCCCTTTCGGGTTCAGTTCTTGGATCTGTAGACCACATACAACCTCAAGGTGCTATTCTTTATTCCACGTGAAACACTTTCATGCCTAGTATATAGAAATAGAAAGATTCTCTCTTACAGTAGTTTTGACAATATTACATAGCCTTCAAAATATGCAGCATCAACTATTGTCTATTAGACTACATGATGTTTTATCGTTTTGGTCAATATTAAGCTTCAAAAGATTCATTTATCCTGTACTTGTTGCCAGATCTTGCACATTTTGTCAGCCCAGTCTCTGTTGCACACTTCTCACAGTACAAGTTAACCATGTTACTTCTCAAGCAACTTGAAAATCTAGGCTTCCAAACATGTGCATCTGAAAGCTCAGAAGGAAATAAACAGTCTTATGAAAAGAAGATATTGATGGGTCATGAGTGTGTATCCATTGACACCAGCAATGACTTTGTAACTGTAACTGCATCTTCTGTCAATAATGGGAAGCGTGTAGAAAAGAATATCCACTGTAACATCCTTATTGGGACAGATGGAGCAGGAAGTACTGTGAGAAAGCTTGTAGGAATAGATATGAGAGGTGAGAAAGACTTGCAAAAACTTGTCAGTGTCCATTTTCTGAGTAAACGGCTTGGGAAATTTTTGCTTAAGGAGAATCCGGGTATGCTTTTCTTTATCTTCAACACTGAAGCAATTGGGGTCCTTGTTGCCCATGATCTCAGGGAAGGAGAATTTGTTTTGCAGGTATGATATGCTTAAATATTAAAATGTCACCATTTTGTAATTGGTTTTTTGTGAGTTAAATGTATGATGCTAGTTATATTGTCACAGATACCGTTTTATCCACCTCAGCAAACAATTGAAGATTTCAATCCAAAGGTATCATCTACCCATAACAGAAGGTTTATACAGATTTTTTTTTAATGACATTTGTAATAATACAAGGAATAAAATATCTTGCTAAAGCTAAAACATGGAGTTTGAAGAGGTCATAGGTCATGTCTTTGATGTGGTTAAACCTGATACATTTATGTATGTATTACACACTGAAAGGGACTTGATTTTAGTAGGCATGTGAGAAGTTAATCAGCAAACTTGTTGGTCAAGAGTTTGGAGATGTGGATGTAATTGATATAAAGCCATGGATTATGCACGCCGAAGTTGCTGAGAGCTTTACATGTTGTAGCAACCGAATATTACTTGCCGGAGATGCTGCTCATCGATTTCCTCCTGCTGGTGGATTCGGTTAGTTGTTTTTATCTTTTTGCAGATAGTATAGATGCTTACTGGTCTAAAATGAAAAATGGTTTTCACGACATTACTTAATATCTATGCTAAATAGGGGAGAATTCAAATTTTCTCTTTTTCCATGGCAACATGTGATATGTTTGTGTCTTTATTTTTCTGAACATGGCATTGTCATTTTCCTATACATTGGACGGAGGAGCTTAAAGTGAAAGGTGGAGTGGGAAAATGTTTTCATTTTTAAACAAAAGTTCTCATATTTGAGATATTTAAAAATGATAATATCCTTTGTTTATTTTCATTAACATTTGATAATTCTTTAAATTTAGAATTGAATAACTGACCTTTCTCTTCCCTCTTAATTCCTCCAGTTTTTTTTTTTTCCAAATTAAGGAAATAATAAAATATTTCTAAAACAAATTAATTGTGATTGAAATGTTATCTATCATATTTTTCCTTTTAAAGAAAAATTAAAATCTCAACTATGGTTTTGAGCTTCAACTATGGGGTTTCTTGAGAATGATTCGGATGCTTTATAATATCTGTTTTTTTATATATGAATTTATAATATCTGTTCTCAAACTAATTGGCATAGTAATTTCCTAAATTATTTTGAAAATGACTAAATGAAAGTGCACTTGTAGTGTGACTTTTTCCTCCCAGGAGCAATCCACGGTTTCTTTTTTGTATATACAGTTCCAGGCCAGGGGCAGTGGTGGGAATAGACCTCCCCAAAATGGAAAATCTAGGATTTAAACCCACTATTTTTTGTTATTGCTGTTTATTAAGTGAAGAAATTTATCATAAAATATTGATGTAATTTTGCAGGAATGAATACTGGCATTCAGGATGCCCATAATCTTGCATGGAAAATAGCTTCTGTGATCAAGGGTATTGCCCCAACTTCAATGCTTAATACCTACGACATGGAACGCAGACCAGTAATGCTTTTATTTTCTGTTACATTGCTTAAATAAATATTTATATGAGGCAGACCAGTAATGCTTTCAAAACCCACTGACAAATATTACTGCATTTTATTGTCAGGTCTCTGAATTCAATACAAGGTTAAGTCTTGAAAACTATAGAGCTGCCATGTCTGTTCCTACTACACTTGGTCTCGATCCAACTATTGCAAACACAGGTACCCAAAGTTATTTTCGTGTAATGATTTCCTTTTATATTTTTCATCATCAGTTAATCAAAGAATCTTACATGGTGCTGTTCAACTCCATCCATGTTAAATTATAACTGAAACTTAGCTGATTTTTCCTCATTTGATTGCAGTACATAAAGTTATTACTAATGGGGTTGGTTCCATCTTACCATCCGGATTGCAGAGGCTAGCTTTGGATGGTATTTTTGCTATAGGTCGTGCGCAGCTCTCTGAATCTGTTCTGAATAAAAGTAACCCTCTTGGATCCTCAAGGTTAGCTAAGTTAAGACATATATTTGAAGAAGGAAAAAGCCTTCAACTTCAGTTTCCTGCCGAAGATCTTGGTTTTAGGTATCACTGAGCTACATATCACTATTGTTGTATTCGCCTAGCTTAGCCATTACTTTAGTTTTACATTTTTGTATGGTAGTATAATCATTTGTTATTATATTTAGCATTTTGATGGATGGGCATTTTTAGGCACCTGTCTAACTCAGCTGTTGAACTTAGGTACCTACATGGTGCAATTATGCCAGAGAGTAGTGATGTTGAGAGTCCTCCACAAGTACCCACAGGTCGTCGCAGGGACTATATCCCTTCAGCACAGCCAGGATGTAGACTGCCTCATATGTTTGTGAGAGTAAACCCATTAAGCGAGGTTTGTAGCACTGTTGACCTATAAGACTTTAGCTGAGGGATTAGCTAGCTGGTTTTCATTACTTTTAGACATCATTTTTTGTTGATACAGTGTAAGTAATATTTTGTAGGAGACTGTTTCTACGCATGATCTTGTGTCTGGAGATAAAGTTGAGTTCGTTCTCATCATAGCACCTGTGAAGGAATCTTATCATTTAGCTCGTCAAGCATTCAAAGTGGCTGAGGAACGACAAGTTTCTCTCAAAGTGTGTGTTTTTTGGGGTACTGATTCTGCTGAAAGACTCGGTAAAGGAAGTAAAGAGGTATTATCACCCTGGAGGAATTATGCAGACGTTGTCGAAGCTAGTTCAACAACTTCAAATTGGTGGGAGATGTGTAACATGAAGAACAGAGGGGCTATTTTAGTTAGACCCGATGAACATATTGCCTGGCGTACAATTTCAGGAATTACTGGAGATCCTAGGGCGGAAATGCAGAGGGTTTTTTCTGCTATACTCGGAGCACAGTAATAAAATAGACAAATCCCAGAGCATCACCAACAAGGGTTTTGTCAGAGTTTCAAACACTATGCCACCATTTTATAATTTTTATTTTCATTGTAGCACATCTATTTGATAGTCTCAGTTCCATAAAAAAATTATAGTATTCTATTTAAGCTTTTGTTCCTTACATTATAGTATTAGTTATACTTGTAATAAACTAACAAAAAATTTAAAATCTAAGGTATCTTATGAGTTGATTAAATAAATATACACGATTAAAGTAAAAATATATTGGGTTGTATTAATGCGTAAGATTGATTAGTTGAAAACCATTTCATATTTTCTGATATGATAAAGTTGGACTGGATCCAAAACCATCTGGTGTTTGTTAGGCAATGTGTAAATTTCAGTCTTAACTCCAGTTTCCAAAAGCAAGAAGTGATCAAATTGAAACACAAACAATTTCATCTACCTATATTTTCGTTTTATACGTGAAAGTAACAATCCCAACTGATAAAAAGAATAACTAATAAAGATGAATAGGAGAAGCCAACTGATAAAAAGAATAACTAATAAAGATGAATAGGAGAAGAGTTTCTAATATCAAAAGAGCTACATATTCCAGAGTAACAGACTACAAGTAATATAAATAAATTTTCTCAAACATTGTCGAGATCAAAAAATTGTAATAGACATGTGCTCTAGCAAGTTAATGATTCCATACGACAGACACTTTCATTACATCAACTAGTGTAATTAATACAGTTCAATTTCCGACCGTCAATGTTGATATGGAGGTTAACTGAATGCAGGCTGAGATCAAAAGGAATGTGCCCATATGACTGTATCTGGTTGAAAAAACTCAACACAAGAGACTTGGTGCTTTGGATTTTCTATACAACGGCCCAAAGGGAATCCTCAAATTATAAATATCCAACATGTGTTATTATAAAACCAATAGATGCTGTTACAATTCCAAGTAAACTACCAGCAATAACCTGCAATATGAATTTAGAATATTAACAAGGGAAACCACCACTTGTAATTTATTTTGACAATTACAAAGTACAATGAAAGCAAAACTCAGTTAACGAAGGATTTTTTTTTCTTCTCGAAAGAAATTACATAAAAGAAAACTAAAGTTAGTCCGCTTATCCTATCTTATTGTTCCGATTAAATTACAGAGATAAGTAGAAAATGAGATACAGAGTGCCACAATATGTCTCAAAAGTGTAGCAGTGAGAAAGCTATACCCTTGTTAATGACTTGATATTTTCTATATTGATCGATCCAACATTCGCTTAACACCAAGTATAATCAGATACTACGAATAGAATAGTATCCCGATTCCTGATAGTACTAAAATAATATATATAATCCAAGGAAAATATCATCTTAATGATTCAAAGAAAGTAAAACATAGTGTCATAGATTTGAATGTTCATAAAAGACGATTGTATACAACATAATCATCACCTACTATACACAAGCAGTAGCAATGCTCATCGAATATATTTAGTGTAGACACTCAACAAACATCAAAATCCATATACTTACTTTAATATTTAGTGTAGAAACAACCAATCATCCACTAAATTCATTAAATAATGACAGAAATTAGAACGCAATAAAATGCAAAATATTGAACCTGAGGCGGAGTATGCCCAAGAAGCTCCCGAAGAGGTCTGCTGTCAGCCAGAGGATGTTCAGCAGGAAGTTCAATAACAATTTGGTTAAGAACCTGTAAAAACCCAGTCATTCAAATCCAGTAAACACAATTTGAAATCAATCAAAACAAATAGCGATATCCGATCAATCAAACCTCTGCTTGTCGTCCCGCTTGCAATCTTACACCAGTAGCATCATACATCACCTACCAACACAACAACAACATCTAATATCAGAACCTCTCCCATAAAATATAGATCAAATTATAGTTAGGGCAAAAAAAAACCATACAATGATAGCTAGAACCAATGCAGTAGCGAAAAGCGGTCCACCAAATCCTTCACGAAATCCAACCGCTGTAGCAAGAGCAGCAACAGTAGCTGAATGAGAAGACGGCATCCCACCCGATCCAATCAATTGTTTCGGATCCCATATCCTTTCCTTATACCTACAAATACATAATCAATCAAATTTCAGAAAAAAGTTACAATTGAATTGAGATCGGAATTCGGAATGAAGAGTTACCAGACGGTGAAGAATTTGATGAATTGAGCGATGGAGAAAGCAACGATGGCGCAAAAGAGAGGGTAATTGCCAAAGGTTGAAGACGACGACGTGGTTGTGGTAACTGTAGCGTCGTCCATGGGTTATTCTATTAATTAATTAATTAATTAACCAGTGAATTAATTAATTAATTAATCAATTAATAGATGAGAATGAATTGGGGAAATTCTTCTGGGTAGATTTTTAAGGAATGGAAGTGCAGTTGAGATTTTTAATGGAGGAACAAGAGAATGGTTTGTGAATTTATTTATAATAATGGTGACAAAAGGAAAGGTCATAAATATACATTTCTACTAGGAATGTGAAAATGTTTGTTAAAGTGGCTTTGATTGAATTTCTTTGAAATCAAAATAGTTCCATTCCACAAGTCAACAACTAACGGTCTATGCTTATGAATATTCTTTTGTTCCTTTCCGTTTTTTCTTAAATAAATAAAAAAACAAACTATATTTCATAGTCTATCAGGATTAGATCTTAAAATCTTTCAGAGTCGAAATATATTAGATAAGTTATTAAACATCAATGCATCATTCAACATTATATTTCACATTTTCTTTCACCTTCGTCAAAAATCTTCAATCTTCATTCATTTAAGGTTAAATATGTCACAAATCTTTATAAATATGTGACATTGTACTTTTAGGATTATTTTTTCAATAACCAAAATCAAATATATAAATAATTATGTATTAAAATTAATTACTTAAATAATCAGGTTTTAGGGTAAAAATACAAGCAGGAGTCATCTCAGTTGACTCTTGTATTATTATTTTAATAAGGATGAGTCATTCCAGATGACGCATATATGGAGGGTTTTTTCTTAAAAGCCATCTGAGATGGCACCTAAGTGTTAAATAGATGGAAAAAGGCCATCTGAGATAGCGCCTAGGTGTTAAACCTAAAAACAATTGATTCAAATTAAAGTACGGGACATTGTTGTGAATTAAATTTTAAATCTAAATTTTCATTACAAACATAGCGAATAACAGTTACATAGTTTTATTCTCGGCGATCTGGGACATGTAGACGACCACGGGTTCCACAAGCGCGTCCTCTCCTAACTCGTGTAATGCGTGGTTCATGAGTCTGTTGTGGTTGGGTCGATGGCCCTGTGGTTGGGTCGATGGTCACTCGTAGTGTATGCAATCAAGATCCATGTATGCCTCAAGATCTGCATTGCTTATCATACCGCTTTCGTATAGAAGTGTTCCCATATTCTCAAAACTTGGTCGTTGTGGTAGGGGGTTAGGTTCCATGTGAGGATGATAGCACTCGTCATCTGTATAGGTGGAGTATGAATGTGTAGGGTGAAAAGGAAATTGGGTGTTTGGAGATTGGTACCCATACGAATGATGGAGATTTGGTACGGTGATGGTTGGTGGTATATTGGGTTGGTTGGGGAATATTCATTGGACATGTCACTGTCCGGGCTGAGGTGAGATGTTGATGGGCCTATATAGGAGTGTTGGACATATGCTCTTTCTTCGGAGTATTGTATTTGAGTGTTTGGCATGTGGGAGTATTGAAATTGTGTGTCTGGCATTTGGGTGAGTTGGTAATCAGGTTGAGATTGGGGTTGGGATAGAGTGTTAGTGGTCCTGTATCGTCGGGTTGGTTGGCGGGAGGTTGATGGACGTTGGGATTGTTGTTGGTAGTGTTGTTGTTAGTAGTGCTGTCGCGGTTGTTGTTGGTAGTGTTGTTGCAGTTGTTGTTGTGGAGCTGAGGGTTGGCCCCACTGGCACTGGGTGTGTGGGTTGACCAAATAGCGGGGGTGAGAGACATGCATTTTTGGGTTCGTTACGGGTCGGTACCAAGTAATGTATTGAGGAGAGTGTTGCATACTTTTGTCATCCTCGTAAACAAAAAATTGTAAGACATGGTCCCGACGATTTTTCCACATCCTACAAAACTCCCTGGAATTTTTTTTCCAATTATCATATCCCCATTGGGCATCGTCCATTTTGAGATGCCATAAATCCAAACATATCGGATTGCTTGGTATGTCTTGGAACATATTGAATTGCATCTTCACACGGTCGCTGTGGTGCATTTCCACAATGTTAAAAGGTGTGTGGGTTGATAATATCCAAGTGGAAAGGTGGACATGGTCATATGATAATGGAGTGCGTTGTGGTCACATGATAACAAATCTAGTCGAATCAATGAACGACGTCTTTAAAGGCATAAAAGCACTCCTAATAACCGCTTTGGTGATTACAACATATTTTAGGATGACCTCGTTGTTTGCAGAGAGAGGTGAAATATGGAACGCGGTGGTACAATCTTATGTCATGGCGGCGTGTGCACATGTTCATCAAGATGCACTACTACTTCTTTCTCTCATTTACAAGTCTGAGACCTTGCTCAATGCATACAACAATGCCTTCGAACCGGTAGCAAAACCAAATTATTGGCTTGCTATAAAAGGGAAGTAGTTTGACACAATAGTCAAATGCGAAGAAATAAAAAAGGGTCGTCCCATAAGCAAACGTATCACAACTGAAATGGACGACCTTGACAAACTAGAAAGAAAATGTGGTCTATGTCGTCAAGTCAGACACAATCGAAAAAATTGTCTTATGCGTGCTACAAGCTCGACATCGTGAAATTTGTATGGAAATTATCTGCACATTTTAATATTATAATGGAACCTCTTTTCATTAATAACATTTCTTACAACCATCAATACACAAATAACAAAATAAAACACAACACGATTAAAACAACAACAGAAACAACATGAAAATATAACTTCAAACAACAATTAAAGCAACATGAAAATGTAGCATCAACAACACCAAAAATTATTTAAGACACTACAACCGTTAAAAAAATTTCATCGAGGATCCATACATCATCACAATAACGTCTATGTCTATTTTGACTTCCTCCAACCAAATTCAAGGTTGTCCAGTTGTGAAATTCATGGTTGTTCTCTTCCTCTAGATCCTTCTAATTTCTTCGTCGACTTCTATTTCTCTCTCTAACTATCGCATCAACTTTTTCTTCAGTTTGACCATGGTAAAAATGTGCCAAATTTCATTTTCATCGGAGGTTTGTAGACCGAGAAAACAACATATTCATCGTTGGTATGAATGTATGGTGATGTCATGGCACAAAAAAAGAGAGAATATGAGATGAGAAGTTGAGAAAATGTGAAGAATGAAAGAGACATGGGTGTTGTATTTATAAAAAACACAAATACACGTAGGAGCCATCTAACATACAAAAGGGAGGCGCCAATTGAGATGGCGCCTAAGTACATTTGCTTAGTGCAGAAGTCATCTCAGATAGCACATAAGTGTATTTATTTCCTAAAACCTGGTTATTTGCATAAATATTTTCAAAACATGGTTATTTTCGTTTTTTCAATACATGGTTATTGAAAAAAAAAACTACTTTTAGTCCCAATAATTTTATTTTTAAAAATATAATTTTCTTGTAAAATTTGACGTCCTCGTATATGGTTTGTGACATTAGTTCCCACTAACAGAGGATGACGTGATACATCACGTGGAAGATTATTTAGCAAAAATCTGAAAATATTTGAAATTACGGGTATGGGTGGGAATAGGTCAGACCAACTAACAGGAGCCTACGACCCAGCTTACACAGGCCCAGGTCAGGCATGACTTTTTTTAAAAATAGAAAACGCTTAGACTTTTTATAAGCCTATTTAGTTAAAAAACTAGGCCATATGCTATGAAAAAAAGCCTTTTAAGGCTATCAGTCTGGCCTATTTAAATAAATATGAATAAATTTAATATTGTTATTATATTTTATTTGTACTTTGAATTAAATGAAAATAAAGTTTAGTTATCTTGCAGAATTTATGAAAATAAGTTGGAAAAAAAATTATGAAAAATATCATATGTCATTTTCACATAACTTAGGTTAATAGGTAAATTTGAATAAGTCAATGAAATAAGCATTTATTCTTGTTGATCTTTAATCCGTTAATCTATTTAAATATTAGTTAAATTTCTTATTCACAAATGTTAAAATAAAACAGACTTTTATGTAGGCTATTAGGCCAAACAGGCCCTCGAAAAGGCTAAGCTTATGCCTGAAATTAAGCCTATGATAGGCCATAGGTCAGGCTTATGCTTTAAAAATTTAGCAGGTCAGGATCAAGCTTGGCAAAGCCTAACTCGGCCCAGCCTATTCCCACCCCTAGTTGCAGGGGTTTTAAACCTCCTCTAGAATAACCTAAAAAAACAAAACAAAAATATTAGTTATGGACTCTTGAGAGTAGATGTTAAGAAGTAGATCTATTTTGAGTTGTTAGGTGTTATTAAGGGACTAAGTTACACAGTCATAAAAAAGATATATTACATGGATTCTACAACTAGGATGAATGTGTTGGCTGATGACAAATGTGCGTTAGAGATTGTTAATCTCTACAGGGTTCATCTTAGTGTTTACATATTTATTTACCACACATTGTTGAGGCCTGAATATATTGAAGGTCCCGTTGACGAGATACCCCTTAATGAGATAGTAATAAGGACTGAAATTGTTCTTAAGGAGACGTTGAAGGAAATTGATGATAATGTACAAATAAAAACTGATGATGAAGCTAGGTCGAGTGATGTAAGGGAAAATGATGTTAACGCAAGGGAACTGGTGATAATGGACAAAGGTTTTATAAGGTTGTTGCTGAAGTTATGAGTGATGTAAGGAAAATGAGGCAATGGAAAATGATGATGATCTTAGTTTTGATGATGCAAGCTTCAATTATGATAGTGCAATAGAGGTAGTATTTTATGATGATTCTGATCATTATGATACTGAGTTGGATGGGGAAGAGGGTAACTTAATTGGCTATGACATTCAAGATGATGATAAAAGGTGAATAGCAAAAAAGGTAAAGAAAAATGGGACGAAAACAAAAAGTTTAAAGGTATTGATAATGAAAGTGAGTATTTTAAAAGTGAGTGTGATAATGATGATAAAAGTAGAGTTAATAGAAAGAAGTATCAAATATTCAAGATACAAAAGGACACGACCTATTACAAATGGAAGATGGGAACATATTTTAGTACTAAATATGATTTCAAGGAAGTAATTACCTCTTATGTAATCAAATTTGACAGAAATTTAAGGATCATTAAAAATGCAATATAAGGGTTAGGTGTAAAGAGAGATGTGAATGGAAATCTTATTGTGGTAACTTATCTACTGATGATTCTTGACAAATAAGAAAGGTAGTAGACACTCATAATTGTAGTAGAGAATATAGTGTGAAGTTTTTGAAGGCTAAATTATTTAGCAAAAAGATAAAAAAAATTCACTTAAAACCAACCCTAAAATGAAGCTCAAGGACATAAAAAAAGGGTGCAAAAAGAGTGGAATATGGGAGTCAACAAGACCAAGGCCGTGAGAGCTAGGTTTGCAGTTAGAGACATGGTTGATGGGCCTTTCATATGGGATTATACTAGGATTTATGACTATTGCCATGAGTTATTGAGATCAAACCCAATGTCAACCGTAAAATTGAATGTTCAATCTACACAATGAGGTATTGAGGATCAAAGAATATATTCCAGAAGACTATACATATGCCTTGTAGCTTGTAAGGAAAACTTCAAGTTATGCAGACATTTCATAGGTCTTGATGGCTGTTTTTTGAAAGGTCTTTATGGAGGTTAAATCCTTGAAGCCATAGGTAGAGATTCCAATGATCAAATGCTATTAATAACATTTGTAGTGGTGGAGATTGAAAACAAGGATAGTTGAGCGAGTCATGCATCAATTCAGGTATATGTAGGTTTTTACTTTAGATGGTTAACTTGTGGGTAATGTTTAATGTGTCCACATTTATTTGAGTGAGTCACGCGTCAGTGCAAGTATATGTAGGTTGTTTAGAGATAACTCTTTGCATCAGCTCCTCCAGCCATGGTCTGTAGAGATGTGGATGTCATGTATGATAATTTCCTTAATCATTTGGTACCGATTGAGGCATAAGGTTTCGTAGCTCCTAGTGTCAGCTCACCAAGAAATATAAGTGAAAGAGTAAGTTAGGGAAGATCATGTTGTTATGTGTTGTGTGCATGTCGTCATAATATGGATCTTGTTCAAGGAGATATAGAAAATAAAGTATTTTCGATATGCTCTTTTGAGAGGGTCATTGTAGATGTCATTCTTACCATAGCACGAACAACATTACAATATAAGAGACAATAAAGGAGTGCAAGAGTGTGACATATGTAGTAATATAGTATTTATATTAGGGATAAAATTATTGTTTGTAATTTATTTTGGCTGTATTGTGGATTCATGATTGATTAATTTATATATGATATTTTCATATTATTTGATTAGTATATGGTTTAATTCATAAAAAAATAATAGTATAATTATAATACATAATCTATTATATTGATGTGTTTTTAAAAAATATAAAAATTTACTAGTTAGGAAAAATACAAAAATATATCTATGTATTTTGCCACGGAGATGCATCTCCTGACAAAATCATATTAAAATGAAAGTGTCTCAGTTATAAATTATCATGGTGCATATATTGTGAATACGAAAAAGCTCTCTAGACAATTTTCTAATAAAAAGAGAGCTGTGATTAAGTTAAGTATTTATTTACGCATTTCTAAATTTGTAAACATTTTTAGAATTTCCATAGGGGTGCTTCTCTACCGATTAGGGTTGGAAAAGTAACCCCTTTTATTTTATAATTTTATAATTTGGGCCGGGAATTTTGTGGCCCGTCTCATATTTCTTATGCAAGGAAAAAGAGTAGAAGGCTAAACCTAGTTCTGCACATTTTCGTTCGTTGCCCTCTGCAAGACCACCGTCTTCCGAGTTCCGACAACCATCACCGGCAGATTTATCAAATTCCATCCCCGCAACACAATCGGCGAGGTATATTCACGACTTCTGTTTTCAACTCTTTTTCAATTCAATCGAACTATGTTCACACCTCTGTAATCATCAGGTACAGAAACAGCAATGTCCGAACACGAAGTAACCAACGAAGTAGTGAGAGAGAAGAAGAAAGGGAAACACGATAAACCCAAACCATGGGACGATGATCCCAACATTGACCACTGGAAGGTTGAGAAGTTCGACCCATCTTGGAACGAAGGTGGAATGCTTGAAGTCAGTTCCTTCTCCACCCTCTTCCCTCAATACCGCGAAAAGTATCTCCAAGAAGCCTGGCCACTCGTTAAATCCGCACTCAAAGAATTCGCCATCTCTGCCGAACTCAACTTGGTATATAACCAATTCTTATTCTTATTTTGCATTGATTAATTCCACATGATTTTTATTCCATTCGCAATTCGCGCAGGTTGAGGGTTCCATGACTGTTTCAACAACCAGAAAGACTAAGGATCCGTATATTGTTGTTAAAGCTAGGGATCTTATCAGACTTCTTTCTCGGAGTGTACCCGCTCCTCAGGTTATATGGGTGACTTCAATTTTTGTGTTGTTTTTCTATTTATGATATATGAAATTGTTTGTTGATTTAGGTGTTTGTATGTTGATTGTGTTTCTCAGGCACTTAAAATACTTGACGATGAAATGCAATGCGACATCATTAAAATTAGCGGGATGGTTCGCAACAAGGTAACTTCAATGAGCTCTCTGATTTAACTTGACTTGTGGGGTTTGTTGTTATGCAAATGTTTTTTTTTATTACTCTGAATATTCTTCTCGCCGGTTCTTTACTTTTATGATTTCTCCTCTGTGATTTTCTTTGTTTAGTTTTAGTTTTAGAATATCAATTATAGCTAGATAATTCAATTATTATTTTTTAACTGCATTGAAATTCACTACACACTCAGTACTTCTTTGATAAAGTACTGCATACCCTATAATTGTACTAAAAAGAATCATCAAACCATTAAGTTTTTTTTCTTCTTCTTCCATGCTCTGATCAGCTCATTTATTATTTATTATGCATATATATGTTCATTTAGATCTTGTATATGGTCTTATAGTTTTCAGAAAAGAAACGTTTACAAATTATTCTGATGGTATGAATCCTCCACTGATATTTGACTGCAGGAGCGATTCGTAAAAAGAAGACAACATCTTGTGGGTCCAAATTCTTCCACTTTGAAGGTGTGTTTTGTGTAGATTTGTTTTTTAGCATTGGTGATTGGCTTGGTTGTCATTTCTATTATTATTTTGTTCTGCATACCTCTGCTGACTTAGGCTTTGTATCTCACCTTTTCTCCAACTACAATGGTGCAGGCTCTTGAAATACTCTCAGGCTGTTACATTCTTGTCCAGGTAATATCAGTTGTTGCTTCAGATTCAAAAGACTGGATATTTAATTGCACTATGATTTAGGTCGAGTACATAATCAGCGTTTCTAAGTGTGCTTGTAATTTCACAGGGAAACACGGTTTCTGTGATGGGTTCATTCAAAGGTTTGAAACAAGTCAGAAGAATTGTTGAAGAATGCATGCTGAATAAAATGCACCCTGTCTACAACATTAAGGTTTATAAATTTGCATTTTCTTCACTTTATTTTATACTTTCAGATGTAGAAAATATCTTATTTCTTTGCACTTTGGCAGATTCTGATGATGAAGAAGGAACTTGAAAAAGATCCAGCACTTGCCCAAGAGAACTGGGATAGGTTTCTTCCAAAGTTTAACAAGTATGGCTTTAATTATTTGATAATTTGTATATTCAGAGTATGCACTCTCTGCTTCAGTTTTGTTTATGCTTCGTTTCTTTTTTCAGGAAAAATGTTAAGCAAAAGAAGGTTAGCACCAAACAGAAGAAGCCATATACTCCTTTCCCTCCTCCTCAACAACCCAGTAAGGTGAGACAACCATTTTCTCCTCGGCATTTCCCTCTTCTATCAAATATTTTCTGTTTATTCGTGAAATAAATTCTAAGGTTCCTTCATAACTTATGTGATATTTCAGGTTGATATAGAATTAGAAACTGGGGAATACTTTATGAGTGACAAAAACAAATCCAAAAAGAAATGGCAAGAGAGGCAGGAGAAGCAGGCAGAAAAAACGGCTGAAAACAAAAGAAAACGAGAAGAGTCCTTTATCCCACCCAAGGTCTTCTGCTGCTCTTCTCTACTTTCTCACAAAATTATTCGATGCCTAATTTCTTTCATGGTATTTTAACAAAATTCTATTTGTACTCTTTAAGGAGCCTGCAAAGCCCGTGGATAATTCTGAGGATGCTAATAATAATGTTGCTGAAATGACAATGTCCTTAAAGGTACGAGGTTATATCTGAATTTTCATTTGGCATGACAATTTTTCTTATTGTTATTACAAGTTTTCTTTGTCAAACTGTTAGTTTATCTTCAATGGATAGTTATCTTACTTGAATCCAAAATGGTTCCTCCTCCACAGGAAAAAACAAAGAAGTTTAGGAAGCGCAAATCTGAAGAAAATATAAATGCTGAGGCATATATTATAGGGTCTTCGTCAGAACAACCATCAAAAAAGAAATCAAAGAAACAAAAGTCTTAGAAGATCTTGATTCTAAAGATGGAAGATGTGCATTTGATGTAAATTTCATCTATAAATTTTGATCCAATGTGTGTTACATGAACACTTGTGGTCCCTGTACAATTTTTCTCTTTCAAAATCGGTTCCAGATACTTATGTAAGAGAACTATATTTGGTTCATTTGTTAAACATGGCGCAGTACCATTTTGGTAGTTTTGTGCGGAAAAAGGGAACATTTTAATCTAGGATGATACATTTAAGTCGCATATTTGAGCAAGAATGAAAAGGAAGGGATAGAGAAGAAAGGAAATTTAAGTAGCTAAAGGGAATTTTGTTTTGCGCCTAAATGGTATTGAGTTTCCTCTTTCTCTTTCATCAGTGTTTCCTATTCATCTTATAACACATGTTAAAAGTCATGTTGGTGTTAAGCTCCAATTGATACTTCTGTGACCGACAGTTGGAAACAGCCACAGTCTGTAACGGCAAACAGACCGTGCATTGCTGTTCACTAGACAGCAGGTGACTTTAAGAAATGTTACTTCTAAATGATGATAAGTGAACTATATCTTCTTTGTGGTTTAGGTTTTTGAGTTTAGATTCTTAGTCATATGATTAATAATTTAATGAGATGGTGATTAAGGGTAGATTTTTTCTTCCTATTTTTGAAAATAGATTTTTCAAAATATTAGAAGTTTTTCTATATTTGTTTTTTCTAAATTAGATTACTAATTTTGACATCTTATAACATAAACGTACATTATTGAAAATCAACATATAATCAAAATTGTAACTTTTTCAAAAAATTATATTTTAAAAATAATTTTTATGAAAATCTATTTGAAATAGTTTCAAAATTAAGTGATTTTATTTGAAATAGCTTCAAAATTAAGTGATTTTATAAAATTTTGATATTCAAAAATAGTTTTAATAAGATAAAATACTTAAATTAACATTTTAAACATTTTAAGAACAACTATTTAAACAAAATTAAACTTTTATAAAAAAAATTTTACACAATTCTATTACACTATAAAAATTATTTTTTAAAAAAGCCAAAACAAAGAGGTCTTAGGAGGCCGTTTGAAATTGATTTTTTAGAATTTTGGAGAAGAAGATTTCGGAGATTGTGTCTATATTTTAAAATGTATTTGATATTTTTAAATTTTTTTAAATCAATATAATTTTAAATGCTAATTGATATATTATTTTTTAATTTTATAATAATATCACACATCGTTATGTAAACACAATCTTCCAAAAACTTTCCCATAAAAAATTAACTCTCAAACAGTTCCTAAATGATTAAACCTGATAAAAGAGACTTCCCATCTAACTTAACATAAAGATAACATTCATCTTTGCAGTGTTTTAAAAATCGGACTGGTCGGTCGGATCGGTTGAATTGAGAACCGGTCAGATAATCGGTCTGGTTCAATAATTGGATCGAGGATGTCGTTGAACTGGCAAGAACTGGTAAAAATCGAGAAAACCGGTGGTTCAACTGTATTTTTTAATTTTTTTAATTTTTTTTACTCAAAACTTTTAAATTTTTCTAAAAATATACAATTTTTTTTTATTCATTTCGATTATTTTATTAAAATATTATATTTAAATAAAAAATAAAATTAATTAATTATATTATTGACAGAGAAAATGTTGTTGATGCGGTTGAGTTTATAGATAATTTTGATATTGAAGAAGGATATCTTAATATTGAAATAATCTTTACTCTTTGAAACTAAATAGTAGATAATAAAATTATTTTGTTATAAATTATTCAATTATACTATGTTGCAATTATACTTTGTAATTTTGTACTATTTTATTATATATGATACCTATATTTAAAATATAAATTATCAAATTGAAAATTTATTTATGATATGATATTTTTAAAATATTTAAAATTTAAATTTAGATTATCAAATTGTGAATTTATTTATATATGGTATTTTTTTTAAAAATTAGTACTAATTATATTTTGTAGAGATTGAGTCATCCGGTTCAACAAGTTTTATACCTATATAGTTTTGTTATAAAGGCCGAACTATTCAACCGAGTTATCCGGTTTAATCCGGTTTAGTCATACGGTTCGACCAATAACCCAGTAGTTCGACCAATAAATCAGTGATCCAATACCTTTACCGATTTAATCTTCGATCCGATTTTTAAAACACTGCAAGCATAAAGACAACATCCATCTTTGTTTATTACAAAACAAAGACTAACATGTAATAATTAATTAACTCTTGGTTGATAACCATTATTTGTACTAATAATTCATTATATCAATACATAATTAATTAATTTAACATTCTTTCATTTGAATGGTAATTTAACATTATCAATTATTAATTTTAATTGGATATAAATATATTTTAAATGATTGTTTAGAAATTAAAGGCAAGAGCAAAATAAGTTATGTTGTTATCCTTTTTGGAAGACAAAATTAATCAACTTAAAAATTGTGTTCATAGCTTTATAGGATACATCACTTTTGTGCACGTTTTTGGACTTTCTTTGGTGGTATTAGGAACTCAAAAGTATCAAATGTAAATATGAAATCATGTTAATTGTCAAACATGTTTTTTTTCTTCATGTTGGACTATTTTACTATAAGCGACTTTTAGGAATGTATGTCCTATAATAAAACTTCTAATCCTATGAGGGAAAATCTCTAGTCAAGTCAACACAATCATGTTTTCATCATATCCATCTGTAGACCCTAACATTCACTAGCCTAAGTGTTTGTATTTCATCGTATGTATCAGTCAATAAATCCGCATGTCCCTATTTCTTCTTAGATACTCTTGCCCTCATAAATATAACAAACAAAATATTTCTAACAAATTCATGTCAATATTTGAATCTTGGAGGCTCCCTACAATGAATTGTGTATTCTCGAAATGTAATCAAACACGTCTTACGACAAATAAAGTTACTTTCATCAATAGAAAATAAAGGAATCATAAAGAGATAAGGATAGTACGATACTCTACCAATGATATATGCAAATATAACTCATCAATAGGAATAACTGAGAGAAAGTCCCGAGTATGTGCTACTAACAAACAACCAATAATTTCTTTCTTTTGTGTGGTCATGTCAAATTTAACTTTCACATCCAGAACATTTTTATTAAAATGAAAGCTCACCAAAACATGTTGTAGTTTAGGGAAGACGATGTCCTTTCTAGTAAAATTACTAAGGTCAAATATATAATCTTACCAGTAATACTATCCAAAACTTAATCAAAATCAAAGTCCATGACATATATCTCATGTCTCAGTATATGATATTGTAAGACTCATGATTAGACATTGGAAACCATAAAAGTGTATGAGGTAGCCTATGCTTATAAGTACAAACTCAACCCCTCAATTCTAATATGTAAAAAAGCCACATTCCGCTGAAGATCCCCAAAGCAAGGACCTAATCAAACATGATGTCTTCAATATACCTTTGCAAATATACATCAAACCCAATAGATAATTTCTCCACGTGAATCAACTGGCATATTCTTAGGCCAAAAAGTTTAGTGATACCCATGCAAGATTGAAGTATAAGAAAATGCATTAACTTAACATTCCTAACAACCTTCTTCATGGATAACACCATAATTCAACCCCCATCTCAACTAACATTCCCTCCAAGATATTTCATCCCCAACACCACTCTCCCAATGTTTGAAGGAAACAACCCTCGACGAAGTTTACTGACAGACATGAAGGCCAAAAGATCTTTGTCTGGCGAATATTCAATTCAAGGCTCAATCATAAACCTACATCTCAAATGATGTTAAGGGTTTTATCCACCTCTTCCTAATCTTTAATAAATAAGAATCTTTCACTAGACTTTGATCTTAAGAGGATGTAACACAATAGTAAAAATAAGTGTCATTAATGGGTCACCTTGTTGAAATCTAGTAGCTGGAAAAATATGTTCTTTCCCAAGGTACAACATTGTTGTCTGACCATAAAGAACTCAACCCACAAAGAAATAAATGGACATCTCACTTACATATGATGCAATAAGGCTTATAAGTCTACCATATTAATGCAATAAGAAAATCTATCATGAGCATATACAAAGAACCATTTATATGTAACTTTCTCAACATCATGATGACACTATGCAAAATGGCATCCCCACAACCTAATAGTCCGGTCCTAATTTAGAATTCATTTATATATTGTGTTAGATATTTACTGACTTCTTTCATAGAAAACTTGGATATCATACGCCTCCGAATAGAACCTTCTACAATTGAGCGTATCCCACTATCAGACTTCAATAAAAATGTCAATGGTGCAAAAGCAGCAAAATATTTGGGCATCTTTCTCTCAGTTGTAAGTTAACAATTAGATTGATCACATTTAAAATATATTTTGCCACAATTGAACCTTATCCATATATAACATCTAATATGTTTTGAGCTTGTAAATCATTTATACCATATGAAGTCCTTTTGGGGAACGATTTAATGCACATGGGAATGATGTTAACTTTAGGCACCATGGAAGCTTCATAGAACAATGTGGTCGGAATAGACAAAAATGATATGTACGAGTGGTTAGCTTCCAAAACCTTCATGTCATCTTTATTAAAAAGGTCAATCTGAATGACCATAACACTTTCACAACGGACATAAGTTGGTCATCTACAATTGTGATAATGCATTATAAGTGTAAAATAATTTTACACATAACTAATCAAAACTCTTACATTTGCTATATCATTTCAGTAATTTAAAAATAAAATTGAAATTTATTGTGATGCATGTCTCTTATTGATTGATAGTGTAAAAATATTTACACTCTCATTTCATCTCTCTCTCTCGTTTTTTCTTGTTTCAAAGAGAGAGAAGAAATGAGAGTGTAAATATTTTTACACTATCAATCAATAAGAGACATACATCACAATAAATTTCAATTTTATTTTTAAATTACTGAAATGATATAGCAAATATAAGAGTTTTGATTAGTTATGTGTAAAATTATTTTACACTTATAATGCATTATCTTTAAACTCAAAAAATAATATCTTCCAAAATTTCTTCCTTGTTAATATTCTTCATATCAACAAAATCTTGTTTTTTTCCCTCACTTGTAACCCTTAGTTTTTCATGATTATCCATATGCTCCTCGTTTTCTTTTGTTAACTTTTTCAACCTCCATTTTTCTTCTTCATAAAGTCCTTCTCATCTTCCATTTTTTCAAGAATCAATCAAAGAACCCACACCCAATTTGAGTAGAACCTATGTGGATTAAGAGACCACACAAAAATGTTAAGCTAATTATAGTTTTCCAAAAAATTTCTTTAAGGATGAATAACTACGAAAACTTATCTTAAAATGCAGACACCCTATAATTACTTTTCATCGTTGCTATGGTGTTGTCCTGTGAAGAACACCAATGTCTCCACAAGATAATTCGGTCTCCATCAAAGATTGAAACTTTTGTAAACCTAAACCTTCGAATCAAAATTCACAAAACTCATCCCTTTCGCTATAGATGAACAATGCCCAAAACTCATTCTTACATTTCGCAACCTCAAACAATGACAATGACAATCAAGGAGATTTATGCTCTTATTTAATTTAGAGTTTATTTTACAGACGAGTTGAGAACAAACAAAGTAAAAAAAAAAATGATTTTCAACAAATACAAACTAGAATGTCACGCTTGAAAAATAAACATCATTTGTGGGAAGTAGATGAAAAGGCTTTATTTGACACAATTTAAAAAGATAAGAAATCAAATTGATTTATTTTAAAGTTATAAGAGTTAAATTGACCCCAAATTAAAGATAAAGAGAAAAAAAAGGTATTTAGTCTAAAATATATCATATATTATAATATTATCTGAAAGTGTATGTGAGAGATTGTGAAGACATGGTCCACCATATTAAAGTGTATAATAATTCACCTTGATTGCTACCTTAAAGTTAACAATAAATAAAAAAGTCTTAATTGCTGAAAATGCATGAATTTTTCATCGTATTAATTTCTCTTAACTCTAATAAAATCTTGTGGTTTGTAATAAATCTTCAAAAATAAAAAATTAATGTCTACAATGCACTTGTCTAGTCTTGGACAGACACTTCACATGACATGTAGATGGATATTTGTTCCCTCTCTCAAGCTAGCCAAAGAAGGAAATAGGAAAATAGTGACAAAAGTGTCAATGAATTATGAATGCTTTTCAGACTTCCTTTAATGGATCACTTAGCTGATATAACAAACAAGAATGCAGCATGTGGAGGGGGCACAGACACAGCACAATCCTCCAAAATGCCTTATAACTGATAATAGCCTACTAACAGAAAAAGGTAAGAAAAAATAAATAATAACTTTACAACTATGTCAAACACAACGTGGCATTTGTTACAAAATATATTGGAATAGAATCAACATAAACCAATTGGCAATGGTTATTATCATCCCAATCAAAACCATAAACGCTCAAGAACTTGGCTAAGATCTTGTAGTATAGGTGTGCTAGAATTGAAAGCATTGCCCTCTCACATTATTATGCAATTGCACTTTGATTCAAGCTTTGGGGGCTTCATACTATTATCTACTTTGTTAGGAAGCCCGACATTATTTGTGAAAGATTCATCGATATTTTCATCATTCTCCGTCTTGCCAGAAACGATTTTGACACCAGTTTCCACACTCTTTGGTTTGCTCTTTGGAGTTTTTACAGTACGCTTGCCAACAGGTCGTCTGCGAATATCCTTTCTGTCAGGATCGGGTTTCCCCAATAAAGTTACTGTTGGTTCAGAACCTTCGAATGGACCTGAGCATTCGTTTTCCATTGCTATTGTTGCAGCCTTATATGCTAGATCATGAATGATAGAACTGCAAAAAAGGATTGTATCTGTTGCCTCTTCAAGTGTCAGGCTTCTGGTGTTGCCTGCACCTGGACACTCCACTGTAACTGTTGATTCATCTGACATAAAGCATAAGAGAACAGTTAGAAATTGGCCATGTTCTATTTTTCTATAAAGAATGTCGATGCCGAAATTTATATCACTGATTTTACAATTTCAGAGAAATGAATCAAGAAAAAATATCAGAACCATCCTAACTCTAAAAAATCGAGACTATATTTTAGTATCCCACTATTAGCATTAGAAGAAGCAGTTTTTTACTGAGATTAAGTTGTCCTTCTATAAAATTATCCATTGAAATTTCAATACAGTAAATACAGTACCAGTGCATGCATTGAGCTCTGAAACAGAAGCAGTGTGACAATCATTGGAAGGATTTCGAGCAGAAAGTTCCTGTAAGTCATCAAGAGCACGTTTTGATGCCAGATCAGTATCTTCCCCTTCAATTTCTGATTCTATGATTGTAGAACAGTTGGCAATAGCCGAAGCATTCAGTTCATTAGTGTCATAACTCTGCACATCAAGATTCTCATGACATGATGACTCTGGAGTCCTAACTGACGTTTCTGTATTTGAGACGCTCCTTGCAATATCTGAATGGTCTTCAACATTATCATATGAAATACAATCCCCGGGATCTAGAAATGATGTCACTAAATTGTCATCAGGTCCAACACCAGCTGTGTGGCTTAAAAGTTCTGAGCTGCAAGGATTATTTCCTCTACTGCTATCATCATTTTCTAGTTTTTCTTCCTCGACAAAAGTTGAGTCGATAGGAGAAGCTTGAATTAAATCTGTCGTTGTATTTTCTAAAGCTCGATATTCATGCTGAAATTGAGGTATCTCCTCCACAGGGCTACATTCTGTGTTGCCGGAAGTTTCTCGATTTGCAAGACCCACTTCATGGTGAGAATGGTTTGAAGGTATAGAGAAAGATGAACCGGCGGTGCTCGGAGGTTTAATCCTTAAGTCATGTCCGCAGTCCGCGTCCAATTTCCGGCAACTCAACTGCCTGTGCATACGAAACTCGGTTTGTTTAGTAGAGCTAAAATCAGTTGATGATGATGCAGAATAACTGCCAGGTCTTGTCGAGCTTCTTATACTGTTTAAACTGTCTCTTGAAAGAGACAGGTCATCATAAGATATAGTTGTGGCAGTAAAAGTCCTTGCCCGAACAATAGGTCCTTTGTTGCTGCTGGACCTTTTCAGCAATACAGAAATGCCGGTGCCTTCCATGAGGTCCATGTCCATATCTGGGCGATCACTGTAGTGATCCAACATCTGATCCCCAATTTCAACGTTGCGCTTCTTGTAATCAACTCCTGATTGGTTCATCTCTAGCCAGTTTGTAGGCATATGCTCACCTCCCTCCATCAGTGAACTTGGATTTGAACCGTTTTGTGAGCGAACCCGGTTTAGTTCACTGCATGAAGTTTGACTTTCATCATAACCATGTTCGCCAAAGGGAGATTGAGAAAGTTCAGATGCAGTCCTTAGTTGGCTTGTTTCAACTAATGAATTTTCTTCTTCTTTCGGCATGTTTGTAGAAATCGCTGAAGAACCTTCAGATACAGCCAACACTGTCTCAGGGAGGTTTGCTCTCAACAACATGGTTTTCCTGCTGCATTGTGGACAAAGCTCAATATTCTCCTCAGTTTGACTAATGACTTGATAACAACAACCACATTGAGAACAGATTGCTGTGTTTTCAAAACTACCAGTTTCAGAAATGACATCTCTGACGTGTGAAGTTTCTGAACTTTCATTGCCTTCAGCATCAATTGGACCAAAAACTGTATTGGGGCCTTTGTTTTCATTTTGCAGAAGATCAACTGATTCCTTGTTGATCTCATGTTCAATATTGGCATCTAGTCCATCAATCTTATCAAAGGCAAACACATCTTCATGTAAATCGGAATATAGCATCTTATCAGTTTCACTTGCCATATCATCTTGACTATGGTCAATCCCTTCGGTATCTAAAGCAAAAATTGTTACTTGGTCAGAGGTCGCATTGCTGCTTGTTGCAGTGGAGGAGTTCCCAGACACAAGCGTTCGATGTGCAGAATTTGCATTTCCAGCATAAAGGGTTGTACTAGGAACACTTGATAAAAGTGGCCTGAACATGTTTTGAGGGCTTTTCCTATCCTGCATGGAGCATGAAGAATTGCACAGGTTAGACCCAATAGGACACCAAAATTTCCATGTTAATGTTTACACTGAAACACACAAAGATCACCAAGGTTTTAAGTATGAGTATCAACCTAATGGAAAACCTTGTTACATGCTATTGCTAGTGCAAGCATGTTTAATCATACACAAGGCCACCAAACAAACTTAATAATGACATGATAATAATCAATTGGCTTGGAATCATTGTCTAATCAAGTGTATTTTTATTTATTTTTTTGATAAAAAATACAGGTAAGAAAACGTGCAACTGAAACCAAACATAAAAAGAGCAAATAAAAAATCAGATAGTACTAAAGGATTAGATGATAAAATACCATTTGACGGAAAGCAGAGTCGAATGATTTTTTAGGAGCAGAATTCGGGGACATCATCCTGGGTGATTTCTTGGAAGTGGCAGGAGTTCTGTTGGTTGAAAATGAACCATCTCTTCTTGAACTCAATCTGTCTAAGCTACCGACTGGGATGGAGGGAAGAGAGTCGAGATCATCATCCCCAGATGATGCAACAGAACCTTTGCTGCGTGAGCTGAATGGGTCTCGATCATGACTATGAATAGAGCTACTGCTTCTAGAAGCAGTTGGAGACATTGATTGCCTGCTGAATTTGGGTGTGGATTCCCTACCACTTCTGGATGCTGGAGATGAACCCCTCACATATGTTGCTGGTCGATCAGCCAACGAAGTACGGAGATTGGGAGGAGCTTCAGAAGAGAAGCCGGGTATATTAGTTTGCCATGCTCTTATCTTTGGTGATGAAGAGTTTCCACGAGTTGTCTTAACCGGGGAATTTCCCCTAACTCCAGATGAGACAATAGAGCCACTGGAACCAGTGCTCAACCTCCGTGGAGTAAAAGTGGAAGACCTGGAAGCAGGTGTAACAGGCTTATTCGGAGGTGGAGATGATCTTCTTGTAGGAGTAGCATACCGTAAAGTTGAGGACGTTGGACTGTAATTTGGCAATGATGAAGGTCTTCCTCCTGTTTGTGATGTATTAGTTCCCGAACGAGGAGATGGACTTAAACGATTTGGACTTGCACTGCCCCTACTGCTTCTACGACTTTTCTCCATCTGAAACACAAAGGCATCCAACGTATGATGAATGAGGAGTATAAGCCCAATCACATTACTTGAGATGGAATAAACTAAAGGAACTTTTCCATCTAATAATGGAGGAATATGATAATAAAAATAATTTCAAAATCTCACCGTAGAAGATCTTGATATAGAAATGGGTTTACTAGGCCTTCCTCTGCTTGCAACATTAGCAAATGGCGGATCTTCATCCATTGAAGGAAACAGTGGCGTATCCGGGGGCGTCAACAACCTTAAAATGAATGATACAAATATAAGCAGCGGTGACCAGAGATCAACAGATGCACAGCTTAGTGATCAAGAAACTAGCATTATAGTCTAACCACGTCCACACATTCTTAACGTAGAAACAAAGACAGACGCAAACAGTTAGAATCAACTCACCAGTTATAGTCATTCTTGTCCCCGTCTATATTAAGCAAGTCACTAGTTCCTCGCCGACTAGGAATGGAGATTCCAACATTGACATCAGATAAATGTCTCAACCTAGTAGCTGTAAAAATAATACCCGCAAGATAAAAGTAAGAAACATATCAATAAATATCACCCAAATGAATCAACTGAAGAATGGTACAGCATTTTCATAATAAGTCAGTAAAGAAAATTACCGAACGAATCTTCCAAGTCATCCGAAGACTGAAGCAAAAAACTATCTCTTTCTCTAGTCTGCATTTCATTGAACAAAGCAAGATCGTCCTCATTCCCCCGGAGAAGTATTCCACTTTCAAGACTGTGCCTCCGCTTATGACCATCTCCTCTCACCTCTCTCCCGGGAGAGTATCTCATTGCTGGGGAAGGCGGCATCTCCACTTCCCAAACCAGTATCCGACAACTATTCCCGCAACCCCTCCAAATAAACCAAAATACAAAACCTAACCAGTAGCACCCATAAATTTATCTCAATTCCCAAACCTACAACAAACTCAAACCCCAATCATCACTTTCAGCACAAAAAACAAAAACAAAACAAAACAAAAAAAGAGAAAGCTTTTATTGGTTCTTAGATGAAATACCAATAAACACTAGCATCAAACTAATTAAGACTGAGTCAACAAAACAGCATAAATATAGAAACAAAGAAATTCAACTTATTAAAATAGTAACCCGTTGGGAATAGGAACAACTGTACCATTAAAAATGTAATAAAAATGCAATAATGACACAATAATAGCTCAACATTCACACACACACACACACACAAAAATTCCAAAAAACAAAATTGACCCTTTGAAACCCTAAAATACAAACAAGCTAAAGATCCCAATTATGAAACTTTGAGTTAAAATCAAACCCAATTGAAACCAAAAATTGAAGTTGAGGACCAATTAAGCAAGCAATGAAGATGAAAACAACATAGTAGCTTACTTTGGAAAACTGTTTGACCCAAGTCAAAATTGGTTCAACGAGAACGTGGAAGGAGGGAGAAAAAGCAGTTGAAGATCCCAAGTTCTGGAAGAGGTTGAATGCGAATTACAATGCGACGAATGTTGTATCAGACACTCGGATCTATAGCATTCATGGCTATGTCTCAGCGACCAAAGTACAGATCGAAAACCAGAATCATCCAACGGTTGCAACAAACATAAAACAAAAATGTTTTATTAAATTAAAATTGTTCTTTTCTTCTCTCTCTCTTCTCACAACACAACACAACAAAACACAACACAAACTCAGTACTAGTAATAATAAAATTAAAAACACACATATTTTTTATAATTATAGAGTGGAAATTAAGAATAATACCAAATACACATGTTGTTGTTGGATTTTGCTGCTTCCCTTAATAGCAAGCATCCAATTTTATTTTTTCAGTTTTATTTTCTGTATCTATTTTTTTAATGTCATGACAATATTCCAATCAAAATAAAGTAAGATATGCGAATATTGTATATTGAAAAATGTATATTAAATATAAATTTAATTAAAATATACCAACAATAATATTAAATTATTTTACACTATCAGTAATATTTTAAGTAAACATATATGTGAATAATAACTTTAATGTAATGAAAATATTCCAAATGAAAGGAAAGGTATATATTGCTAATATTATACATGTAACCTTATCTTGAACGGCAAAACATGGGGCAAAAATCTAGGAAGGACAAAAATATTAATGCATAAAGTTTACGTCTTGCTTTACTTGTTAATCATAATAGTTAAGGTATGTTTGATTT
Organism: Vicia sativa; assembly: GCA_021764765.1. Classification (NCBI taxonomy): domain Eukaryota; kingdom Viridiplantae; phylum Streptophyta; class Magnoliopsida; order Fabales; family Fabaceae; genus Vicia; species Vicia sativa. The sequence goes on from CM038794.1 coordinate 197,629,090, forward strand.
TAATCTAAAAAAAGAAAAAGTTTATTTTAGAGGTTTATGTTAAATTTGATATTTTTAATTGATTTAGAATAAAATTGATTTTATGTGGAAAAAAAGGTAGTTTTGTATTTATGGGACATGTGAAAGATGAAAGAAAATGGATGAAAAGTGATTTTCAATGTAATAGAAAATGATTGAAGAGTGAGAGTTGAGATAGAGATGCATGAAATAAAGTTTGTATACAATCATGCACATTGAGCTTTTAACAATTGAAGGGGAAATATCAAAGTGTGACCCAATAATGGTTAACTAACCCAATAATCTAACTATAGTTTAACACTTCTTATTCTCTAGTTGGGAGATTCTAGCTCCTTACCTTATTGTGAGATTTTATGAATTCATCACCTAAATTTAATACGAGAAACAAAAGTTTCCAATATTAGTGTATTTTAATGGATTTGGATAATATGGATAAGATTACCTATTAAGCAAAATATTGATAGGGATTTTTATATTAGTCCCATATTTTTGGATAGTTTTTTTAAAGTGAATTTGTTAGGTTAAATTCTATTTGCATCGTTTCAATTTTTAACCGTTAATGTTGAAAGTAACTTCAAAACAGAATTTAAATTAGAAGAAGGATCTACTCCTGCTTTTTAGGTTCTCCCATTCATCATGCTTATACTCACACAGTCAAGATATATTATAGAAAGAAAATAAATTTAAGAAAATAAATTTAAATTAAATCACTGGTTAGAATTGGAGCAGAACCAAGGCAACGGAGGAAAAAAAGGAGACGATCCAGATCTTTTAAATTAATATTTTTTTAGTTTAATAACATAAAATTACTAGCATTCAATTTTTTTTCACAATCACATTAAAATTTAACTCAAAAATAAATAAAAACTTTATCCTTTTTGTCTCAATTTTCAACCAAGAAAAAAATTCAAAAATATAATAATTAAAAATTATTCCACTAAATGAGATCTCCTACATGGATGATCTTTTTCCATAATGTTTAATTTAAGACCGTGTTTCTATCTAAAACGTTAATCTCAAAATATTTTTTAAAATTTTTTGTTATAGTTTTTCTATGTCTTCTTTTTTTTCATGTGTTGTTCGACTTCTCTTCGTTTGATCTACTCTATTTATCATTAAATCTACAAGTCTTCTCTTTACATGCTCAAACCACATAAGTCTATTTTCCAATATCTTCTCTATTATAGGTATTAAATATGTAAATATAGAAAGATTATTACTAGTATTGATTACAAATGTTTATTAGAATCATAACAACATATTTATATTGGATATATAAATGACTATCAAATGAATGAAAAGGCACGACCTAAATTATCTTACACTTGATTTGATCCCAAACCCTGAAACCAGCCGCCAACCTTCTTTCTTCCTATATTTCATTCTTTTTCTCTTCAACTACCGCAAAATAGTCATGACTATCACTACCAATTCCTCCAACCACAACTCTTTCTCACACTCCACTGGTCATATCGATCCTTCTCTTCCACCTTCCACTCTTACACTAACTCACCCTGCTCTCATTGTCCCAAATATTACTAATTTCATCAAGATTACTCTGAGCATTGAAAAAGGCACGTATAACATGTGGTCAGAAATTTTCAAAATTCATGCTCGAGTGTTTCAAGTAATTGACCATATCATTCCCTCTGAACCACCCGCAGATCCGCTCTCAAAACTACCAATCCACAACTATAGCTTCGTCTCGACGTCGTCGTTTTGCAGTGTATATATGGAACAATCTTCGATGATCTTCTCAACACTATCATCAAACATAATTCCACCGCTAAAATCGCGTAGAATCGCTTATTTGACATCTTTTATAATAATAAGAATTATAGGGATATCTATCTAGAGCAAGAATTTTCGTGAACTCATATGGAGCAATTCTCTGATACTTCTTCCTACTGTGAGCATCTTAAGTCTCTTTTTGATTAACTAGTTAATATTGGTGCCCCTGTATCGAATGAATGTTTAGTTCTTTAACTCATTTTGGGACTAACTAATGCATATGTTGTTGTGGGATCCCAAATTTGTTATGCTGATTCACTTCCTCAGTTCTATAAGCTCGTTCCATGATCATTTTGGAAGAAATAGCACTGCAAAAAAGTGTCAAGCTTAGTCAAAAATTTATCTTTCATGGCATCTCACAATGACGCATCAGTTGTTTCATCGACATCCCGTCCTAACTGCGGCAACAACGACAACCACAATCTTGGTGGCCGAAGCAACGACAAAGGACAACGTGGATGAGGCCGAGGGCAAAATAATGGATGTGGCGGAGGTCGTGCCCCGCAACAGCAATGGCCTTCCCCATATTACCCGCATCAGCAGTGGGGCTTATCTGTTGTACCCAAATTAGTATCAACAATGGAGCTCTCTCGCGATGGAAACCATGGGCTACACCACCTTATTTGTATCCAATGACAAGAAATCCAAAGGAACAACCTGACATCCTTAGTATCAAGCCATCTCACCAAGCTTATGGCGCTAATGCAGCGCCAACCTTCTCATATGCTCCAACAGATATTCAAGTTGCCATGCATACTCTCTCACTTTCTACTTCTGATTATCAGCACCAGAGCAACCTCGCATATGACGACCAACTAAGGTAATCTCATGTCCTATTTCAATATGAGTAATAATATTACTGTCGGTAGTGGTTAAAATATTCCTGTAATTGGTCGTGGAAATGCATCATTACCAAATTTTCCTCATCCTCTAAAATTACCTAATGTTTTAAATGCACAAAAAATCATAAAAAAATCTTATCTTTATTCGTAAATTTACCATAGATAATGATGTGTTGGTTGAATTAGATCTTTTTGGTTTTTCTGTGAAGGATTTTTAAATTGGAATATTGTTAATGAGATGTAATAGTTTTTGTGACCTCTATCTCATTGCCACAACACCACCTAATAAAACCTTGCCACCATCCACCTTTTCATGTTATCCACGAAATTATGGCACAACCGTTTAGGACATCCGAGAGCTACTATCTTAAGTTCTCTACATCGAGACAACTTTCTCCAATGTAATAAGTGTCGAGACAATTACTTTTGTAATTCATGCCCTCTTGGAAAACAAATAAAATTCCCTTTTTATAGATCTGTGTCTCTTACTTTTATGCCATTTGATATTGTGCACAGTAACCTCTGGACTTTACCAATTCTTAGTTTAGAAGGTCATCGTTACTATGTGTTATTTCTTGACAATTACACAAATTTTTTATGGACTTTTCCAATTCATACAAAATCTCAAGTTTATTCCATTTTTCTTCAATTTAGAAATCACATTGAAACACAATTTAAAAGAAAAATTAAATGTTTCCAATGTTTCCAATGGTAAATAATATGATAACACTATGTTTCATAAATTTTGTAAAAACATTGGAATGTCTTTTAGATTTTTGTGTCCTCACACCTCCTCACAAAATGGAAAACCCAGAAAAAAATTGTACCATAAACAACATCATTTGTATCCTTCTTGCCCATGCCTATTTACCTCCATCAATGTGGCATCATGCACTACGCACGACAACTTACCTACATAATATCCTTACAAATAAATATTTTCCCTCTAATCACCCACTAAAATAATCTACCAAAAAGATCAAGCCTATACTCACCTTCAGGTCTTTGGATGTCTTTGCTATTATCTCATCCCTGCATCATATAGGAATAAGTTACAAGCTCGGTCTACACCTCGTGTCTTCTTAGGATATCCCTAAATCATAGAGGATACAAATATTATGATTTATCTAGCCGTAAAATATTTATTTCCCGACATGTCCATTATGAAACTAAGCTTTCATTTTCTAATCTAAATGCTCCTACAGCGGTTGGCTATAATATTTTGGATGACGACACACCCTTCCTTCCATCATATTCTTATATTGTTCCTCCCTTTAACCATCAAAATCGTACTTCATCCCTAACTACACCACTTTTCAAACAAACATTTATCAATCATCACCATCTTCTTTTAATTAGCCTCTGTCACCCTCCCACAATCACACCTCATAAACCATAGCATCAACCCCATCCATAACATCACCTCCAAACCCATCATTACCAACTATCGCCTCATCCCCATCCACTACATCAATTCTAACTCCTCCACCTTCCCAACAGAAACCGCCCATCTCCCCTCAAATGACAACTAGAGCCCAACACGATATTATCAAACCTCGCAAACTCTTCAATCTTCATACATCAACCTCAAACTCCATATCCCCTCTACCTAAAAATCCCATTGATGCATTAAATGATCAAAATTGGAAAATGGCCATTAAAGACGAATATGATGCTCTTATTGAAAATACGACGTGGGACTTAGTTCCTTAGACGTCTAATGCTAATGTTATTCGGAGTTTATTGGTTTTTAGGCATAAAAAGAAATATGACGGATCCTTTGAGAGATACAAAGCTCACCTTTTAGGTAATGTTGCAAATCAACAAACGAGTGTTGATTGTGGTGACACATTTAGCCTAATGGTCAAACCAGCTACCATTCAAACGGTTTTAAGTGTTGCTTGATCTAAATCATGGTTTCTTCATCAATTAGATGTTAAAAATACTTTTTGCATGGGAACCTTCATGAAACTGTATACATGTATCAACCTCCTGGATTTCGTAATTCTCAATTTCCTGATCATGTATGTTTATTGAATAAATCTCTATATGGTCTCAAACAAGCACTTTGCGCCTGGTGCCAACGCTTTACTGATTATGTAGCTACAATGGGTTTTTCTCACAACATTTCTGACCACTTTCTTTTTATATATCAACATGGAAATAACATAGCTTGTACTCTTTTGCATGTGGATTTCATTATTCTTAATGCATCACCTGACACTCTTATAGAATCTATTATGGCGCAACTGAGTTTTGAATTCTCCATGAAGGAATTATTGAACGAGTCGGTATATACTCCTGCAAACCATCCTTCACACCAGTAGACATAAAGGAGAAACTCAGTGGTTCATCCGGCAACCCTTACCATGATCTAACCAAATATGTAGCCTTGTCGGAGCATTGCAATACTTCACATTCACTCAACCAGACATCTCATATGCAGTTCAACAAGTGTGCTTATTTATGTATGATCCAAAAACTCAACACATATCTGCCATAAAATGCATTTTTCGATACATTAATGGTACCATAGATTTCGGCCTCCATCTATACCCTTCATTCGTCGACTAGTTCATTTCTTACACAAACATAGATTCGACCGAATGTCCAGACATAATAAGATACACCTCTAACTACTGTGTTTATCTCAGTGACAACTTCATCTCATGGTCTGAAAAATGCCAACATACCTTATCTCATTCAAGTGTCGAAACCAAATACAGCCGTGTATCTAATGTTGTGTCTGAATCATGTTGGTTACGCAACTTACTCTTGGAACCATGTTGTCCTGTCACAAAAGCTAATATGGTATATTGTGACAACATCAACGCAATTTATCTTTCTAACAATCCAATTGAACATCAACACACCAAACATATTGAAATGTATATACATTTCGTGCGTGAGAAAGTAGCTTGCGGTCAAGTACACGTTCTTCATATTCCCTCGCGTTTTCAGATTGCTAACATCTTCACAAAGGGACTTCCGTTGCAACTCTTTGATGACTTTTGTGATAGTCTCAACATTCGTTCACCTTCAATTTCAACTACGGGGTGTATTAGATATGTAAATATATAAAGAATATTATTAGTATTGATTACAAATGATTATTAGAATCATAACAACATATTTGATTCAGATATATAAATGATTATTAGATCAATAAAAAGGCACAACCTAAATTATCTTACAATAGGTTTTACACCAACACTCTCTATAATATGTTCATTTTCATTTCTACCATGCCTAATCTTGCCACGCATCCAACACCATATCATATGTCTACTACACTTGATTTATTCTCGTGTTGATTTTTAACCATTCAATTTTTTGCATTGTACAACATCGCAGGTCTTATTATCGTTCGATGAAATTTTCTCTACAACTTGAATGGTACATTTGCGTCATAAAAAACACGAAATTTCTTTTCCATTTCAGTCACTTAGCTTGAAATAGATGGTATATATTAGGTATGGATGACAATTTGACTCATCCGCAATGGGTACCTGCAAAAATCACCTACAACAGGTAGGGTAAGAACTCACAAAATGGATACGAACATGAGCGCAGTCAATTACCCACTAAAATAAGTGGATATTGTTGCAGATATCTTAGTATCCACCCACCTCATACTTGCACAATATATATTTATATATTTTTAGTTTACTTATTATACACACGTGTATGCTTATCAATTTTATTAAATACATCACTATTAAACTTCCACACATTTTAATATAAGTGTTTGTTTATTTTATAGCTCAACAATAACATCCTTGAAATTATTTTAAATGTTAGAAATTTAAAATGACATGATAAATTATAATTGATCTATGATTTTTATTAAAAGTGCAGATAAACATGTATGGGTATGGATACTTAGGTACTCATATGATACGAGTACGAGTACAAATGTTGGTGTCCACGCGAGTAAGGGGTCAAGTACGGAGATTTTTTCAAATTGCAGGTATGGGGACATGTACTATAGTAACATATTCATTGTCATTCCTGACAATATGGGTGGAAAATGGGAATGGCTCGTTGGACATGTTCGTTTTTCCCGCACTTTTTCGCGGAACGTCCCAAGGTTTCAGGCCTGCTCGCCGCATTTTTATGTGCTTTTATGGGTGCATCCGGGTGGGCACTAACATTACTTTTTGTAATTTTTAGGTTCGAGGGTCCTCCCCATCTCCCCCTCATTTTTATGGAGAGAGTCAAAGTTTTAAACGCATAATGTCTGCCCCGACCCCATTTTTTTAGGGCTTTTGTAGGATATTTCCATTTGTCACCCGTAGTTTACATCCATTTATATTTATTCATCATTTTGTATTGTAGAAATATCATCATCAATAACAAACTAACAATTAAGTTTTAACTAACTAAATGAGATAAAGTATATGGAACAAACCATGTCATAATGTTCTATCAAAAATTATGTTTTTGTCTAACTCGTTAATCTCAAGATTTTGTTAATAGTTTCTCTTAAGATAATTCTAGATATTCTATTACATATAGTCCTTTAACTACCCTTCTTTTAATTTATTATCCTTACTACATAATTCACATGTCTTATATCTACTTGCCCAAATCACCTAAACTTTTTTTTTCTACTATGTGTGTCACCTCAACTCTCTCTAATATGGTCATTTTTAATCATATCTCGTATAATATTAACACGTCCACTATAATATCCTCATATCATCTACACATATTTTATCTGTGTATTGGTTATTTACCATCCAACATTTTTGTCTCGTACTATATTTCTAGTCTAAAAATTGTCGGATAAAATTTCCCTTTAATTTGAATGGTACTTTTGTCTCACATAAAACCATTGAGGCACTAATCTACTTCAACCACAACTTAAATTTGATGATTTACGTCTCCTTTTATTTCTCCATTATTTTGAACTATGTATCTAAGATGTTCAAATTGTGTAACTTGTGTTAGGATATGATCTCCATATTTCACATATAGGTTAGAAACATCTCCTTTTGGTAAACTTACCTTGCATATACTTTATCTTACTCCTATTTAGGAGAGAGTCATACGCTTCTAAATCTAGTCTACAACCTCTCATCTAACTTCTCCCTCAACTCAAGTAAAACTATATCATCTACACATACAAAAAATGCATCTCGGTGCTATCCCAATGATGTATTTTGTAAGTACACCCAAAACTAAAGTAAAAAGGTAATGACTTGGGGATGAACATTGGGGAAATCCTATTGTTATGGGAAAATCGTTTATCTCCAAACCATGTGTCTTTACACTAGTTGATATCCATTATACATATTTTGGATATCTCACATATAGGTAATTTAACCCATTTTTCTCTAGTGTTTTCCACAAAATCTTTATAGGCACTAATACACAGTCTTTTCCAAGTAGAAAAACTAAATTCAAGTCTTCTTGATTAATCGATATCTTTTGATAAGTTCCAAAAATAAATAAAATGCATGAGCACTTATTAACTTATTTCGTAAGTAATAAATTAAAACAAAAACCCAATTTATCGGTAAAACAAGATAAAACGCACGTATAAACTTTATACTTATGTATTCACTACGTACATATGAAAAGAACCAAGAAAGCATAATAACCAGTAAAAACTACCTTATAACAATCAAAGCTCACTAAACCTGGACGTGGAACCAAACATATACAAAAATGATTCATGGTGCTTTCGGAGATGCATCTCCGAATATGTATGAGGTTATTTTTAAGTTTTCGAAAATATCTTTTACTACACAAGGATGGTAAAAGAAATTGCTAAAACCTTTACCATATATTCTATTCCAAAATTTTAGGATCAAATTCAAAATTTTCTCACTTCTATCATGAATTTGAGGGGGAGTATCACAAATAACCAGAAGTAAATAACTAATTTTAGTTAGTACTAATTAAAAACAAATATTAGGAAAGTTAACTAACTTCGCATATGCGGACACTCTAATAAGTAATAACACAATCAATACAAGTTCTTGTTATGTATTTCTATCATCATACAATATGATTACTTTATGTGAATTTCTTTTCCCACCTAGTAGTCTTCTTCTAGGTCTCTGGTGAAAAACCCGAAATACCCTCAGATTTCGTATGTGCACATGTGAAAGTACTGTATTGTACAATAACAGGTGACTTTGCATGTGCATCTGCAAATTAACCCTTAATTTGTCAAAAAAGAGTGACTTTGCATGTGAATTTGCGAAGTAACCCATAATTCCTCATTTCGTATGTACACATGCGAAGTCTGTGAATTATTTTGAACAAAATGAACATAACAAACCCCTCAAACCCTTTTCTATCAAAACACCTAAACTTCTCATTTTCTACTCCAAACCCAAACATTTCTACTATCCAACATCAGTCATTTTTGCTCATATCTCCATTTCAACTATTTTCAAGTCATCCCAACTCATCTCCAAGCTTTCAAATTTGTGTAAGTTTTCTCCAATTTAATTTGATTCACAATGCAATCTTGTAACAATTTATTAGGTTAGTTTGTAAAAATTACATTGTGTATGTTGGTGTTAGAATAGTTAAATGTAGTTGTTTGGGTGACAAAAAAAATGATATTTGGGTGTTTTAGGGTAAGAAGCATCAACTTTGAAAATGGTTGTCTGTAGGGGGTTTCGCATGTGCACTTGCGAAATCTTGCCTGAGTTGTTTTATTTAAAAAATATAACAATTATAATTATTTACTTTAAGAACATGATTGACAACCAGGACCCGAGCAGGCGGTTGAGACAAGGCATGTCAAGCTAGACTGTCTCGGCTCATTGAGAGAGAGCTGAGCAACAAGTTAACCAGCCTAGAGGACGGGGTTGTGTACAAATAGAGCAATTTGATGTAGCTTCTCCTTATGCACTGAGGAGTTATATCCATCAGGCGTCTACCTCTCATGCGCATGAGCAGGTACCTGATGAGGCAGAGGTTCCATAAGAGTTTGCGGTGCCTGAGGGGAATGAGGTACCCGAGCATGTTGAGGTATCTGAGGAAGTGGAGCAGGACTATCCGGGAGGGCCATATGACTTATCCCTCTTGATTTACTATCATAATCATACCGCTTGACATATTTGGCAAGGAGAGGTATATTTTTGGTTGCACTTTTTCATTTTATATTGTTTACTAAAATATACGATAAAATGGCGATTATTACTTTTTTTTTGTTTCAGGAACGATTGCCCATAATGCATGTGAATTACTCGCGGGAAATTTTGAATTGTTTATACTTGTGGATGAGTGGTTCCATGATGTTGTGGTTGGATCCGATATTGCCGAATTATACTTTACATGTTATAATACTATAAGCCATGGCATACAGGGCACTTTTACAGAGAGGTAGAACAAAGAGACATCATCTTTCCACTGTCTTGTTGAGGAGGTGACAATCACCCTTGATGATTTTGCTTGCTTGATCCACCTACCTATTAAATGTATGTTACTTAATCATCACAAGATATCACGAGTTGAGGCGGTTGAGTTGATGGTTGAGTATCTGAGAGTTGATTTGTTCAGGGCATTTAAGGACTGCAGAGCCACTAATGATGCACATGTAAAGTTATCTCACCTGAAGGATCTATATGAGGAGCACCTGGTTGTAGCATCAAGTGCCTAGTATGAGAAGGACGAGGTTTTCGTTTAGTATCACTGAGACTGTGCTATGTGGTGTTACTATATGTTCTTGATTGGCACGTCCCTCTTTGTGGAGAAAAGTGGGACCTATACGGATGTGACATACCTCCGATATTTTATTGACCTGACTATAATTCCTTAGTGGAACTTGGGGGCCGCTATTTTGGTATACCTCTACCAAAAGCTAAATGAAGCTTCAAATTGAAGGACGATAGCGCTCACTGGCTCATGCACTCTCCTCAAGATACCTTTCATTTCAACTATTTACTTTAATTCATATTGATTAATCTATACTTACATATTATGTTATTGTTTTCGCAAAGCTGGATAATATCTTATTTTAATCGCATTCATGATTTCAAACCAGATGAGGATTATACTGACAATATGCTAAAGGATGCCAAATATATTCTCCATAAAGGGAACCATAAAGTGGCGCCGTTCTGGGTGTATCTTGATCATACCAACCACGATGACATCAATTGGACGCTGTTTAAGGATTATAGAAAGGTTGTGGCATCCAATCCCATCTCTTTATACTCGGCGTGGCTAGCATATTGGTTGAATATTATGGTTAGATATCTTCCGGAGTGGTGTATTAGCAAGCTCGGCTATGTGTAGATGATATCGAGATCTCCTTTTCAGGATGCTTCCGACACCATGTTACGACAAGATCTCGATGGCATCTTCCAGGTTTGGGAGAATCATTTGGTACCACATGAGTATCAGATGATGTCGACATCCCAGAGTTGGCATTATGTTGAGGGTTACATGACATGGTTCTTTAACTTGTCACATGATAACACAAAAATGTATCGTATATTTGACTTGATTTACATAGATTATATCCTTATTTTATCTTAATTATGTTGCTTTATATTTGTATTATGCCGATTTTTTCTATGTTTTCAAGTTTTTACTATTTATAAGGCATGTATGAAGAAAGTCGCAGAAATGGAGAAGAATTGAGGTTAAAAATCCACGAAAAAATAACAAAATAAATAAGCATGGGTGTGATAGCAAAATGGGAGATGAAAGCATTGAAGAAAAGAAATGGAACGCGTATGCAGGCCCAGCCCACGAAGACACATCCCTAAACCCAATATGTCTTGTAGCGACAGTCACAACTCCTTAAGCAAGCTATAACAGTCGCCACACATCACAAGGCGAATCTTTCTCACCAAGCAAACTTGTAACGACCGTCACACCTCCCGTAGCGACTGTTACGCATTAGAAGGCGAGATTCTCTCAACAAGCAAGCTGTAACGACCATTACAAGCCCTAGCGACCGCCACTGAGATATTTTTGCAAGAGGAAGTCCAGGAGGAGAGCGAGCTTCACGCCAACGAGATCCTATTTCTCAGCAAACTTCAACTCTACAGATAGAGGCTCTATGGCCTCATTTAATCTCTCCCTCTCTCTCTATCACTCTTTTCTCTTCGCTTAGCTAAAATAATTTTCGTTTAGTTTTTAGGTAGTTTACTTTCGCCATGTAAAAGTAATAGCTTTCCAGATTTCTGGGGACTATTACGAATTAGTTTAGGATTTTATTTCTGCATTTAATTTATGTACTTTGATTTGAAGCTCTCAGGTGTACTGCGATTCGGCATCTATTTAATTCCAGGTTTTTTTATTCACTACTATTATTTTCTAATTTAATTTCTAAATCATGTTTACCGTTATGTTTTATTACCGAAATTGCATGTTTATTTTTCTGTCCATGTCCGACTAAATATTCTTGAGTCCGGTATATGAGGACCGTCGTTACCGATGGGACTCGGTAGAAAATAATAGGTGCGAATTTATTATTAGAATTCTATTTTGGTTTTAGTTTCCAAATATAACTTAGATAGCTTTGTCACGAGAGTGAGAGATTATTTAACACGATTTTTTCACGAGAGTGAGGAGTCAATTAAGGTTAGAGTCGACATTGAGAGAGCGTGAGGATCAAACCAGATAGTGGAAATTAGGCAACAAATCTAAATACAACGAGAGCGCTTTAGATACGTTTAGGATATATTGGCTTTCAAAATATATTTCTTAGTTACCGGGCGAGCGAGAGCAAAATCTTGGGATTAGGAAGTATGACTTTAGTTAATATCGCGAGAGCGTGAGGCAGAGTCTTTAAGTTAGCCAATTCTACGAAACTAAGTTATAGTCGTAATTAGTACCCGTTTTCTATAAGTCCTTCAGGAACATAAAAATCATATTTTGGTCGCTCTTTATTATTCATTAGCCTTAGCTTTACAAAGTAACAATAGATTATAGTAGGTTGACATTGGTCTCTGTGGTTCGACAATCTTTTATATTACTTCGATATTTCTTGTCACTTGCGGAATTTACCCATCATCACACCCTCTCATGACACTAGATGATCTAGACGCCCACCTAGGTCAGCTCATGAGAAGTTCTTGGAGAATCAGCAGACCGAGGATGAGCATGTCATTGATCTCTTGTCAATATGTCAGCGGATCCGCCTACTTGAGCAGGAGGTGTTGAATACAAGGATTATCGAGACAGGTGGTCCTGAGGCGGTTGCTATAGTTTAGAGGATGGTCATTGAGGCATATTGTGCATCACAGTTAGGGGTGGCAAAGCGAACGACCTTCCCCATTTAGGCCCGCCCCGTTTAAGATCGTCCAAAAGTGGAGCGAGGCGGGGCATGCCAACTTAGGCGTCCGAGCTCAAAAGTCAAGTCCGCCCCGTTTACTAACGAGTTGGCGGGCCGACCCGCCAATTTTTTATTTTTTTATTTTACAATTTGATTTACTACATAGTTTATAAATTTTTTAATTATTACCAAAGAATTGAGAAAATATTTTTCTAACGCATAATAGAACTTCAACACGTGTTAGTCCAAACAGTTCATAAAATAAAATAAATAAAGACCAATTACAACAAAAACATAACGAAATAAACTCAATCACAATAAATAAAAAATATCAAAATAAAAACTAAATGATACACATCATCCTAATCCTATTTAAAAACAAACTACTAAAGAACCATATTAAGATTTTACACAAGACAAACAATGATAACAATTACACTGCATATAACATCGCAATGCATAAAATAGTAGTGCATAAAATATCAAGACTTGACTTTCTTAATGTTTACATCATGTCGACTCTTATATTGACAAACTTCTTAATAGTTAAATCTTAAATTTGTCACACGTATATACTAATCAAATCATTCTTTTCTTAAAATCAACATCTATTTCTAAAGAAAACATGTGAGCTAATGTATTGAAAACTTAATAATTTTGCATGCCATACAATTGTTTTTTATTTCAAAATTTTCCAATCAACACATGTATTAGAAAATTATAAAAAGAACGTTGAGCTTATAATTCAAATTTTCTGTATAATAATTGAAAATACAATTTAATCAACATAATCTTAAGAGAAACATGTTATTTTTATAGTTAAACTTGTTTTAATTCGACGAAAAAAATAATTTTTTTAACAAAAAGCCCGCGGGAAAACTCGCCCTGCCCTGCCTCGAACCCGTTTTGTAAGTGGGTTAGGCGGGGAGTACCAACTTAAGATACCGAGTCAAAAACCTCATTCCAATCCGTCAAAATGGAGGGTCAAATGGGCCGACACGACGGGCTCAACCCGTTTTGTCACCCCTAATTGCAGTACAACATGCAGAGATGAGCGCAAGGAGTTAGGATTAGGCATACCTAATAGCATGTGTTATGTTTTAATTTTTGTTGTTGATGTAATATTTTCAACGTACTTACTTTCCAAATAATTTATGTACAAAATTATGTCTAAACATTTAATTTAATCGTTATGTTCGTTTTATATTTTTGAAAAAATCGTAGAAAAGTTATCCGATTATAAAATAATAAAAATGTTGTAGTTTTAAACAAAAATGACACAAATAGAAATTTTTTTACATATGCACATTTGAAAAAAAAATTTCCGCAAATATCGCACGTGCACATGCGAAACAACCCCTAAAATGCTAAAATATAATTTCTTCGCTTGTACATGTACGAAATCTCTTGAAAAATGAATTATATATGCACTTGCCAATGATATTTTTGATTTTTTCAAATTTTTCAAATTTTCAGTGGTGTACTAAATGTAAAAAAGAAATTCCTTTACTTTATTCAACAATGGAAATTGATTTTTTATAAGGTAGACAAAATTTGGAGAAGATAAAACCCCAGCCCTCGACAGAACAAAAAAAAAAAACCCGACCCTCATTTCTTCCTACCACGTTCAACAGTATCACCACCGCTATTTCCACTTCGTCATTCAACTTCCGATCTCCAACTTTCGTATCCCCACCGTCAAAATCAACCGCAACCTAACAGAAACAACTATAACTTAAACTTTCTTACCCACTCCAATGTGGGCAGTTCTGCGAGCTCGGGCTTGTTCCCCGCGTTACGCATCAAATCCACACCCCCTTCTTCAACCATGGAAGCTAGGGTTTTCCTCGCTATCCACCACCGCTGAATTTGACAGCGGCGTTAGTAAAGGCTTAGATCTGCAAGAGATCGAGAAGATTCTGACGGACGTTCAAGCTGACGATGTGAAGATAATTCCAGTTCCCAAACACAGCGAGTGGGCTGATTTCATGGTACTCGCCACTGGTAAATCACCTTGGCACGTCAGGAATATCGCTCAAGCCCTAATTTACAAGGCATGTTCATTGTTCCTAATTTTCTAATTCAAATTTAAGAGAAACAAGCTGAATACATGTTTGTTGATTTTACTGTTTTTGTGTTACTAGGCTAAGCAGAAGCAGATAGGTGCTCAGCAAATGATGCTGCCTAGTGTGCAAGGCCAAGAGGATGGAAAATGGATTGTTATTGATTCTGGTATATGCTGTTTTTTCTTTTTGTATTCTTTGTTTTGTATCTATTCATTTTGTTGAATTTGCAAAACCCATTCAATTTAGATGAGCCCTGTCCCTATGGAAGCAAAACTGTAGTAATCATAATGGCCCGTGATGTGTATATCATCATTCATTAGCTTCTTAGCTGGGGACAGAAACGTTCTCATGTTATCAACCATAAATCGGTGTGTAGATGCTTTTCTATATTCTAACTAATTTCTAAGCGGTTAGTTTGTAGGCCCCGTGGATATGGGTGGTTACACATAAGTTAGGTTGTTGACTTTGTGACCGAGTTTAACCTTGTGTCTATAAGACATACCAATATGATGTTCAATTAATTATTAAGGTTGTTAGAAGAGAACCTAGTAACAAAAGAGTAAACAGAAACATAAATCACGAACAACAAACACGATCTTTGTTCACTCAGTTCGGTCAAGTGTGTCTGCAACTTTAGAACAATTGTAGTTCCGTTTTATTATTCGAATGAATTAAGGTTTTAGTGTTAGAAGCATTATATATAATACTACGTTCATATTACAATAATATTTCTACGGTGTTAGTCCATGGAATTAGTGGCTGATAAACCCACTCTCGACCTTAATCTATTCTAAACAAAAGTCCTGCTGTTATTCTCGGACGTGCATTGCGTGCATGGAATTAGCGGCCTTCTAAACCCACTCTCGACCTTAATCTACACAAAAGTCCTGCACTTATTCTCGGGTATGCGCTGTGTGCATGGCCCTGTTATTGAATAATAAACTGAAATGTCTGGACTCTACAGCTTCTTTGTCATTGTTGCTTTATCCTGTGTCCATTGTGGGAATGCTGCAATATATCAATCCTGTTATGTTCCGCTTAGAATCTCACTCCTTTAATTTCTTAGAGCATCTTGTGGCTTGACATGGCATTGAGGAAAAGGATCTCTATATCATTTAGTTTTGGGTATTAATAGTTTTTTCCTTGTTATTACTGCCTACAGAGTGAACCGTAAACTTTCTAACAATCTCTGGTTGAAGATAATGTATGATATACTGTGTTGGTAACTGCTTCTGTTTTCACGTTAAAAAAAATTTTGAAATTAGTTATTTGGTTCTATCCATGCCTTGTTTTTCTATACCGTTTCGTTTCCTTTGTTCAGGTAAAGTGATAATTCATGCACTTGATGAAAACGCTAGAGCTTACTACAATTTGGAGGGTCTTTGGACCCGCGGGACATTGCAAACCGAACCTGTTGAGGTAAATGTGCCTAACTTAGTGTTCCAAGGAAATTAGGTTTTGTTCCCATTTATAGGTTTAATATAAATACATGATATCTGAAGTTCGCAAAATCATTTTGGAAGCAACTAATTTAGATTTGCATTAGTTGGCCTGTTCTATTGAAAACTGCTGTTAGAAGAGTCACTTTGCACTGTTATTATTAATCATGTAATGTAATTTATGAAATGCTACATCAGTTGCACCTTTTTGGATATTTTGAACTGGTAGTTCTGTTTGGAAGAGGACTTAAGCGCGCATGTTTTTGCTTAAGCATCTCGGGCTGACATTTGAGTCATTTTCATCTTACTAGTCTTGAGAGTAGTTTGTCTTTCGGTCAATAAGGCTCATGGAATCACAAATATAATTCTTTATTATTGTTATTATTATTGTTGTTGATATTGTAGCATCTTTTAAGCAAATTTTGTGGCATGACTGACTTGAATGATCTACTTTCTTTGATTTTAGGATTTACAAAAAGTTTTGGTGAAGGTCCGAAGGAAAAACAATTCGAAGAAACCTTCGCAAAAGAAAGCCTAATTGGTATTTAGATGTAAGAGGGCTACAAACAATAAACCTTGAAGTATAGTTTCTGCCTGTGCATCGCTTTAAACAATAAGTAATTTGTAAAATATAAATTAAACTGAATTGTATACAGTTTTCCCTGCTTGATCTGATTGCTGCAATGAAAAAATTAAGAGTACGTAAAGCTGAAGCTTTCAAGTTATCCTACTTTCTTTTTTCCAGTTATGATGATTTTCATTAGGGAATATTTGAATGAATGGAATGAGATGATTGAGATGATTTTCATGAAGGGATTATTTGAATGGATGGAACAGAATGGAATGAGATGTTATAAATTGGACCAAAATAGGGTGAAATGCATTTCATTCCATTCTATCAATTTCTATATTTTATACCTTTAGTTGGACAAAATTACTATACTCTTACCTGAAATATCTTTAGTTGGACAAAATGACAAAATTACTATACTCTTACCTGAAATATCTAAATAACGGAATGATATTTTTATTTCATTTTGTTACAATATCTAAACATAGTTTAAGGGTCTATTTGGTTCAAATGAGAGAGGGAGAGGAGAGAGATTTTAATAGAGGGAAGAGAAGAAGGGGAGGGAAAGTGGAGGATTACTTATAATCAAATAAGTGTTTGGTTCAAAAGAGTACGATTGGTTTAGGAGAGGAATTTTATTAATAATTTATATTTGTATTCTTATGATCGTATATAAGTAATATGATATTCAAATGTGAAAAGTTTATACATATTTGTTTTAAATAAATTTTTTAATATTGAGTGATTAAAAAAGTTATAATTTACTATATAATGGTAAAAAAATTGAGTACATTTAATTTGAATTATAACTCTGACATAAATTAAATTATATGTTGATAACAACTTTTAAATTATAACGAATCATTTAACAAAAATTAATACATAAATAATTTATTATTAAATACTAATGGTTTAAATTTTTTAATAAAATCAATAAACAAAAAATATAAGATGAATGGTATAAAATTTAATATAAAAATATATGATATAATACATAGTAAAATTAGATGAAAAAACAAACATAGTAAAATTAGATGAAAAAACAAACATAAAAAAACATAAAAAATTCAAATTATTGTGATTTATATTAAGTACAAATACTCAAAAATAACTTGAAAGTGGAGAATAATTATAATAAATTAATGAAAATAATTAAGAAAAATCATTCAGAAGATAAAAATAATAAGTAATTATAAAATATTAAAATTAAATTGAAAATATTTAAATAAATATAATAATCTTTTAAATATCAAAATTTACATTATTTCCCCTCCAAATTCTTTTAATTTGGAAGAACATAAAAAAATGTGTTTTTGAGAAATTTTGTTCCTCCCTCCTTTGTTTTTTTTTTTTAAATTTAAATCAAATATATCAAAAATTATTCTTTCCATTTCTTTCATGAATCCTGAACCAAACACACCCTACAAATTGTAATATGATCTATTTCATTTTACGAAAAATTTATTGTACCCCTACGATTAGATTTGTACCGCTATAATTTTTTTAAATTTCAATTTTACCCTTCAGTATTTGTAAGCAATTCATCATTTAATTTTTTATTATTTACCAAAAAATTTAAATTTTACACCCTTATATATAATTTTCGAAACACTTAAAAAAATGTTCTGGTATGATAATTTAAAAAAAGACAGTTTCGTTGCTTAGACCACGATTTTAAATCGTTGCTAAAATTCATTTAGTATTTTTTTAAAATCCGAACACTTTCAAAAAGTGTTATGGTATTTTAATAATACATTCAATCGGAACACTTTCAAAAGTGTTCCGGTATAGTAATTAAAAAAATAGTTTTGGCTACGGTTTTGAACCGTTGCTAAAACTCTTTTAGGAATATTTTAAAATCGAACCCTTTCAAAAAGAATCTGTATTTTAATAATACACTCAATCGGAACACTATCAAAAACTGTTCGGTATGATAATTAAAAAAAACAGTTTTGACTCCCGTTTTGAACTGTTGCTAAAACTCAATTAAGAATATTATTAAACCAGAACACTTTCAAAAAGTGTTCCGGTATCTTAATAATACACCTAACCGTTCGAGTATGAATACATCTTAATATTTACATATGCATATATAGATATTGCGTATATTAATATTTTCTAACAATTTTTATCTTTAATTGAATTTTTGAAAACGAAAACATAATCTGAGTTATTGTGAAAAAACATAGTAGTTTCAAACATGGTTTTACACGTTCAAAAAAGATTTCGTAAGATAACTTACGAATTCCCCAAATAAGATGAATTCGTAAGTTCACTTACGAAACATTTCTTAAATATGTAACATCAAGTTTAAAATACTGAAACGTACAAAAAAATAAGATGAATTCGTAAGTTAAACTACGAAAGACATTTTTTATTTTTTTTAACGGTGACGGGGAAATCACTAGATGGGTGAAAGTAATTTCCTAATAAAACATATGATCGGAATTTACATGCATACCCTTTTTACATAAATGGCACACTATTACGGCCACTACTAAGTGAGCTTTCTACCTAACTTAGACTAATCATTCATTGCACACATTGTTTGTGTCGTCCTTTCAATAACATCATTCTCACTCTCCGGAGCTCCCAAAGCACTACACATTTCCAATTTAAAATCCCAAAACCGTTTCCTCCTCTCTTCATTTTCTCTGGCTTCTTCCATTTTCTCTTCTCCTCATCTCTTCCGACCAATAATGGCTTCTCTCACCGGATCCAATTGCGTCGCTCTCCGAGCCTCCACTTTCGCCGCCTCCGGTAACCGTAAACTCAACCAGATCCGCCAATGGTCCCCTTCCATGAATCATCTCCGTCCAGTTTCTCCTCTTCACTGCAGATCCAATTCTTCCTTTAACTCCACCGGTACTACTATATCTTCATTTTTTATTCAATTTTTTCTCACAAGTTCTTTCCAGTTTTGCTAATTCGAGAGCCTGTAATTTCAGTTGTGAGAGCACAGGTTGCTACTGCGGTGGAAGCTGTAACCGGAGAGGTTAAGAAAGTGGAAGCGCCGGTTGTGATTGTAACCGGAGCCTCCAGAGGTATTGGCAGAGCAATTGCGCTAGCGTTAGGTAAAGCTGGTTGCAAGGTTAGTTGTGACATAAATTGATAAAGAAATGATTCACTATTCATGTTTGTAAGGGTTTATAGAGAAGTTAAACTAGAGAGTTTTTTAATTGTTGAGAAGTAGAAGCTAATTACACCATTCTTCTAAAATTATTTATATAAGTGCTTCTGGAGTAATTAATCAGAACATGCTTTTGTGTACATTGCTGTGATGCCTACTTTTGGATCCTGATGTTCGGTTACATAAAAATTTTATGTTGCAGGTATTGGTCAACTATGCAAGATCATCTAAGGAAGCTGAAGAGGTTTCCAAAGAGGTAGAAAACTGCATTCTCAAATTGTGTGATCACTTTTATGTGCAATGTTGCCATTAATGTTATTCTTTTAGTGCCAATCTAGTTTTAGGACTACGATTAAGGATTATATATAACATACAACTGAAAGTTCATCCTGTTACTTTCAGTCTGTATTACTTTTATTCATAGGAAACTTTTTAAAATATAGTTGTTAGTAACTTAGTATATTCATCATGCCCCAAATATTTGTTAGGCTTATGAAGTTGGTGGTACAATGCTAGATGGTTTCCTCTACAATTTTACAATTTTTGTAAATTTTAAAATTTGATCATGTTTCCCATGGAGAAAGGCGTGTCAAGTGATATAGTTCTAGGAATTTGTATATCAGTGCAATGCATCTCTATGACAATTCATGTTGTTTCCTAGTTCTCATCCAAAGTTGTTGATTTCTATGTTTTTTTTTCTAGCGGGGGTTTTATGGTCTTTTATTTTCATGCTCTATGTTTTGTTCTTTATTACATTGAGGCAAAGATGGATAAAAAGTACATAATTAATGCTAATGATTCAGATCCTAAAGAAAATTAATAAGGTTTTTTCTCATATAAATTGTTAAATTTGTAATTTGCCATAAATTTTTAACCTTGTGCTTTATGACTGGATTTCTGGGTGGTTGTAGTTGTATGTCTTATTCACCCATGCTTGATGACATTTTGTTCTTTATTATTCTAGTGATGTCAGGTCTTGTTATTTGTGTTATTTGAGCTTTAGTGTTCAGGCTATTTTACAGGGAATGACTGAACAGTATTAAAATTTGTTTGATTATTATTTGTAGATTGAGGCACTGGGTGGACAGGCTCTAACATTTGGTGGAGATGTTTCTAATGAAGCTGATGTGAACTCTATGATTAAAACTGTGAGCAGCTATTCTTGAATTATTAGATTGAACTTGTTCTACCTTTGCTGCTTTATGACTTTCACATCTGTAGGCAGTAGATGCTTGGGGAACTGTTGATGTATTGATAAACAATGCCGGTAAGTCGAAAAGATTTTGTGAATGTGGCACCCTCCTTATTTTCCCTCATACTCAAATAAATATTGTGTGGTTTTAGGAATAACTAGAGATGGTTTATTGATGAGAATGAAGAAATCTCAGTGGCAGGAGGTTATTGATCTAAATCTCACTGGTGTTTTTCTTTCCACACAGGTGAATATTTTAAAAATGAGTTTGTGTTAATGTTAAGTTTTCCCTTTTCTTTTTAATTTAATATGAGACGGTTCATTTTTTTGCAGGCAGCTGCTAAGATTATGATGAAGAATAAGAAGGTGACAACAATTTATTCTTTTATCCTTCCTTCTCTATGTTTTCTTTTAGGAATTTTACTTGGGAACTATAGACCATTTAAGTCCTTAATTGCTCCTAAAGTGGAGCTTTTTTCTCAGCAGTTTCTTTTTCTAAATGCCCAAGTTTAATTCTTATTCTAATTTTCTAAATGTGGTACTTGTATATTTTCAGGGAAGGATAATCAATATTGCATCAGTTGTTGGTTTGATTGGCAATGCTGGACAAGCAAATTATGCTGCTGCAAAGGCTGGAGTAATTGGCCTGACAAAATCTGTTGCAAAGGAATATTCTAGCAGAGGCATCACTGTAATTTTCTAAAACATTTGCATTTCTTCCTGATATTATCAATTGATAAATTTAGCTAAAACTCTGTTTTTCTTGCTAGGTTAATGCTGTTGCTCCAGGATTTATTGCATCTGACATGACTGCGAAGTTAGGAAAAGACATAGAAAAAAAGATTTTGGAGGCAATTCCATTAGGTGAACACAAGAAGTTTTCACAAGTGAAATTTATTGAAAAGATGTTGTTAACTACTTAAACTTACTATTTTCATGTTGGATTCAGGACGTTATGGCCAACCTGAAGAAGTTGCTGGACTAGTGGAATTCTTAGCCCTTAATCAAGCTTCCAGCTACATCACTGGACAGGTCATTTGTTTAACCGATCTTGCATAAGTACATTGCATACTACATTTGTAACTTACAAATGTATTTTTCAATAAATACTTATATTCAAGTGTGTATTTTTTCCATTATCTCAAAAGCTTACTTGTTATAATATGATTACTGGTTACAGGTTTTCACAATTGATGGAGGCATGGTGATGTAAATCAGCAATCTGTTTCCCTAGTAATCTTAATCTGAGCTCCTGCGCCTAAATTACAGTTCATCCAAATGGTTTCCAACTGCTTCTATAGATGATAGATCGTTGTTTGATGAGTTTTGCTTGAGCTTTACCTTCTGGTTTACAGTAGAATTTTAGTTGAGCTTATTCATGAAATCCAAGTTGTTTTTACAGAGTCATGTTAGCAGAATAGGAGATACTGTTATTTAAGCAATTTGGCCACTTTGAGGATTAGCTTCTCCTAGAAGTTCTTTGCTGGGAACTGGCTTATTTATACACTGTTCTTATTCTCTGATTATACGCAATAATAAATCTTTAGATGCTAAAATTTTGCGGCAATTACTTCAGGATTTATTGGTACTTCTTTTTAAACTATTCTCAAAGATGTTATTGACTCTACTACTGGTACTTCAATTCGTACATGATTTTATCAAACATTTTTCAATTAGGTTTTTCGGTTAGGTATTCGGTCAGTCTATTTAGTCTAATGTGATTTTCTCATTGATTGAAAGTCATCTTATTCTTCATTGATATTTTTTATTATTGATATTTTTTTTTTTATTGTTTAATCTTATTCATTCCTCTTATTTTACTCTAATTATAAATTGGATAAACACAACAATCTTTTTTTTGACAATTAGTCGTCAACTACATTGATAAATGTATTCTGGTTGTAGACTTATTTTGATAAAATTTAGGTAAAAATGGTGATTTATTTGACATCAAGAGATCAAATACATAGACTAAATCGATGAGCATGGCATTTTTTATACATGTAGAAACTTTTTTGATATAAATTAGATAAAAATATGATTTAACATTAAATTGTCACATTAAGTGGTCAAATATAAGGATTAAATTAAGAAGTGGTCAAACATAATGATTAAATTAAAAAAATTTATGTATATTGATGAATGATTAATGCATATAGTTTTAATAAATAAAATATTTTCAATCAAATGACCTATCAACACTTTTATCTAGCATAATATTTAAAATAACATTCAAAATTATTAAGATATTTGAATTCAACAAAATATTTAAAATGTAGTGATCATTCATGAATAAAAGCACTTCAATATATTGGATTGAGATCCTCTCCAATATATCAGGATCATATATTTCTAAAATACTAAGATCATCCCTAAGTTAAAGGTGTAATATGTGATTTACATTAAAAAAAACATCCAAAAAAATATATAACATGTCATTACCATACAATATAACAACTAATTAAAAACAGACTAAAGTGTCATTTAAAGATAATTTCAAGACTAATTTTGAGTCAATTGGCGTGCAACTGAGCGATTTGATGTTGGACGGTGCAACTCCGATAACAAGTGCATTTTTTTTAGAATAATAAGGTATTAAAAAAATACATAAATAATCATATTTCGAGAAAAAATGTTCAAATAATCATATTTCAAAAATTAGTTAAGTCGTTTAGCCATTTCATATGACACATGCACTTAAAATTCTATGTAGGCGTCATATGAGATGGTTCATGCAGTGCTTTCACGCGAAATGAGATGGCGCATGCGTTCTAATTTTAAGAGGAGGTGTATGCGCTCTAATTTTAAGAGGAGACACCGTCTCATTTGACTTCTACATACAATTTTAAAAAGCACGGATACATGTACGAGTCAAATGAGATGGCGTCTTATTTTAAAATTAAAATGCATGCGCCATCTCATTTGATGTGAGGGTACTATATGAGTCATCTCATATGACACTTACATGCAATTTAAGCACATGCACCATATGAGATGGCTAAACCATTTAATTAATTATTGAAACATGATTATTTAGATAATTTTTACCGAAACATTTATGTTTTTCTTTTCAATACCTTTAGTATTAAAAAAAAAACATTCAAAATGTGCTTGTTTATTTCAAAAGGTAAATACATTTAGGGTTTAGTTATAATGACCAAGATTAAAAAAAATTGGATGATAAGTTTAATATATTGAAGAAAATTAGACAATAATTGAAAAGATTGATGATAATGATGGATGAAAGAAGAGATTATTATTTTAACCAAACGAAAAATAGAGAAATGTTTAACACAATCAGTAACTAATTTAAAATATTAAAATTAATTAGGAATACGTTTGAAAATATTTTACAAAAATGTTAGTGACTAAATTGGCCATTGCTCTTGAGAGGGAAAAAAAATTAAACAAAGTTTTCTTTGTTACTTGCATCTCATCCGGGCATCTTGCCAGGTTAAAAGAAGCGGCGAGTAATACATATTTCGATTTCTTTATCAAAATTAACTTAAGGAAATTGATACATTGATGTTACGGAAATGTGTGTTGTAAACAAATATTCATATGGCCACAATTGAAGCGTTAATTTTATCAGGACCCCCACTATAATCAAGCTCTACAAAAGTACCCCCACCTTCTCCTTTGGCTAATCTTCCCGGATTGACGGCAATGCATTTCACGCTTTTGGTCTCTTCGCTTTCGTTATTAAGAACCTGTCCAGTGAATAACTTATAAATGTTCTATCATGAAATTAAAACAGGCTAATTTATAAATGTTCTATCATGAAATTAAAACAGGCTGTCCAGCAACCCGACTTCTGGCATATTTGATTTTGATGCTTAGAAGTGTTGTTTATCTAATGAAATCAATTCTGAACCGAATAATTTACCTTGACAAAGTACTTGATGTCTGAAGGTAAGATAAGAACATCTGGAATCGACGTTAGTTGAAGGGCTTCTGGCGCCAGAGAAAAGTCCAATGGAACACTTTCTGCTGGTGGGTAAAGTGGATAGAAACTGACATAAAATTGAAAAGCATCAATTGTTTGATTTGTTTCTAATGATTGCTGAGCCTAACATCAAACATGAAAAACAAGATAACAGAATTACCTTTGTTGGTTAAGAATATGATTTGTAAGTCTACTTAAACGATCAATAGGTTTTGCATCTGCTGCAGTTCGTGATATCTCCTCCCCACTGATCTGCTTGAGAACATCCAAAGTGCAGCAACCAACTTTGACCTGAAACCCAATTCTTGATCAAGAAAACATCTTTCCACAGAATCAGCAACAAGCAAAAACTACAGAACTAAAAGTTTCTCAATCTAGAGATAGATTTCATAACCAATATGCTTATTATGTGTAGGCACGGTTTTTCATCTAGAAAAGCTCAACTGTGTTATGTGAAGTTCATCAAACAAGAAACAAGAGTAAATCATGGACAATGTGATACCTCATTTGCCTCAAAGGTTCCAGGATTAGGGAGACTGGCTATCTGATAATAAAAGAAAATAACCATGTAAACATGAATGCCAAACACAGCATTTCTGAAGATAAATTTCTAAATATGTCAAAATATACCTGAGATAGACTGATATCAAATGCAGGCTGCAAAAACAAATCATGGAAATTATTTTTGGATCATTGACTTGAATAAACTAAATCAATGGCTAAAGAATCTAGAGATTCATCACTACCTGAGGAAAAACAAAATCATGATTGGCGTCCCGTATAGATGGTACAACGAGAACGCGTACGGCCGAACCCATACTTTCTACGTAATCTTCCAGCTGGGAACAATGACCATGGTGTAGGTTAGGATTTAGGACAACATATGAAAATTCCAAAAACAAATCCTACTAAAGTTATTTACCTTCTTTGATACTTGAAAACGAAATATATCATCAAAATCCATGTCCACTGTTCCTTTCTTGATGTCTGGGTGTTCAGAGTCAATAAATGGTCCCAGCTGTGATAGAATGTTCTCTATATTATTAAGTTTGCAATCTCATGATCCAACTGTTATTGTCTAAGACCCCAAAAATCACTAATTATGATAAACAAGTACAAAGATGTGAATTTCATTGTTGGTGGTATATTTACCAATACTAGCAACTGTGGCGGTCTTCGCTTTGCATATGCCAGCAGTTCTACAAGAGGCTCAAACAACAAATTGTCGGTTGTAGTAAAAGGGCCCGCCGCAATAATCTATTAGACCCAAGAACATGTGTAAACTAGAAATTAGTGACAAATATTTGAAATACATTGTATAGGATTAACACAAAATATATGAAGAACTTGCAATGTGAAAATCAATAATATTTTAATCATACTTAAATAAGATTGTCAATAGTGCCTTATGATCTTTCTTAGACAAGCTAGATTTGGAAATTACTTTATTAGGTATTTTCGTGAAAATGATTCTTTAGCAAAATGGTAGAAGAAAAGTTTTAAATGATCCGCAATAATTAATTATTAAAAATAAATTGTGATGCATAATTTAGAATTTAGTTTCCGGGAGAATTCATTAGCAACAAAAAAAAAGGGGATGCATACCATTGATAACTCTCTCTGATTACAAAGAGGTTCGGTTAGCTGATTCTCCTTATCAATAGCTTGCCTCTTTGAAGGATTCAAATCCTCATTATCAACAGAGATAGGTATATGATCAACCAATTTAGATGCAACTAGGCAGTGCCCACTAGGATTATGCCCTCCGATTCCAACTACCTATCAAGATGAAGTTTTCCCGTTATAACTTAAAATTCTGATACACAAGTGCACATTTCAAATCTACAATTAACTCACCAATTCTTACCTGGCCAGGGAAAACTGAATAATGACTTAAACGTTGTAAGTCGAGGCGGATGCATTCCCCTCCCGAATGCTCAATACTGTTGAAGTAGTATTGCAATATCAGAATACAAATCCATGTATAACTTGAATAGATAAAAGTAAGAAACATATAAGTGTTGCTGCAAGTTATGTGTTTGGTTTCTGGTGGTGAAAATTGGTGTTCAATGAATTGATTTCAAAAATTATTTCGGTAACTGAGAGTAAAATTATTTATTTTTGGATATAGTCACGTAAAAATGAGCTGAGAACAATGCACTTTTGGTGACAGAAACTATAACTCCAGGCTTTAATGGCTATTTACCTGCTCTGTAACATGACAGATTTCTCATTCAGACGGCCTTCTCCATCACAGCAAATCATGCCAACGGCAAAAAAATTTCTCTGTTAAAAGTATTCTTCAATTATTAGACAAATTTTCCCTTAGGCAAAGATTTTCCAATGTAATTAAAAACCAGAACTTATGCACATGTTAAAAACAAAATAGCATGACAATTTCATCAAAGTTCTGTGTATGCATGAGAGAAATAGATGCATTAAACTTACCGGTGAGGCAATTGAAGGGTCTGCTGGTTCTTCATAGAGCCCAGAAGCTACAAGTGCTCTTGCATGTTTTCTAATCCGGTTTTCAATTGCATTAATCTAAATATCAATAATCAAGTATCAGCAAACAACCGTAATATAAAAGGGTAAATATCCAAGAGAAACACTAGAAATCACATACCCTATCCTCAGTTCTATCATACATGAACCTGCAACCTGGTTTCGGCCCTGATCCACGAATCACCAATGAACATGTTTTCCGGGTTACGACTTTCTTAACAATACTGTACTCGTCATTCTCTGCCTCCTTGTTATTAAGTTCATGTTTTCCATTCTCTGAATCAGATATAGTGTTGATGCTGAATTTCACTGCAAACCTATCTGTTCGTTTGGAAAAAGGTGTCACCAGATCTGCTGGTTTTCCAGATGCTAATACATTCCCATACAAAGATGGTGTATCGTGTATAGGCGAATAAACATCTTGACGGTTATTCGTCGGTGTGCTGGGAGTATCGTCCTTCGTTTCATCGTCAATACTTGAGATCCTACATTAAAGGATTTTCATCAGAATAATTTGTCCTTTCATTCAACAACTGTGCCTGTCTACTTTATTACTTATTACCTATTTCAGACCATTAACAAAAACGGCTATACTCAGAAATGGACATGAGTACATAAACCAAGTAGATATGCTTACATTTCTACATCGCCGATGGAATAAAGATGCAAACCAGTTTCCCCCTTTATAATATCTTCTTTCACATTATTCTGTAGATGCAACAGAAAACCCTCCATTTCAGCATTTTCTACAATTGGTTCACCCATTTGCCTAATCAAAATCCACCATCCAAATTCAAATTGTGATTTATCATTCAGAAAACAAACTTTGCCGAATTAAAACCAACTTATAAATAAATAAATAAATAAATAAATAAATAAAAACTAACAAATTCAAGAAGGTTCTAAATCGACAAACGAACCTATTAAGATAATAAACTTCCCAGCTTGAGACGAGATCCATAGGAGTGAGAGTGTAGTTGATGCAAAAAGTGAGACCTACACATTTTGCAACAAAATTCAGTATATAAACAAAGTAGTAACATGAATTGATAAATCAATAGAGGAAAAAGGAAGAACCGGTTACATTTGTTCAGAATCTCTTCTTCTTCGTCGAGATTGAACCCAGCTTTTTCAAATTCCGACTTGATTTCTTCCTTCATTTTGCTTTCTCTTCTCTTTCTCTCTCTAGGGTTTCTCTGGTTTGAGGTGTGGATGAAAAATGGCGGGAACGTTTGCCGAATTGTGTTTATATATTGACAAAAATAAATTTTTGTGTTGCTTTATTCCGATTATACCCTTTTTATTACATTTGTACTACCAACGAACCGTATAAATACGAAGGGGGTGTATAATGCCTTTGCGAGTAGGTTTCTAAAGGGCTTTGGAAGGAAAAACTTTGATGGATTTTGACTATACTATCATATTTTATTAATTTTTTTAAAAATCAAATATGTATAGAAATATATATTTGCTCTTTTAAAGTTTTTTTCTTCAAAATTCCTTAAAAATTAACTCGCAAAACTCCTAATTATAAAGTTAATCTCAATTTAGTCATTAAATTAACATTTCTCCTTAATTTAATTTACATATTATATAAATATAATAAATAAATTTTAGTAAATATAATGTTCATCTCTCATTTCTCTTCTCTATTTTATAATTTCTATTCTCTATTTCTTTGCATTCCAAGTAAAATAAAATGTTCATCTCTCATTTCTTTCTTTCTTTCTCTCTTTTCTATTTCTCTTCAAACAAACAAACCATAAATCTCCTCCATTTTATCGCTCCATCTGTTTCTTCCTTGATCCCATTTGATTTTCCTTATCTTCAACCTTCATTTTTGAACATTGAAGCATGTATTCGTCGTTTGTAGTGAACTCCACCACATTTCAAATCCCATAATGTGTTTGCAATAGATTAATGAGGATATTCATATTCAATTCCAATTAAAATCCTAAACAGAGATATTAGAAATATGCAAATGGGAGATGAAGTTGACTGTATGTTTTTCATTTGATTTCCATTATCAAATAAACATCTTGACAGTTATTCGTCGATGTGCTGGGAATATCATCCTTTGTATTATCATCATTATTTGAGATTCTGCATAAAAGAATTTTTATCTGAATAATTTGTCCTTTCATTCAACAATTGGGTCTGCTTTATTATTTATTACCTATTTCCGACCATTAACAGATTCAGCAATAAACAAAAACAGCTATACTCATAAATGGACATGAGTACATAAACCAGATAGATATGCTTACATTTCTACATCCCCGGTGAAATAAAGATGCAAACCAGTTTCCTCCTTTATAATATCTTCTTTCACATTATTCTGTAAATACAACAGAAAGTCCTTCATTTCAGCATTTTATACAATTGGTTCACCTAGTTGTCTGTTAAAACCACCATCCAAATTCAAATTGCAAGTTATCATTTAAAAAGGTTCTAAATAGAAAAATGAACAAAACTCAAAAACTTGTTAAGGTACTATATTTCCCAGCTTGAGACGAGATCCATAGAAGTTGAATTATAGTTAATGCAAAAGTCGAGACCTACACATTTTGCAAAACAATTCAGTATATAAACAAAGTAACAACATTAATTGATTAATTGATGGAGGGAAATGAAGAATTGGTTACATTTGTTCAGAATCTTTTCTTTTTCGTCGAGATTGAACCTAAATTTTTCGAATTTCGACTTGATTTCTTCCTTCATTTTGCTTTTTATTCTCTTTCTCTCTCTAGGGTTTCTCTGGTTATTGTGTTGCTTTATTCCAATTATACCCTTTTTATTATATTTGTATAAACGAGTATAAAATCGAAGGGGTGTGTATAATGCCTTTGCGAGTATAAAAACCTATTTTGCAATGCAATGAAATTTGTAGCAAAGCGGGTGGAGCAGGGCGAAGTATTTCTCTTCCACATGTATTTTGTCTAATCAAATACTACCTCCGTTCCTATATATAAGAGACAATTCAATTTTTAGATTCATTGAATAATCAATGTACCTAGTCTATAAATTGACCAAATACATTGATTATTCAATGAATTTAAAAAATGAATTGTCTCTTATATATAGGAACAGAGGTAGTACAATGCAGAACAATAATTATATATATGGTAATTTTTGTAGCATGTGGCACTGCTTCACTTACTTCCTCTAATTTTCTCATGTCTTGCAACATCAAGTTAATACAGTGGGTTGCACAAGGAGACCAATACAACTTAGGAAACTGCTTTTCCAATAACTTTCCAACAACAACAATTCGTAGCATTATCTATTATGATTTGAACAATATTTTCTTGTCCAACATACAACGTTACTTCCTTGAAAAGCTTAAACGGTGTGTCTGCAATTTTAGAAGCACCAGAGACATCGACGAACTTTATGAAAATAATTCTTTTGGGGTAATAAACTAAAAAGTTGATAAGAGTTCTCCTACAATGATAAGTCCACTCATCTTCCATAAGAGTACAACTAGTATCCTTCCAAATAGAACGATATTGTTGTATCTGTATCTTCATATCATCAACCCATTTATTTAACAAATTACCATGAAGGGTATGCATAGTGTGAACTTTATATCCAATACCCATGCAACGAAGCGCATCAACTGCAAGTTAAAAATAAGGTGAATTTGCAACATTGAAAGGAATAGATGCATCAACAAAGCACTTTGTAGTAGCAAAATCACACTTTTCTACCACTTCTTTACTTTGTATCACACTTTTTAAAGTAGGTTGAGCTCTCAAAGTTGTTATGGGTAAAAAATAAGTACCAATGTGAGCTTCATTCCTTTTAGATGCATCAATTTGTGGGTTTAATTATACTTGCAATTCATCCCTCTTCGTAGAAAATGACTCACTTTCAGCCACATCTGAGATTTTTCTTTTCTTGCTTCGCTCATTAAAATGTTGTTTCATCTGAAAACGAGTTTCAGCAGGAACAAACATGAAAATTTCAACATTTCCTACTACTCCATCCAGGTGTTGTTTTACCCAATGAATTCCACCTCCACCAAAAGCCTTATGACAGTAGATACAAACAAGAGATTTTCCATCATGACTTTTAGTACAATGTGCCCAAGCTATATTAGTCTTTCCTCTAACACTATGTTGAACTTCTTATGATGGTGTTTGGGATGATGGTGTTTCAAAAGATGTCATTTTCCTGTAAAACAATTCAAATTTGTCAAATAAAACAAGATATTATTCGTCACTTACAAAATAAAACAACCACCATGACTTTATCACAATCAAACAACAACTATAATAAAACAACAACTATGATCATTATTGATAACTAGACCATACTTTAAAACATGCAATATATCCATAATCCTAGTTTTCATCAAGTTATGTTTTTTTAAAGAATTAATCAAATATGATAAAACAATAACTATGAATCATAGTTATGTTTTCAACAACTATCCAAAAATCATAGTTATAAATAGTGTTGTAAATAGAGCCTACTCGTATGATTCCAAACTCAAACTTTACTATTCTCCAGCACACATATTCCATTATTCCTTCTCCACTCATCACACACATTTCACCATGTTCTGTGTAGATTACTTCATACTATATTTTTTATACATTCATCAAAGTATCGACAATATGGTTCAAACCCTCTTCCATTTATTTTCGAATCACATCCACCTATATCAGACTAATTTTTGGAACTATATTATCATATGATGTGGCCATCATAAGAAAAATAAGATGGTTAACAATAACAACATCATAAGTTAATAAAACAAAAACCCAAAAACAAAAACAAAAAATTCAAAAATTCAAAAGTTGAACTAGAAATTATAACTAAAGAATTAGAGAAGAGAAGCATTGGCAACCAACGAAAATGGGTAAATAGTCTATACGGTGGAAACAATGTTATCATTTTCATCTTCAACAAACTCTAACTTTTTATCAAAATCAAAATCAAAATCAAATAGTAAACAACAAACTGAAATTCTGGTATCAGATATGTGATGTCGAAGGAGATGTCACGACACATATATTTGAGAACTGGACAATATAGAACAAAATAATAATTGTAGCAAGTAGAAATAAAAACGACACAAGCAATTGTTAACCTAGTTCGGTGCAAACACATCTACGTCTGGGGGCTACCAAGCCAGGAAGGAAATCCACTAAATAGAATTATTTTGAAGATTCTCAGCAAACACCCTCTGGTTTACAATCTTCGCACCGAATCTATACCCTTGCAACTTCTACCTAAGAGACTCTTAGATAGGAGACCCCTTTCACTCCCCCTCAACCATACACAGTGAAAAAAATAACAAGGAATAGAAGATACACTTTAAAGACACATTCCAAGAGTGGCTCACAAACAAAATCACAAAGGACTAAAACCCTAATCTTCAAAAAAGTAAGCACAACTTCCTTCTATGTAACTGACTTGCAAGTAGGGTTAGCTAGTCTTTTTATAGAAACACGCAGCTAGGACTTGGGCCAAATCCACATTCAAATAATGTCTTTAAAACTTCCCATAACTTTTTCCATGAAGCAAACAACGCCTAGAATTTCTAAACAGATAACAGTCCAGTTATGTAACCACATGTTAAGACATTTGCTTTGACATCATACAACTCTACTAGTATGATTTATGCTCACATGTCAAAGCATCTTTCATAAAAATTTCTAAGTAGAATATTTTACCAAAATTGCTTCCAACATAGAACTAACAAACTCCCCCTTTGGTAAATTTTGGCTAAAATATTACTTGGACACACAAACAAAATCAGTGAAGGCAGCATCACAAAATATACTATCAGAGAAAAAATCAACAACATAAAGTGAATGTTAAAACATTTGATCAGACATTATTCACTCCCCAATCCCCATCAACCTCACCAACGCGATTTTAATATAATAAACTCTATCTTCCCCTTTTTAGCCATAATATGACAATCACATAACCATTCATAATAAACAAGCAAAGCATTCAGAATAAACAAGCAAGACATTCAGAATAACCATTTAAGTGCAGTACATAAAACCATAAGCAAGCACACTTAGGTGCCAATATTTAGAGAAACAGTCAAAACATTATTGTTATACCCCAAAATTTGCCCTCCCATTCCAAGATCAAGATGCATCTCCATACTCAAGAACTACTAAGGTTTTGTTTCTCTCAGGACAAAGAGGGTTTATAATGGCTCAAGTGAATATTATGTCTCCTCATAAGCCTCAAAGTATCACCATGTCAAGTTTCAAGCCTCGTAACCTAAGTTTGCTTAGTCAATTGCTCAAATTAATGAAAATCATTTGTATTGGACAAAAAGTCAATTATGGTCAACATACAGTCAAACTTCATCATTTTTGGTCAACATCAAGATGTTGAGGTCACATTCATCATTTGATCAAGGGTTGATCATGATTCATCAAGAAAATTCAAGAATTGATCAAAAGTTTCTAAATTAGGGTTTCTTAAGGAAAAGTCAACAGAACTTTGACCAGACATAACTTCCACATAATTCATCAGAAATTTTTCCACCAAATCTCATTTTAAAGGTAATTAAATTCTCTACAACTTTGTGTCTCACAAGGTTTGCCCAAAAATGCTTCATTTGAGATATGGGTCAAGACATTATAGGTCGTTTTAAAAGTCAATAAAAAGTCATCTTTTTCCAAAGAAGTGTACATGAACATGGAAGCTTCAATGAAGATGAAACAAAACAGAGATTTTAAAGGACATATTAAGCTTTCTAAAAAGTCCAAGATCATTCTCAAATGATAAAAATTGAGCAAGATATAGTTTGTGCAAGTTTGGAAATTTTGAAGAAGTGCATGGAAAAAATATTGACCGATCTTGAAATTTTTTCAAATGGGCCTATGTTTTCATGATCTAAACTTATTTGTAACGTTATCCATGACTCCTAAGTCCATCTACACGCCACATTGCCATTCATTTTATTTATTTTTGAATTAAATCATTAAAATTCAATTTTAATTAAAATAAAATGCCAAGAAAGGATACAAGGCATGTGGGCTTGTTATTCAAATGTCTTGAGGTCCAAGTAACATATAGCAAGCTGAAAAAATCGTGCAAGAGGAGATTGGCATAAGAATTGAGCAATTTTGGAAAGATTGTATTTGATTTTTCAATCAAATATTTTCTAATGAATGTAATATATTTTCTCTCAAATTTCTGACCTAATGCACTCCATATAAATAGAAGATCAAGATACTCCGATGCCAAAGTAAGAGAGGGCAAGAGGAGAGAGCAAGTAAGAAATGAAGAGAATAGAATGAAATAAAATACCTAACCCTATCGAATGAGAGGGTATTTATAACCCCCAACATTGGGCCAAGGTCCAATTAGTGGGTAGTTTAGCGAATCCCACTAAGGGACTGCCAGGGTTTGCGTGAGCAAGGAGTCCAACACGTGGCCTCCTCCCTGGTATGCTGCCCCGTGATATGCGGGGAGGTTGACCTGTTATTCTCGGAGGGGAGGGTGACAGTTGAGTAATCCTTGGCCACATGACCCTAACACACATGTGGAGATATCCCTAGCGGTTATGGACAGATGGGCCGTCGAGTCCTTATGCCCATTGAATTGGGCCTCAATAGCGGTGAGTCAGATGTTGTGTCAGCCCAGAACACAATGATTTCATTCAAAGGAATATAGGAGATACTCCACCCGAAAAACTACTACTTCTTATATAAAGGAGAAGTAGAATATTTCAATCATAAAAGTTACGAGAGATTATATTATTACGATAGGTATTTAACCATTTCTACAAATTAAAAACTATCATCGAACATGCAATCATCAAAGCTAAATGACTCTCCCTTAATAATATATGATATACAAATAATGCAGAATAATGTCAATCAATGAACAAATTTATTGAGGTAAAGTTTTGTTACAGCTCAAGAGTGTCTGAATCACACCCACAATATAAAATTAGTGTGGATATGATAATAATTTTAAAACCATGTAGGATTCTATTACATTATAATAACAAATATATGCAATAGCCTTTGTATCGTACAAAACTATGTTGTGAATGCATCGTTCAGTTGCACTTAGTTTCATCCATCAATTTTTAGATGAGCGAGAGAAGTTGATGTCGTGTTCTCTAATTTATGAGAAGAACTTGTAATGCCGGGATTGTACGATGATATTCCTCATAGCACCAATTGAGGATAGTATCATTAATAAGACTCCAATGACAATGCATATCTAAAATTGAAAAAAAGACCCGCAACAAAAAAAATTAAAGAATTGCGCAAACTAAATAATATACATTTTAAATGATATTTCATTCACTCTTTGTTATATTCAAATTTTATCTTTTTAAATCTATTGAATACTTAATGTATTTGATCTATATATAGATTAAATATATTATTTATAAAATAAATTTTTTAAAATATTTATATAATAAATAAAAAAATTAAAATTTATTTATAATAAAGAATAGAATGAGTATAATATATTCCGAAACAAAGTATAAAAAATAATTTAAAAATTGATCTATATTGTCTAAAATTTATTCCACACATATTTATATCATTTATAACGTAGTAAATAACATACCATATTAATTGTCCAAGACAAGCCAAATTTCGCAGGTTTCTTGAGTTTAAGCCAGATGATACAAGGCAACTATAAAAATGATAGATACAATATTAAATTTGATTGTGTGATCTTTTTTTTAACCATGTTGGTATTGTGCAATGAATCTGATAATCAATATTAAATTTAAAATATTCTCTACAAATTCAATAATTATTGAAAAAAAAGGTTTAACTCACAAAGTAAGTTGTTGGAGCAAATGCAAATCCGCCTAAAAATCCAAGAAGTGAACCGAAGAATGGGACACATATACCAATGAACATGGTCAATGCTGCAAAATATAAGATTAAAAAGTTAACTAAAAACCAAAGAATTAAGCTTTCATTAATCCATATTGTGAATATAATATACAACATACCAACGTAAATAGTGCGAACCGAGAATCGAAGTGCAAAAGAAGGCGTAAATTGTAATTTCTTAACCATGAAAGTTTCAATCATATCAAATACCGGCATTGCAAATACCTATTATTTACACACACAAAAAAGTTAATTATAATATATAGTGACAAATCAAGTATCCTGACTTAGTAGTGCAAAATAAATTTTATAAACTAAGATCAAAATTACAAATTACTCCCTCTGTCCCATATTATAAGTAAATGTTACTTTTTAGGTTCATTGAATATTGAATGTATATGATATATAGATAGATACATTCAATATTCAATGAACCTAAAAAATAACTTTTGGTTATTATATGGTACGGAGGGAGTATGTCTTAAAAATAACACATTGTAACAAGTAAACTTAATTAAATGAATTCACCTGATAACCACCAATAACATGGATAACAACAAACAAGTTAGCAGCAGCAATGAGCCAAGCAGGTTTTTCTAGTGTGATGAGGATGTTATCCTCAACAGTGTTACCAAAAATATAATATCCAATTAATGAAACAGGGAAGTAGCAGAATGCAACTCCTAGATATGCCCAAATAACTCCTTTCCACATGGGTTTCTTGGAAGGTACTTCATGGGTTGAGGGCATAGTTGCTTGGATTTCTAGAACCACATTGTGACCTGCATAAGCAAATGCTACATCTCCCATTGCAGAAAGGAAGTTGAATACATTATCAACAGTCCTAGTTGATCTAGGTCCATAGTTCACATTTGGGACAGTCCCATTTTTAACCGAGGTTGCCCATGCTATGGTTGAGTATCTGATAAATTAATCAAAACATATAATTTTCAACATAACGTAATTAAAATAGACAATTAGATAACAAATGATGTATTAAAACCACAAAAGTAGAGCAATAAAAGTTGATTACTTACGTCAAAGACATAGCAGCTGCACTTAGAGATATAATAGAAAGGGAGTTGAAGTTGGGGCATTGAGAAAGAACAAAGTTGACTGAAGCAAAGATAATAATCCAATATGAGGTTTTGATATCTTTGCATTCAGGACAAAGAGTGTTCTGAACTTTCTTCAATGATTTACCACCGGTGACCATGTACACGATACATGTGCCAGCTTCAACAAGAATTTGTTGTGGAACCACAATCCAGAGGCCCAATTTCTCTCCAAAGGCTTCTTGTCCCAATTCATGATACCTATCAAATCTCTTTCCAGGAACCATTTCATGCATCTCAACCATTTGCCATAAAGTATACAATGTAATCACCCATGACGAGATAAGAATGACAACTCCGGGTCCCCTATTATTTTATACCAAATATATAAGAATGAGTTAATAATCACATACTCTTAATTAAGAAAAACATAATATAAACTACTAGACTCTCTATTAGTGTCACAATTGAATGCCTTCGTGAATAGATAAAACGTGTCTTATTTAAGTTGTGTGTGATATATAATTAATCAATGTATATACATTTACCAGCCCATATTAGACATAGCATATGGAAGAGCTAGAACTCCAGCTCCAACCATGGCTGTTAGATTGTGAAAAGCTGAATACCACCATTTGGCCTTTCTAGAAGCAGTTATTGGAAGCCATTCATTAATAGCTTTTTGTTTGGCGTCAACATTACAATTTTCTTGATGCTGCCCTTCTTCATCACCTACACCCATATTTAGTTTATTCTTGTCGGTCACCTTAAAACTTTATGGCAAGGAGCACTTACAATAGTTTTGATTAGTGTCGATATTGGGTGGAGAAATAAGGTTGCACGAACAAATTGTAAGTATGATTAATGTATATATTTTTAATATCTGAGAGTTACTGCTAATGATTATACTTCATAAAAAAAGATAATTAGTTCTATTTATATAAAGGAATAGTATTTATAATTAGAAAATTGTTAGCTTGTTGTTGTTGTCTGTGTGTCTTGCATAGTTCTAGCCACATGAATATTTATAAACACCCATGTATAATCTAAATTTAGTTGAATTTATTTACTAAAAATAGAGATACTGGTAAACAACTTCAACTCTTGTCTCTCATTCACATATTTTAAAACAAGAAAGAAAGAGAAATATCTATGGGGCAATCAGAAAAATAAAAGCATTACAGTACTTGTAAATTATATTTAAGTTTTAAAAAAAATTAATAGTTTTAAAAATGACTATGGTGGGTTTAATTATGCAGGGGAAGATTTCTCAAACATTTTGCACTAAAAATAATACTATATACAAATGTAATCTCTAAAAAGTAGTATCTAATTAAGTACTTCAAATAACATCACATACATTATGTGTGACTTCACCTCGTGATACTCAAATCCGTAAGCCTTATGCAAAGAATACTAGATTTTTTATTTATTTCAATTTTAGCATATATTCTTTGATGTTTTAGAAATGTAATATATGAAATATTGTTTCTGAGGGGATAAATATTGGACAAGATATTGGAACAAGTGGTCCAACAACTTAAATCAAATTTAACACATATAGATAGCAACACAAAGACAATGAAAAGCAATAAAAACGTCGGATATTAATATCGATAACTCATTTCTTTGCAAATAACACCTACGTTTAGAGGACCCTCTAACTAAGAAAGAAAATTCACTACTTAGAATTAGCACACTTAGTACACTTAGTCTTTGATGAACAACGACCCCAGTTTTTATTTTAGATTAAAATTATTAACAAACTTAATAGTCATATTAATTCAATTAATATTGACAGCTAACCATTATTATAAAAAACTGCTATTTCTATTATAAAAAAACTTAAATTTAATAAAAGCCATAAAATATAAGAAACGTATATTAGTAGTATATTAGTAGTTACTTATCCTACCCAACTAGTATTACTACCTTTTTACCTAAAAACAGATTCAGGGTAGGAAAAGAAATTTAATCTATATAAGTTATATATTACACATTCAATTGATTAAAAATGTCAAACCATAATAATATTATAATTAATAAAAATATTATAAAAACCGTTATAGTGAAAATCTAAAATAGTGGTTTCAGATACTAACACTATCATTATTTTTATTCTATTTATTCATAGAATAAGATGTATTCTCATATTTAAGATATCAATTACATATTTTTTAAGTTCAATAAGCATACAAATATATACGCCGATGAATTAAGCAAATACGAAGCGCCTTCTTGACCGCATAGCCTATCGGATAAAAGCTTAATGGTATTGCCTATGTGGCACCACTAGAAGTGAATTAAAACCTACGGAGTGATATTGCCTACGTGGCACCACAACCCCTGCATACCAAGCACGCCAACGCTTACGTCCGTTGGAACACCCTTAACTGGCCCACTCGGAACGCGTCGCAATGATAGCTCAGGTGTGTATGACATACCAAATATCCTGATGATTACCCCCTGTGAAAACGCCCTTAACTGACCCACTTGAGTCATCGGAACGGTAATAACAAATTGGACTCTGTCCACCGTCATATGTGATTTACCACTTGATAGCCTAGGTTTACTTCGATTCGAGCATAATTCAATCGCCGTAATCACAACGTATTGATCACCAAAGTAATACATCTCCAAGTCGCTTACCCCGAAACGATTGAGATCCTTAAGATTCACACATTTATTCATCACATGGCATAATTCAATAGTGACATGTATGAACACTCACATTAACCATGATCATCAAAAATACACATAGCATCATATATGTATATCACGAGCAAAATGAACCAAGCAACACCTTTGGCCCAACGAAAATTAATCCTTCGGTATTAAGGAGATTGCAACATGCTAGAGTTACCAAATAGAATTCTTATTCAAGGGGTACTAACTCATCATACGACTTTTAGGTGTCGTTTACCAATAATCGACCTGAAATCGGAACGTCGTAAGAATCCCCGTTTTTCTCTTATTCTATGTTCTTAGGGGTTTTCTAAGACTAATAGAGTTATTGGACGAGGCTATGATGTCAAGCTACTTCCCTTGACTCAAGAAAAGAGCTAAGAACAAAACTTTTCGCGCTTAGCCCAACCTTGGTCGCGCTGAGCGTGACCTGAGATTTAATCTATTTTCAAAAAGCTACTGGGCGCGCTAAGCCCGGTCATCGCGCTAAGTGTGACCTGGGGTTTTATTTATTTTTCAAAAGAACTACAGGGCGTGTTAAGCCCTAATACCGCGCTGAGCGTAGTCTACGATTTCTACAGAATTCAGTTCTGAAACAGAACAACAATGGAGTTCCAAAACCTCCATTTCTTGCTTCCAATACATCACCCAAGGTAAGATAATCACGAAAACAGAGTCATGGTATACAAATCATCATTATAAACATGCAATCATCATCATCAATTACACTTCAAGACCCAAAATTCCAAATTCTTTTGAAAATCCAATTTACCCAAAGTCTCTAACTAGAGACTCACCTTGATTAGAATGAGGAACAAGTTGTAAAATCTTGTTAGAAGGACGACGAGGATCTCGAAATCAGGTTTGCATGCAAGAGTGGATGGATTAATTCCTTAACTTTTCAAGAAATATTATATTAGTTATTTTATATATTTAGTGATTAATTTTTTTTTTTATAGTTAGTAAAAAAATAATTAGTATGAAATATTTTGAAGAGTTAAGAATTTAATATATATTTTTAGTTGAGGGTCTAATTTAAACCTTGAGGTTGAAATACGTCAAATACAATATTAAACCTAAATTATATTTATCATGTCTCATCATAATATAATTTTTAGTATGTCTATTATATATATTTTTAGCGTCTTTTATTTTCATCTAATGTCCAGTTTTATTATGATATATGCGGTTTTTGTCTATTATCTAACATATATTAAAAGATTGTCCAAGCTACTTAAATTATTATTTTTTTAAAAATATTTTACACTACATAACAAAATAACTCTTAACTTTTTTAACTTTTAACATTTTAAGCACCAATTGTCAACTTCTCATTAGTTCAAATTAAAAAAAATTATTTTTTTCATTTTACACTACTCTCTCTCTCTCTCTCTCTCTCTCTCTCTCTCTCTCCTTACAATTAATTCTTTAACAATTAAATATCTCATTTTAAACTTACATTTTAGGACATATTTTATCTTTTCTATTTGTTTATTATCATTGAAAATACTAATCAATCTATTATTTAACTTTGATAAAATTAAAAATATATTTTTTAAAATTGAATAATACTACATGTAATTCACACAACAAACTTTTTATCTTACGGGTCACTATCAAATTATTACCATTATTTTCAAATGTTAACTTTTTTTTCTCCATGTCACAATTTTTTTTTAAAAAAATTACTTAGTACATTGAATTTGTTTGTAATTCAATTTAAATTCACATCATTCACACAACAAACTTTTTATTTTACGGGTCACTATCAAATTATTATCATTATTTTCAAATGTTATTTTTTTTCTTTCTCCATGTCACAATTTTTTTAAAAAAAATTACTTAATACATTGAGTTTATTTTAACATTACGTAATTCAATTTAAATTCACATGTGTATCTAAATACATTATTTGTCCAATTTACCATTACATTTTGTATAATCATATTATTTGTGGTAATATTTTAATTTCATAATTTTTCATTGTACTTTCCTATTAAATACTAATAAATCTATTATTTAACTTTAATAAAATTAAAAATATATTTTATTAAATTGAATAATACTACATATCATTCACACAACTAACTTTTTATTTTACGGGTCACTATCAAAATATATCATTGATTTCATAATGTATTAAGTATTTTTTTTTTAAAATTGAGTTTATTTTAACATTACATAATGTATTAAGTTTTTTTATATTTTAAATTCACATGTTTATCAAAATACATCATTTATCAAGTTTACCATTATATTTTGTATAATCATATTATTTGTTGTAATATTTTGATTTCATAATTTTTTATTGTAAGTTTAATAAATATAAAATTTTCATATATATATATATATATATATATATATATATATATATATATATATATATATATATATCAAAAAATTTATTTCGTCAATATTAAAATAAAAGGTCTCGGACTAGTTAATTTTAAAAAATAAATCATTATTATATACAGTTTTAAAGAGCATAAATTTAGATTTTATAAAACAATAAATGGTACAAAAACAAATCATAACAATTTTAACCATCAAACAATTTTATTGATGTAGAATTTGGTTATAATTCAGGTAGTTGGGGGGCATGAGAATTATTTTTAAACCATGTAAGTTGCTATCGCACCACTATAACACATATATGTGCGATAACTTTGTAATGTACAACCCTATGTAGTGCATGTATTATCTAGTTGTACTTGGTTTCATCCATCAATTTTAAATTAGCAGAGAAAAGTTGATATTCTGTTCCCCCTAGTTTATGAGAAGAACTCGTAGTCCTTGGATTGTATAATGATATTCCTCAAAGCACCAATTGGAGCTAGTGTCATTAATAGGACTCCAATAATAATGCATATCTGAAATAAATAAAAAATACATAACAAAATTAATTAAAGCATCATGCTAACCGAATAAGACTTTAAATGATACAACTTTTATTTTTTATTATAAATGATGTATTTGGTCTATATAGATCATGTTCAATAAATTAAAAAATTATAATAAAGAATGGATTAAGTATTATATACTTTAAAACAAAACAATAATATAAAAATTAGTTGAAAAGTTGATCTATAAAAAAAAACTTAGATCACATATATATTATTTTCAACCACATTTTTGCTTATATTTCATTAATGTAGTAAATAACATACCACATTAACTGTCCAAGACAAGCCAAATTTTTTGGGTTTCTTGAGTTTAAGCCAGATGATACAAGGCAGCTGCAAGAATGAAAGATACAATAAAATAAGTGAGGATAATACTTTGATTTTGTACTGTATTTTATTTTGCCAACATAACGTTATTTGCAACGCATTTCATTGTTAATGTTTAATTTGAAACATTTAATAGAAATTCATCAAGTATAGAAGAAGAGGAAAAGGCTTTACTTACAAAGTAAGTTGTTGGGGCAAATGCAAATCCTCCGAGAAATCCAAGAAGTGAACCAAAGAATGGGATGCATATGGCAATGAACATGGTCAATGCTGCAAAATAGGATTAAAAAGTTAACTAAAACCCAAAGGATGAAGCTTGCATTAATCCATATTGTCAATAAGTAAAGTATACAACGTACCAACAAATATACTGCGAACTGAAAATCGGAGTGCAAAAGCAGGTGGAAAATTTAATTTCTTAACCATGACAGTCTCAATCATGTCAAACACCGGCATTGCAAATACCTGTTTTTTACAACGACAAAAAATGTTAATAATTATGTATAGTGTCAGATCCATTATTTATCCTTCTCACCCAGAGGTAGCAAATTAAATTTATTAACTAAGATTAAAATGGTAGTTACGTCTTAAAATACCATTGTAACGAGTAAATCAAATTGAATGAATTCACCTGATAGCCTCCAATAACATGGATAACGACAAAAAGGTTAGCCGCGGCAATGAGCCAAGCAGGTTTTTCTAGTGTGATGAGGATGTTATCCTCAACAGTGTTACCAAACATATAGTATCCAATGATTGCAACTGGAAAGTAGCAGTATGCAA
This sequence comes from Vicia sativa, assembly GCA_021764765.1. Taxonomy (NCBI): domain Eukaryota; kingdom Viridiplantae; phylum Streptophyta; class Magnoliopsida; order Fabales; family Fabaceae; genus Vicia; species Vicia sativa. The sequence continues at coordinate 197,673,444 of CM038794.1, forward strand.
CTCCTATGTATGCCAAAACAACTCCTTTCCACATGGGTTTCTTGGAAGGTACTTCATGGGTTGAGGGCATAGTTGCTTGGATTTCTAGAACCACATTGTGACCTGCATAAGCAAATGCTACATCTCCCAATGCAGAAAAGAAGTGGAATACAGAATCAGCAGTTGAAGTTGATCTTGGTCCATAATTAACATTTGGAACAATCCCTTTTTTAAGTGAAGCAGCCCATGCTATGGTTGCGTATCTGATAAATTAATTCAAACATACAAATTTAACATAACGTAATTAAAATATAAAATATGCTAATAGACAATCATTTGAGCCTATCAATATAACATACAATGTTTCAAAATTACAAAATCATTTATAAACCTACATTGAACTAGAGCATTATCCATTTATAAATAAAATTTGATTACTTACGTCAAAGACATAGCAGCCGCGCTCAGAGATATAATAGAAAGGGAGTTAAAGTTGGGGCATTGAGAAAGAACAAAGTTGACTGAAGCAAAAATAATAATCCAATATGAGGTTTTGATATCTTTGCAATCAGGACATAGAGTGTCATGAGCTTTCTTCAATGATTTACCACCAGTCACCATGTACACGATACATGTGCCAGCTTCAACAAGAATTTGTTGTGGAACCACAATCCAGAGGCCCAATTTCTCTCCAAAGGCTTCTTGTCCCAATTCATGATACCTATCAAATCTCTTTCCAGGAACCATTTCATGCATCTCAACCATTTGCCATAGAGTGTACAATGTAATCACCCATGATAGAGTAAGAACGGTAAGTCCGGGTCCCCTATTATTTTATATCAAATATATAATAATAAATTAATAATCATATACTCTTAGTTTTAAAAATAGAATATAAACTATCACACCCTTAATTAATATAGATACAATCTAATGCTAAACTTCATAAATTGACGTTCTCCACATGTTTCAATGGTGTTGTTACTTATATGCAATAATATTTATTTTAGTATGAATTCATAAAAAGTGTCTTACTTACCAGCCCATATTGGATAGAGCATATGGAAGGGTGAGAACACCAGCACCAACCATAGCTGTTAGATTGTGGAAAGCAGAATACCACCATTTCGCTTCTCTTGAAGCAGTTACAGGAAGCCAATCATCAAGAGCCTTTTGTCTTGCATCAACATTACTATTTTCTTCAGGTTGCCCTCTTTCATCACCAACACCCATGTCTCTTTTTTTCGATCACCTTAAAATTTTACTTCAAGGAACACTTGCAATAGTTTTGATTTGTGAGTTTAAGGTAGACAAATACACAACTTAAGAATGTTTAATGTGTGTTTTTTCCCATATCTGAAATTAATACTAATGACTTTTTTATGAGTAGGATAATTAATTTCATTTATATAACATAGAAAGTAGTTATAATTAGAAAAGGGTTAGTTTTTTTTTGTTGCTTTTGTGTGAGTGTCTTACATGGTTATAGCCACAAACTACTCTTTTTTGTTGAATTGTCTCGGATCATCACCCATGTGTGTGAGTGCAGTTATTGTCACTCAAGTTGTTTCATTAGGTGGAAAATTTGTTTTAATTGACATTATGAAGGGACTTTTTAGACATAGAATCAAAGTTGACAACTGAATTGTCCAATCAGAAACGCTACATACAATCTAAATTTAGCTGAGTTTACTTACTAAAAATAGACATAGTGGTAAAAAACATCAACTCTAGTCTCTCATACACATATATTATCATCATGTTCTTACTAAATTGTCAGAATCGTTTGCAAAATTGTCATTACTAAGCTAAGAATATATTATCATCATGTTCTTACTTAGTTGATGACAAGTGACAACAGTTAGCTATGCAACTAACGAACTGAAACGCTTATAACTCCGATTTGATTCACAGCTATTTGAATCTTCTATGTTCATCAGGCCTTGTGCTCCAAAAGAAAGATACGGATTCATCAATTTCTTATTGTAGTCCAATCGATTTGAGCAAGAGGGTTCCATTATATCATGATTCTTTTGTTTATTGATCGAAGAAAGAGAAACCACGGACAATTCTTGAAAAAGATTAGGAGTTGAATGAGCAGGAAGAGTAACATGGGGATTTAGCTGAATTACTCCTTGGATGAGGCCTGTAGCAAAATTCATTTTGGAGGATGGACTTGGAAGAAAACTCCTTATAGAATGTGTTCTAAGGGAGGAACGTGATTGTGAGTATCTTTGCCTTAATGGGATTGAAAACTCATCCGAGTTTCTACTTGAACTAAAAGGATCAAGAGAATCATCATCTTCCAAATCTGAGAAAGCTGATTTTCTGTCCTTTCTCCTACGCCACCTTAGAAGAAACTTTAAGCGTCTTGCAGCATTATTAACCGAGCTAGATTTGTTGTTACATGGAGAATTGGCACCATCAGAGTTGTTACTTAGTTCGCTTGAGCAGGAATATGATTCAGGACTTGTTTGAACATAATTGGCATCAGATGCATTCTCAATGCCAGTGTACAAGAATATCTCCGCATCTGGTATTCTAAACGAAGTACCGGGACTGGCTCCATTTACACCGATTTGAATCTTCTGCAGCGGCTGCGCAGTACAACTTGATTTAGAAATCTTTGAAATAAGTTCACAATTTACCCCTCCTGCAGAAATCAACCTTTTGATTAAAAAATCAGAAGATGTCGATTGTGACCTTTGCTTCAAAAGATCTAAAGGGGTCAGCCCGTCAACATCACAAATGTTCAAATCAATTGATGGCAAAGACATCAACAATTCCACTACCTCAACTTGGATGTTATCAATTACGGATAAATGAAGAGCTGTTCTTCCATCGTTGTTCTTTAAATTAACGATATCTCGGATCTTCACAATCTTTTCACTTACCAATTGCTTCATGAGTTCGGCATGCTTGTCTAGTCTGCAGAAACCAGGACTCTTAAAACCAGCCACTGCCAAATGAAGTATAGTATCTCCATGATAGTTTACTAACAATGCTAGTGACGGAGATGCTTCTATTAGAATCTCCACCACAGGTAAGTAACCCCTGTAACAAGCAATATGTAACGCAGTGTTCCTGTGATCATCTCTTAAGTTGATAATATCAAAAGATCCAATTAGCTTTCTAACCACCTGCATCATTACCATGATATATGTCAAAATAAAGTACCCAAAGGAGACACAATCGGTCAAAATCGACAGCATTTGACCGCCATTACTCAAATAAACTACTAAATTGGAGATAAAATGATAATTTAGAGACTAAATTAATGATTTATTCGAAATAATCTATCTCACCTCAACTTGTCCAGTAGCTGCGGCCGAATGCAAAACAGTGCATCCATGAGAATCTCTATAAGCTAAAATGTCATGAACAGTTTCAAGAAACTGATTCAGTATCTCCCAATTACCACCTCTAGCCGCGGCATGAACAACTCTATTCACCATATCGATCTTAAAAACCTCATCCAAATCCAACTCATGTTCACTATTTTTCAACATTGCATAATCAAACACAATCTTAAAAACCTCACAATTCTTACTCCTAGCAGCAGCATACAAAATATCAGTAACACCATACTCACCTTCACCAAAAACAAGAGAAGCTTCTCTTGTCAACAACTCAGTAACAAAATCCACGTCACCAGCTGAAGCAGCAGTGTAAAGAAGCCATCCACCATATCCAGCCTTAACAAGAGAGTTTCTGCTTCCCGTTTCGCATTCGAGCATGAGCTTTCTCGCGACGCGGGAGCGGCATTTGGCGACGCCGTGGAACTGTGACTCGTCGACGTCCCAGAGAGTTTCGAGGCGGCGGATTCTTTGGAGTGAAGTGAGTTTGATTAAGAGGTTTGTGTCGAGGTGGAGGAGCTCGATGACGAGATCGTAGTGGCCGTTTGATGCTGCTACATCGATTGGTGATGCGTACCACCATTGTTGGCATGTGCTTTCCCAACGAAGAGGAAAATACGACAGAAGAGACATTGTTATAATTGCTAGTAATGTGAGAGAGTGGTAAGGTTGAAAAAGAAGTATAGAAAGGTGAAGATTTTAGTGTCGGTGTGTGAATAGAAAAAGGGTATTAACTAATCTAACTATATTAATCATGTGACTTGTCTTCTTTTCTTCCGTGATTTTTTTGTTGACAATTTTTTCGTACATATGATCTTGACTTGCATAATTCGCGCTGCAAAATTATTATAATGCGCGCTGTATAGTTATTGAAATGCTGGAAATAGAAAGCAACAACTATTGGACCATTTCTTTTATGGTTAACACTATGGCTACAATAAAGTTTTGTTGGACTATGGCATTAACGTACAACTTTTTAATCATATGTCACTTAATAAGTTTAATAATTTTTAAATAAATTTTAGGTTTAAATATGTTGCTTTGCATAAGTTCTTTTATCATTGGAGTCCTGCTTAGCTTATTTGTTATGTTTTTAATAAGGGAGTTTATATGGAGAAGTCAGCACAATTAATTTCTTTAATGAAATCACTTTAATTGATCAATAGAAAAAAAATCCTTAGTCACATCAGCTACACTGGGCAGGAAGTTTCTTCTCTATTTTGTTTTTTAAAAATCATTGTATATTAGGCTCTCATTGACTTAATAATATTTTACAAATTAAAAATAATTTTTATTTGATAAACACAAACAACTGAGAATTAAACTTGTTCTTCTTCTGTAGAGAACAAAATTGCAATTGGAAATCCTAAATCCCTAAATTTCACCCACATGTTCTTCGTACTCCTATTTCCTTTTCTTCCTTCTTCCAATTTCGACCTCTTCCCAAAATCCCAAATTTGTATTTGACCTCTTTAATCCGAACCAATTTTGTAACTGTCTTCATGTTCGATTTTAGTTTTTTGAGCAAATGTTTGTGTAATTCGTATTGGCTGTGGTGTTCAACAAATCGTTTTTCCGGATAATTTCTCATATCCATCCCAATCTATATATTTTTCCAATATCCATTTGATTTTAGTTATTATACATAAATTATTGAATTGAGTTTAAGGATTTGTATTTTTAGTTGAAGTTGATTAGAATTCTTACCCATAAATTATTGATTTGGAGATTAGGTTTTTATTTTATTTTATGAAATTCAAAAATTTTAAAATGGATTTGAATTCCTAACTTGAAATTATGTAATTTGGGATTAGGGATTGTATTTATGAAGTTAACGAGTTTTAAAATTGGATTGCATTCACCATAAATTATGTAATTGTGGATTAGGGTTTGTATTGTATCAAATTCATAAATTCTGAATTTGCATTTGCATTAAATTGGAAGATAGTGAAATAAGATTCGTTGAATTGAATTTTTATGGTTTGACTTGAATTATGAGTTTATATTTTGATGTTGTGTTATTGAATTGTTAGCATTTCAATTGAAATGTGAAATTAGATTGTGATATTATTCTAATTTAGTTTGTTTGCTATTGTGAATTATTTTCATCATTTATCTTCACATTTCCCACAAAATTTCATCAGCACTAACATAATTAATATTCACCACTCTATTACCTACAACTCCATCTAATTCAACAAAATCTTCGTTGTGAATATTATCAACGCCATCACCATCATCTGGACTTTGATACGCACTAGACACCAAATTTTTGTCATCTTGAGCATAGTCCGATTCAGCATTAGATGTATCACTATCACAATAACGAACGTTGTTGGAGTCATAATCGTCGTAGTTTTCCATAGTAAACCTGAATTAACATAATTTTTAACACACTAAAACTCAACATCAATCAAATTACCTAATTTCCTATTCAAATCGAAGGTACCTAACAAAATTGAAAATTCGAAATCATCAAATATGAAACCCAAGTACATAAAACCAATTCCAGCATAGACCCTAATTCATAAAATTTAGGTCAGATTTAACACCAAATATGAATTAACACAATTTTTAAAACAACAAAACTCAACATGAATCACAATTCCTAATTTGCTAATTAAATCAATGGACCTAATTCAAAGGTACCTAACGAAGTTGAAAAATTTGAAAGCATCAAATATAAAACTCATGTGCATAAAACAAATTCAAGCATAAACCCTAATTTCCAATTTGAAATCGAATTTAACCCCTTCGTTTATACTTTATTTGAATTCAATAAATCTTAATCATTAATTTCAAACAAATATAACAAATATTTTTGCATTTACCTTAGCAGCAGTGTGCTCAATACAAAGACAATCAAATTTTTGGTCAGGTTATGTTTGATGAGCGATTAAATGAGACAACTTCAAAATAGTAGGGGAGAACACGATGAATGGTATGTTGATGTTCATCTGCAGTGTTGAGAAAGAATATGAAACGACAAATAAGCATGATGAATAACTTCAGTTTGTTTAGAAATGGTCGACGACCACAATGAATGTTTTGTTGATGTTCATCTGCAATGTTGGAAGAAAATATGAAAAAATGAGATAAACAGGATGAATAACTTCAAGTTGTTCAAAAAATAATGGACTGACACAAAAATTAGGGTTTCTAGTTAGATATGGAATATGAATATGGTGTTGATGAAGTGAGGAAGATGAATTTCACATTGATATAATTTTGTTTGTCTTAATGTTGTTTTAATTGATTTTCATAATAACAACTAAAATTTAAAAATAATATTAATATGTTAGAGACGTAATTGCAATATTCATAACTATGAAGTTACATGTTAAGTGGCATGTATGATATAGTCATATGTGACATTTTAGAGTTTAGGACACATTTTTGATTGACCAAAAAATAACTTCTTCAAATAACTTCACCATAGAGTAAATAGTGGCTGAAGGACTTGCAGGCTTGATTCAGCAGGCTATATTAAGAGAGGAGTGCAAAGGATTTAGAGTAAATGAGGAGGTATCTTATGACCTATTACAGTTTGTAGACGACACAATGTTGGTGGGGGAGGGATCATGGAGTAATTTGTGGGCAATCAAAGTTGTGTTACGGGGGTTCGAAATGGTGTCTGGACTGCACGTTAATATGTGGAAGAGTAAGCTATATGGAGTAGGAATTGATGATTATTTCCTCCAGGCTGCAAGTCAATTTTTATGTTGTAAATTGGATACCATTTCGTTCAAATTCTTAGGAATAGTTGGTGGTGGCAATCATAGAAGAATCAATTTCTGGAACCCAATTCTTGTCATTATGAGGGAAAAATTGTCCCCATGGATTGGTAGGCTATTGTCCATTAGTGGTAGAGTGACTCTTATTAACTCAGTTATTACTAATCTTCATGTCTATTACTTGTAATTATTTAAGATTCCCAACAAAGTTAAGAAGGAGATCATTAAAATCCAGAGGAGCTTTCTGTGGCATAACGCAGAGGAGAAAATGGGGTTAATTGGATCAGTTGGAATTCGATATATAGGCATAGAGACGAAGGTGGTCTTGGAGTCAATAACATGGTAGTATTCAACAGGGCACTACTCTCTAAATGGTTGTGGATATTCCTCAATGAAGAAGTTGCAATTTGGAAAGGAATTCTGTAGGAAAAATATGGATGGCTACATGAAAGGATCTTGTTTAAAAGAAGAATAAGAAACAAAACTTTGGAATCCTTATGGTGGAGAAACTTGATGGTAGTTGGAGATTACTTGGAAGAGGTGGGATTTACACAGATGTTGTCAACCAAATTAGGAGATGGAGCTAAAACACCTTTTTGGACTAAGAGATGGATAAGAAATAGCCCTCTGTGCGTTTTATGTCCAAATTTATTTTAGGTACTGGAAGATAATGGTGCAACTGTGGAGGCAATGGGAAGGTGGGAAAATTGCAGGTGGTTATGGAGTCTAGCAGAATCGGACTTAGGCGACAATATAGAGGCTGCAGCGGAGCGCAAAAATCTGTTGGTAATCCTGACCGAGATTGAACCAAGAAGTAATGTTGCAGACATATATGTATGGCCTTTAAATGAATTTGGTAAATTTAAGGTCTCATCTTACTACAACAATTTGTTGCTTGGACTGTTTGAGGGGGAGCTAGAATCAAGTATTAAAGAAACTGTGAAAGTTCTACGTAAACTTTGGAATATGGGTGTTCAAAATATGGTTAATTGGATTGAACCGTAAAAAAAACTGAACTATTTAAATGGTTATTAAACTGAACTATTTATTCAAAACAATTTCAATGCAGTTTTAAACTAGTTCAAAATCAGTTTTTATTATAAATTGATTTTATTATAAAAATTAGTATTTTATAAAAAAATCAAATAAACTTTTTTTTTCTAAAATAATAAAAGATTTATTTTTCAAAAATGGAAAAAAAATTGATTTCGAAAAAAAATGAAAATATTTGTTTTTCTTGAAAAATAAAAAAACTGAAATTATTTATCCGAAAAATATAAAAAACAGAATTTTTTTTTGAGAAATAAAAAAAAAGGAAATTTCAGAAAAAAAAGAAAAACTGGAAAAAAGTTTCCAAAAAATAAAATTGAAATATTTGTTTTTTTGAAAAATAATAAAACTGAAATTATTTTTTCGAAAAATATAAAAAACTGTGTATTTTTTTTTGAGAAATAAAAAAAAAAGGAAATTTCAGAAAAAAAAACTGAAATTATTTTACTGAAAAATATAAAAAATAGAGTTTTTTTTTTTTTGAAAAATAAAAAAAGAAAATTTTAGAAAAAAACTGAAATGTTGATTTTTTTTTAAAAAATATATTTTTTCCAAAAAAAGATGTTTTTCAAAAATAAAAAAAATTGAAAATATTTTTTACGAAAAATTTCAAAAAAAAGTGTAATAATTTTTTTTTTTTAATTTAAAAAGAATTTCTTTTCAAATAAAAAAGTTTCAGATTTTTTTTTCCTAAAATACAAAAATACCTGAGAAAAAAATATTTTATAAAATTTTTTTTTTTAAAGAAATTATTTTTCGACAAAACATATATATTTTTTCAAAATAAAAAAAAACTGAAAAAAATTTCAAAACCAATTTAAAATTCAATTAAAAAAATTAATTTTTTCAATAAAACTAATTTAAAACTAGTTAAAGTATATTAAACTGGTTTTGTACTATAAATTGGTTTGAACTAATTATAAACTGATAATTGTAACTGGTTTAACGGATTAACTACTATTTTTTAAAATAATTTTTAATAACTAAATTGAACTATTAATATAATTCAATTCAGTTCATGAACCACGAACACCCCTTACTTTAAATGTCTTCTAATGTAAAAATATTTGGTTGGAGGTTACTTCAATAGGCTTGCAACAAGAATACAACTTGTTAAAAGAGGAACAATTGAGGACAATGAGGCTGTTATTGTGTGTTTGGTTGTATGCAGGTTGAAACTATCCAATATCTATTCATCAATTGTGTTTTTATTCAAAGACTGTGGGAAATAATATTTGGTTCGCTGGGCATGGGACCACTGCGAGACAGAGAATGTAACAGTCATTTTCTGCATATATTGGAGGTGCTGAAAAGTAGGTGTTCGTCAAAAAGAGTGGGAAACATCTGGATGGTGACATGATGGTGCATTTGGAAGCAGCGAGCGCAGCGACATTATATTTAACGATGCGGTAGCTGATGTGGAGGAAATAGCGCATAATGTCGAGATATTTTCATGGTGGTGGTTGGTGATTGGGAACAAACATAAAGTTTTGTATAACTTTTATGATTGGAGTCATAGTCCTAGTCCGTTGTATTTCATGTAATTAGTGGCTAGTTCTTTGTTGTTTTGTTAGACATTAACACCATCTCTTGTAATGCCCTGAGTAAATTTTGTACTCTGTTATGAATTTTTAGTTTGTTTTATGATGATAGTTCAACAAGTTTCATATTCAGTCACCTTCACATATTTTGCTAAACCTACGATTTTGTTTAGCTCACAATATGGGACATGTATTTTAGTTTATGATACTTCTGATTATTAGTTGGCAATCCCATTCTTATGTCTAACTTGTTACCTCCTAAAAGATCTCAGCATTATCATTTTAAATGTTTCTAAGGCATATGTTATCAGAATTGATCAAATTTCACTACTGCCACATCTAGATATTCTAAAACTATAATAAAAGGAATATATAAAAAGGCCACCTATCTAATATCTTTGTCCCTTTCCATTTGGAAGATGGCTGAGAATCTGAGATCAAGTTACCAAGTAAGGAGGGAGCAAATGTGGGGCTTGACACCATCTTTATGTCCCTGTACGTCTGCATTTCATGTGCGTGCTAGCTAGCTAGATGTACATTTGGGATCACGAGATTTGTACAGTACTACTACTATTTATTTTATCTCTTTACACTTCTTAAATCTAATGAAATATGGGGACACATAACATGTGCAACCGTGAAATTAGTTTACCAAAAGCCTTAAAAAACATATTTGACAGTCTGACTAATGTTTCAAAATAATGAAGTGGACAGACAGTCTGTAGAATATTTATTGTTTGGTGTAGACTGCTTTTCGGTTAATCAATTTTACAACTTAATTTTGTAAGTGAACGAACCACTTGAGTAGTAGATTTTGCATTCAATTTGTCCCTCGTGTTCCATCTCATGTTTAATGTTAAAGTTTATTTAATAATATAATCATTTTCTACAAAAAAAAAATCATCAAAGCAACCATAAATCCTTTGGAAGATATACAATTGAGATAAGGTGAGTCAATGGTGAAAAATGTGATTGAAGAAAATGAAGTTTAGAGAGAAAATAGAAAATTGAGAGAGAGAAAGAGTAATTGAGGAGAAAAAATAAATTTTTATTATTCACAATGACATCCAACTACTACTCATTACATAGAGAGGGAGAGTATTTAAAGTGTCCAAACACAACAAACTAACTAACAAAACTGCCATTGACAATAGTGCAGAAAAACAAAAACACGGACCAGAAATCGGGTTCTCCAAGTGGGGGAAACCGGTTTCCTCTTTGAAAACCAGTAATTTTGCTTCAATAGCAGAACAATTTATCCAATTAAGTTGTTTCCAAAAATAGCTTTTGAAGCCTCCAAACTGCATTTGACTTACACACTATATTCAACACACCACCTTAAGTCAAGTGCTTCACATTCATCAAGCTCAATTTCTTCACAAGCCTCTCGAACACTTCGTTTGTTACCGCCTTCATCAACAAAACCGCAAGTTGTTCTTCGCTTTGACAATGAGCTAGTTTCAGTTGTTCTTCACATACCAGCTCCCTCAAGTAATGAAACCTCATCTCTATGTGCTTGCTCCTTCCATGTGCTATAGGATTCCTTTCAAGGTTAATAACGGAAAGGTTGTCAACAAAGAGTGTGACAACTTTTACCTCAACGATGTCCAACTCCTTAAGTAGATTCATTAGCCACACGGCTTGACATGTACACATCGACATTGCGATATACTCGGCCTCACAAGAAGAGAGTGTCACTACGGGTTCCTTTTTAGAGCACCAAGAGATCGAAGCTCCTCTGAACATAAAGACATAATCGGCCGTAGACTTTCGATCATCTTTATCTATGCACCAATTGGAATCCGTATAACCGAGTAACTCACACATGCTGCCCCCATCAGCCGCGGGAAAGAGAATTCCGCAACCAAGAGTACCTTTGATGTAACGAAGGATCCTCTTGACCGCTGCCAAATGAGACACCTTTGGTCTCTCCATGAATTTACTAACAATACCGACACTAAATGTCAAATCCGGTCGCGTATTGCACAAGTAACGCAATGATCCAATCAACCTTCTATATTGAGTTGGATTAACGTCACTCTCATCCTCATTCTTGGACAGTTGCAACCTTGGTTCCATTGGAGAATTGGCAGCATTACAAAGCTCCATATCACACCTCTTCAATATCTCATGAGCATACTTTCTTTGGTGCACGAGAAGTCCCAACTTTGACTTGTGAAATTCTATGCCAAAGAAGTATGTCATGATACCAAGATCGCTCATCTCAAATTCTTCCATGAGTTCACCTTTGAACTTGGAAATAAACTCCTCATTGTTGCCTGTAATCAAAAGATCGTCCACATATAGGCAAAGTATAATCATACCTTTGCTTGCATCCGTCTTCACATAAACACCATGTTCGGATACACACTTCTTGAAGCCAACCTCAATAAGAAAAGTATCTATGCGTTTGTTCTAAGATCTAGGTGCTTGTTTCAAACAATAAAGTGCTTTCCTCAACTTGTAGACTCTTGCCTCTTGGTTCTTTATCACAAAACCGGGGGGCTGCTCTACATAGACTCTTCTTCAAGTGGACCGTTCAAAAATGTGAATTTCACATCCATTTGGTACATTCGCCAATTTTTACTATTGGCAATACCAACAACCAATCGTATGGTCTCCAATCTAGCTACCGGAGAAAATACCTCATCATAGTCTGTGCCTTCTCGCTGCAAAAATCCCTTTGCCACTAGCGAACCTTATGCTTGACAATTTCGCCTTTAGGATTTGCCTTAACCTTATAGACCCACTTTATTCCGATTTTCTTTTTTCTTTCTGGTAAATCAACCAGCTCCCAAGTACTATTTTTCTCAACCGATTTCAATTCTTCTTTCGTCGCACACATCCACTTTGCATTACTCAATGCCTCTTTCGTACTCACCGGTTCAGATTCGGCATCCATAAGTGCAAAGTGAATTAGATCACCATCAATATTGATCTCATTATCATGGAATAATTCACAATCTTGGAGCCATTGAGGTAGACCTCTGCGCCTTATCGGTCTTCTACTGAACTCACCATTGTCACCTTCAATCAGAATCGGAACAACTTCTTCATTCTGCTGTTGTTCTGCATTTTCTGGTGGAAACTGGTTTCCAGGATCAGGGGAATCGGTTTCTGCTTCCAGAAATCCCATTCCAAAACCTTCAGACTGCAGATTTCGCGAGGGAAACTAGTTTCCTTCTGTTGAGAAACTGGTTTCTACTGCTGTTCTCAAAAAAATTCTGCTGTCAAACAGCCTCAGTTCATCCACCACCACATCCCGACTAATCACGATTTTCTTGCTACTCACATCAAACAGTTTGTATCATCCAGTAGGGTGATATCCGACAAGTAACATTACCTCTCCTTTATCATCTAACTTCTTTCGAAGTTGACCCAGAATGTGTCGAAATGCAATCGAACCGAAAACTCTCAAATGCGTTAAATTCGGTTTATGGCCAGACCACACCTCTTCCGGTGTAACTTTGTCAAGCTTTTTAGTAGGTCACCTATCCAACAAATAGGATGTTGTAGAAACCGCTTCTCCCCGTAGTTTCTTCAGCAAGTTCTTCCCTTTCAACATGCTACGAACCATGTTCATAATTGAGTGATTTCTCCTTTCGTCAATTCCATTTTGTTGAGGAGTATAAGGTGGAACAACCTCATGCACTATACCCTCATCATCATAATAATTCCCAAATCCACTTGAGGTATATTCACCTCCACCATTTGTTTTGAGAATTTTCACCTTGTGACCACTTTGTCGCTCTGCCATGGACTTAAAACGCTTGAACACATCAAACACCTCATATTTCCTCTTTATGAGGTAAATCTGTAGCTTCCCACTAAAATCATCAATGAAAGTGACAAAGTACTTATTTCCACCCTACGAGTCGACTTGCATTGGGTCGCACACATCAGAATACACCACCTCAAGGTGTTCCTTGGTCCTATGACAAACATCCTTGCTGAAATTTTTCTTGTGTTGCTTCCCTTGCACACACTCTTCACATAACTCAGCTGGAAAATTAATCTTGGGCATCCCGGTCACCATACCATGCCTTTGCAACGCGTCGAGGTCTCTTGAGGTGTCCAAGACGGTAGTTCCACAACCACTCATCACGACTTACCATTGTAGAAAGACACTTGTGTTCCATTACTTTCAACTCTATTTTGAAAGTACAATTTGCAGTCATGGTGCTTTAAGGATTAAAACGCTTTTTTGGTCAAAGACGCGCAAAACCTTGTTTTCCATCCGAATTGTGTAATTCTTCTCGAGTAATTGGCCAATGCTCAAGATATTACACCTAATTCAAGGAATGTACAACATATCTTTGATCAAGGAATGGCTTCCATCTTTATTCTTGATCAAAACATCACCAACACTGTCGGTCACTAAAGTGGTGTCATCCGCGAATCTCACTATATTCTTCATGGCTTGATTGATTTTCACAAACCAATCCTTTCTACTCGTCATATGAGTTGAACAACTTGAATCTAAGTACCACTCATCAGTACTTTGGACTCCACCTCGAGAGATAACCATTGCGTTTCGCTCCGAACGCGTTTGTGCAGGAAATTTTGCACTGCTAGAGTTGTTGTCCAGCCCTCGACACACTACAGAGTTGCTGTCCAACCCCTCCCTACATCCATTGTTCTCCTCCGTGATCATAACAAGAAGTGTATCATCATCCTCTACCTCTTGCCTAGAAACTTTGGCCTCATCTCCATGATTTTGTTTCGATTTTGCATTACACTCTTTTGCGAAATGGCCAAACTTTTGACAATTGTAACACTTCACATTACTTTTGTCACCTTTCTTGTAGTTGTTGCCTTGACCACTACCCTTGGAGCTGATTTCTCCTCTCTGAACCATGGAACCCCTTGAATTTTGTGAATCTTTTCCACCCAAATTCTAGAAATTTTCTTTGCCATTCAAAGACCACTTTCCTTTCGATCTCTTGTTCTTCTCATTGAATCTTGCTTGCAGTGCAATCTCCGCCTTGGCCTTGTCATTTTCTCTTTCATCTGATATTTGCTCATGTGCCTCTAATGAGCTTTGAAGCTCCTCCTTGATCATAGTAAGAAAATCATTTGAATCTTCTATGACTACCACTATATTGTCGAATCTTGCCATTAAAGACGCAAGATCTTAGCCACTATAGTTTGTACCGTAACGGTTTCACCGCAAGCCTTCATTTGATGCAACAAACACGTTATGCACGTAATCTAGTCATTGATTGATTACTTCTCTTCCATTTGTACCAACTAGAACTATCTCTTGTGAGTTTGTAACCTCACCACCTCCGCTTTGTCGGCACCTTCATACGCTTTCTTCAATATCTCCCAAGCTTGTTTTGCCGACGTACAATCACCAACTTTCTCAAAGTTGTCGTTGTCGATGTAAGAATTTATCAAGAAGATGGCTTTGTAGTATTTATTCTTTTCTTCCTTGAATGTAGCTTGTTGTAAAGCTGTAGCCTCTACAACAAGTAGTGTGACTCCATCATTCACCACTTCAAGGACTTCTTGATACCCAAACAAAAATTTTATTTATTTGCACCATTTGTCATAGTTCTTGGAATCAAGAATTGGGAGGTTGGTAGGGATTCGATCGGTGGTTGTAATGTTTGCAGCGGATTAACGGATCAGAACCAGAGCTCTTGATGCCAAATGTTGGAACATACACAATTGGGATAAGGTGAATCAATGGTGAAAAGTGTGATTAGAGAAGATGAAGTTTAGAGAGAAAATAGAGGATTGAGAGAGAGAGAGAGAGAGAGAGAGAGAGAGAGAGAGAGAGAGAGAGAGAGAGTAATTGTGGAGAAAAAATAGATTTTTATTATTCACAATGGCATCCAACTACTACTCATTACATAGAGAGGGTGAGTATTTATAGTGTCCAAATATAACACAACAAAAACAACACAACAAACTAACTAACAAAATTGTCACTGACAGCAGTGTAGAAAAACAAAAACACGGGCCAGAAACCGGTTTCTCCAAATGGGGAAACCGGTTTCCTCTTCGAAAACCAAAAAATTTGGTTCAGTAGCAGAACAACTTATCCAATTAAGCTATTTCCAAAAACAACTTTTGAAACCTCCAAACTGCATTTGACTTACACACTATATTCAACAAAATCATCAAAGCAACCATTACTACTTTTTTTACCAACCTGCCAAATTATTAAAAATAAAACACTAAAATACCACATTTTGGAGAAAAAAAACTAAAACGTCACTTTCCTTTCGTAGATTTGTCAATTCATTGGATGAACAAATGCTAAATCTATTTCCTTCATAAATTCATCTATGTATTGGGCGAACGCTTGAAAATTGACAGAAACATTTATTAAGTCAGTTAACAGAATATATGACTTAACAAGCATAAATATCAGTTGAACAATGAATTATTTAAGTATAAAACGATAATGATCATATAAACTCAATTGTACTCCCTCCGTTCCTTTTTAAGTGTCGTTTTAGAAGAATTTTTTTGTTTCTATTTAAGTGTCGTTTTATACTTTAATGTCATAATTTGTCAATTATACTCTTACTTTCTTAATAAATTATAGTGAGTGTATGAGTGAATTTATTATGAAAGAGAAAATAAATGAGGGTATAATGGACAAATTAACTCTAATAATCCAGTATCTTGGTTGAAGAGCTTTATTTTAAAATGACACTTAAAAAGGAACAGAAGGAGTATAAAATAACCATACAAAAATTAAATAAATAAAAAATTGGTGAGATGGAGAAGTAAAAAGTAGGAATTTTTTTATATTTATGATTGTTTATTAAAATAAAATAAATATTGTGCTAATAATGAATCGTAAGATGAAAAATTAGTTGTTTGTATCGTTATCAAGTATTTTTAAATTTGATATGATATAAAATGTATATAGATACACATGTAAATTAGAAATGAATTATCTAATGAGAAAAAAGAATATGCACTGACAGTGTAAAATAATGTTATACTATCAATCAGTCACAATCATGATTAGTCCAAGTCACACTGTCATTTTTAAATAAATTGTATGATATGACAAAATGATAAATTTTGATTGGATGATAGTGTAAAACTATTTTATATTGTCAGTGCATTACCTTTTAACTCTTACTTAATTGTAAAATAACAATAATCATATAACTCAGTTGTATTCAATAACGAACAAAAATAAATAAAAATAATAATATGTGTGAACACATGAAATTTAATTAACAAGTTCGATCAAATTGATCTACATCTGGGGGAGAAAGTAGTTTTCCAATTCACTATACTTTAAAAGTTGTTACAAAAGATTACAATATGAGTTACAAGAAAATAGTATTTGGAGTTTCCAAGAACAACCCCTAATTTTCTATTCAAATATTTATAAATCTCTCCAACTCGAATCAAACACTCAATAAATCTAAAGTAGTTATCAATCCCTTTGATAACCTGAAAAGTTTGTCAAATCCCTTTTTCAACATCTATTACAACCAATGTAATAAAAATTGTGAATTTCTTAACTCACTCTATAAGGGTGGGGCGCACCCCATGAAAACCCCAAAATACCTTTCACAAAATCGGAAGTTTATTTTCGGTTCGCACCACATTCTGAAATTTTTGAGTGTAACCGAAATTATATCTCCGGTTCCTTACCGGAAATATAAATCTAGTTTTGGGCATGCAGAAAAACCTATTTATGCATAATTACTTTAGTATTTACATTTATACTTCAAATTAAAAACATGAAAATTTTAAATCGAATTAAAGCCCAAAAATGTTATCCAAAATGCATTTCATAATAATAGTATTCAAAATACAGATTCGGTACAATACGAAATACAAAAAACTAAGTCAAAATACAATCAAAATAAACTATTGTGTATGGCGGAGGCAGCCTGTCACCCTCGAGGCGTCCCTCCGCTGCCTCCTCTAGACCAGGGCACCCTGAGCCTCCGTCATGATGGTCTCCAAAACGCCTCTGACATCGGATCCGTCAAGAAACAACCCTCTGTCGATGCCATCCCTAGCAAGCTTCATGATACGGCGCCACCTAGGCAGCATGTCCTGGGCATGATCCCTCCTCGCCTACTCCTCCTCCAGGATCTCCTGATGAGACGGCTTGGGTGGGTCCCTTGGAGCCTCCCGTATCAGGTATGAATGAGAAATCCTAAAGAACCATAGCATGTAACCGTGCGTGTAACTCGAGTCCTATGAAGTCACGGTACTCCTGGCCTCCCTAGGTATGAGATAATTATCAAGATCATCAAAAATCTCATTCATCTCCCTCTCTTCACTGTCGGAGGAGAAGATAAAGCAGAATGCCGAGGAATCGTCTGAGTATACTCGAACTGACACAGAACTCGCTCGGGCATATAAGCAACAGTCTTCCGAGTACCACAGGCCAACCAACCTGTAAATAGAGAAACCTCATCAAAAGCTATTGTCTCACGGTGGTCGGCGTAGGCACTAAATTGGATATCCTTATGCACTATCCGGACCAAGTAAACCCGATACGACAGTGTCGCCTGGTTGCCTCTGAGCGGCTCGTATGCACATGCATGAGGCATCTTCTCAATATAACCCTCGAAAAATGACCATCTAGATATGCAGGGGAAGTGATGTAGGATCCATCCCTGAAATATCAAAATTAAACCAGTTAGTTTCAAAATCAATATAATTAAAAAAGGAAGCTAAGAGAAATATTTTATACCGTCATAATTGACATGTTGTCGGTGATCTACCTCGTCTTCCACCTAGTCGCCTCCGTCAACTTGGTACACAAGTAAACCAAGCAGGCAGTCCCCCAATTCCATCCATTGACCTGCTCTAAATCAACAAAGAACTTGAGGTGCATGATGTTAGTGTAGCTGGCACTGGTGTCCATAAAGATCTGGGTCCCAATAAGATACAAGAGGTATGCTCTCATGGTATACCCCCTGTGAAGGGTAACCTGCTCGGGATCACAATCAGCCGCTCGTGCACGTGCAACCTTCGCATCAAAAACCATCTTCAACCAACTATATCTCACGTGGCAACCACATGTCTTATTAACCTCCTTTAGGGCCTTCTCCATGCTAACTCCCAACATATCAACAAACAACTCAATCACCTCATCTTTCTCCAACTTCTCATAATCTGGAAATCGCCCTCTGATCGAAAGGTGAAGCAGACAAGCGACGTCGTCCAGTGTAGTTGTCATCTCTCCGTGTGGTATATGAAACAAAGACTTCTCCTCGTGCCACCTCTCTACAAAAGCGTTGGTCATCCCCCAGTTGACCATGCTATATCTACAGAAGGTCAAGTCTTTCAACCCTGTAATGCGCAGTAGATCATCAAACCATGGTTCGATAGGGGGAGTTAGCTTGCTGATCTTCCTCTCATGGTTGATGACCTTCAGTGTATCGTGATCATGCACGAAAAAATTCACTGTTAGAATTCATAATATAACATAATTAATAAATGAAATATAAATGTAAATTTTGTACCTCTACACCCCATTAATGTCTAGCCACATGGGTGAAATAAACCGCAATCACAGATAAGTCAAAAGGTCCCCCTCCAAAGACCTGAGGGACTTGTGGTGTCGTCGGTGCCGCCTCTGCCGCCGGTGCCTTTGCTAGCACTGGTGGTGCCTCTAGTGCCACTGCTACCTCGGGTGGCACTAGTACCTCAAGTACTGGGGGGTGTAGGATCACGTCTTACCTCAGATGGCCCCACCTGTGAAGCAGATGAGGATCCCCTCTCAAAAACCAGCGGTTGTGATAATGGTGAGAATGTGCATTTGTGGTAGGACGGAGGAGGGGAGGGATGAACTGGAGCCTCTCGTCTGCTGCGGGAGGGAGAAGTTGAATGTGTAGAATCGGAATCAGCAGAATGTGCCTGGGACATAGCCTGTCCGGATGTCGAAGGAACCTGTCTGACCAACCACGTATCTCTCCGCACAAAAGCATGTTGTGAAACCCGACTATGCCCCAAACGGGACGGTCTCTCATACATATCTCCTGTAGAAGTAAGAACGAAATGTTAGCATATGGCTTATAGAGGAAAAATGAAGGAAAAAAATAATGCAGAAAGAAACTGAATATTAACCTCCGGTTCTGTTACAGAGCAAAATTGAAGAAAAAAAACAATGCAGACACAAACCAAAAATTTACCTCTGGTTTTGTTCATGTCATGAAACCGGAAATAAACTTTCGGTTTCCTCTGCGAAATAGAGTTCGTGACTGCCCCACCCCAACATCTCAAATGCGTCAAAAAACACAGATTGATCGTCAAAATAACTATACAAACACTTATACAATGACTCCTAATGATACATATTGCAAAAAACAACACATTCGAAACCCTATTTCACTAATTTCAATAGAAATTACATAAACTCTAAAAATGTGTTAAATCACTTACTTGATTGATTGAAGATGGTTCTTGCTTGCTTGATTCTGTTACTTGTTGTATTTAAGCAATGCCTGATGATTTGTGTTGATTGTATGAGAGAAAATTTGATTTTGGTGAGAATGGTTGAAAGAGAGGGTTCGAAAGAGTTTGATAGTTTGTTTTTGAAAAAGGAAGCTGTTACGGGGAGGGGATGAGTCTGACACCCCCCTTTAAGTGCATCCAAGAACCGAATATTTACCTCCGATTCTATATCGTAAGTAAATTTTTAGTTTGCACCAAACGCTTTTCAAATTAATTTGTATGGTATAGGGTGTGAACCGGAAATTTATTTCCGATTTTCAAAGGCAATAGTGAAATTTCATGTGGTGCACAAAAAGATTATGGGATAAATTAAGAAATTCGCTAAAAAGTGAACCATACCATTTGATTAAATCGCTTGAACGGAGAATCAAACCACAATCCGGTCTATTTGATCCTCAAAACTGTTACACAAAACTGGATAAAAATTGGAAAATTGGTCAAAAACCAAGAAAGTTGGATAAACTGAGGATTCATACCGTTAACCACGTTTTGACTATTTCTTGTGTTTAATTTTTGAAAAAAAAATAGACTATTGTTTGTTCCCATACTATTCCATTTGTTGTGAATATGTTCCAAGTCTTACATTAATAATGACGTTTTTTTGTTTTTTTTACTAACAGATAGTTTTTCAATTAACATTATAGGGGTGGAAGCAAGATTTTATATAGATTGAATGTTAAACTTAGCAACTTCAGTAAATCAAGGGGTTAAAAAATCGATGATGGGTGAGGCTATATCAGTGACATCCAAATTTTTATTTGCTTAAAATAGAGATCAATTTTGAAAGAGATGACTTCATAAAATATGTTTGTTGCTTTAAAATACCATGAAAAGAAAGGAATGAAGAAGAAGAGATGAGACATGAGAACAAGAACTGAGAAAGATAATGAGCGGATGTTGTTTCTATCACATTTTGTATAGGTATATTTGGAGATTTGTCATGCCATCCCCCATTGTAGTGTTTTCACTATATTACCCTTGCATATTAAAAAATTATTTCACATTTTCGTTGTAACATTTCGAATTTTTTAAAAGTTGTCTGATTTATCAGAGATTTTGAGCCAAGTCGAGTTTTTAGAAGTTGTATTTTTACCGACAATTTACATTTTATATTGGATCTTTCATTAAAAAAAAGCATTTTTACCAATCTCTTTAAAATGTCCGATTAAATCTTATATTTTTCATACATTTTTATCGAGTTTTTAAAAATATTTGGTTACCACATGCATTTGTACAATTGATTTTGAAAAATCAGATATAAATGCATAGAAGCATACCTAATATTTCAAAAAAATAAATAGAAGAAATTGTTGTGATGGTAACCGAGTTTTTTTTAAATATTCAGGAAATTCATGTTGAGATTTTCAAATTTTTAAAAAGTCTGATAGTTTATTATGTCTTTGTTTTTTTTATTACTGAGGACCATTGGATGATAGGATACGATTTCTTTTAGAAAGATTGATAGAGCTAAGAGAGCAGCAACATAGAGCTCTCATGTGGGGGCAAATGACGTCGAAGATTTGCATATTCAGGTGGGTAGAGTAGTGTTCAGATGTTCTCACATAAGGAGGATGGTTGTGCAAGCACGCGCACCCTACATTTTTTGAGTAGATGAGGTAGAGCTTATGGACGAACCAAAGATCTTGTTGATAGGCCTAATATTGTGTTTGTTGACAATATCGAGACAACAACTCATAAGGTGGAGGGTCGGGATGATAGACAGGTGGTAGCGGAAACGCAAGTGACCCGTCATACTAATACAGAGGCTTCGTCTTGAGGTTACTCCTTAGGCTGATACATAAGTGACTCATAAGGTTGATACAGAGGTGACTACTTCGATTGATATAGAGGTGACTCCTCAGATAGATATAGAGGTGACAACTTTGGATGATACGAGGGTGACTACTTTGGCTTCAACGAAGCCGTTTATACACACTAATGGAGGATTTCATGGAGAACGTGTTGATTGTACTGTGCTAACCGAATATGCCAATCATGTGTGTGTGTGTGTGTGTTATTTTGAATTTGTTTTTATTTATTATTGATACGTTATAAATAATTGATGTTTTTTACTTAATTTGTTACAACACTGATTGTCGCTGAAGGTGTTAACCAACTGGAAAAACCTGAATAAGTTATTAGATGCTTAGATGCCTCCGGAGGTCAGCGAGATTGTCGATGATTGTGGCCTCCTTTTATTGGTGGACTTTTTGTTGACCATGCTCGACGTTCCACCATTGTTACCTTGTGTTGAGAAATGGCATAAGAAGACATTCTCTCTTCATCTTCCATTTGTTGATATGACAAATACTTTGGATGATGTCTCATCCCTCTTCCATATCCCCATGTCAAGTATCTTCTTCATTGCTCCTCTTGTTAACAATGAACTTTCATGTAATACTGCTACACTGGACTTGGGAGTTACTGAGGCGGAGATGCTAAAGGAGTTTTAGGTTAACATGGGTGCTCACTTTCGCTTATCTTGGCTATAGGAGACGTATATTGAGCTGGTGGGGAAATCTATGTATTAGGCATCCGCTAGGGTATACATTTTACATCTTGTAGGATGTATTATCTTAGCGGATAAGTCTCATGTATATATTGATACAAGATATGTGTCTCTATTTACTAATCTTAACCATGTTAACTAGACGTGGAGTGTTGTTGCATTGATTGTACTATATTATGCAGTTGGAGATGAGGTTATCTTTGAGACGAGGCAACTTGTCGATTATATAAGTTTATTTCAGGTATAAATATTATGTCTTATTAATTTAGTTCTTATTCATAACATTTGTTAATTTGCATATGTTTTTGTGCAATGTTGGATATACGAGCATTTTTCCTCCATTTGTGACAGGTGTGTTAGGGGTCCTACCACTACTGGCTCCTTATGAGTCAATATATGGAAGGCCAAAATTTCACACACAAACGGTCTTCTAGAGTACACGAAAAGGATGGATATATTGTATGGACACCTTACACGGGACCATATAATGTATTAGGAGTTTGATGACACTTCTCTTTTTCTAGATATATCTGATGGGAGACTTTAGTGGCTAGAAACTTACCTGGGAAGTGTTTGCGCCAATTTGGGTTTGTTTAGAACATCTCACAACCAATTCCTTATGATCCAACTAAGGACATTGATAGATGGTTTATGTTTAACGATTTTAATTGTGCCCGCACTATTACATATCATACAATGGAGGTTCATTTACCTGGATATTATGTGAATGGTTACTTAGAGCGGTACTTTATCGTATCACACCCTCGCATCATCCCACTTGTTGAGTATGTGTAACGCCCGTTTTATTTAATATTAAATTATATTATTATTTTTGAATTATCGTTTGACGATTGTTTTGACAACGAAAATAATTATATTAATCGGTATATTTATTAATATATTTAGCGACGTTTTGTTCGGTTCGGTAAAATATTTTTCGGACCGATATTTAATTTCCCGAAATTAAATTAACAAATTAAGTTAGTAATATAATTAGATGTTATGTTTAGTGTATTAAGAATAGATGAGGGGCTTGTGAGCAATTTATCAAAGTTGGCTAGTAAGACATATCATATAAAACCATTTCCTCCACCATTTTCCAAACATAACACCAAAAACACCAAAGTTGAGAGTTTGGAGAAAAGCTAGGGCTTGAGAAGAAGAAGAAGAGGAGATCAAGAAGAAGAGAAAGACTTGGTTGGAGAATCATCAAGAATACCCAAAGCTTGCTAGGTAAGGGGTTTGATCTCCATTTCATTTAGTTAGGGTTTGATAGATTTTAGTTTGATTTGGGGAAAAATTGATAGATAGTATAGAGTTGTGTTGGGTGATTGTTGGAGGGTTTAGAAGGTTTGAGTTTGGTGTAGAATATATGAGTGTTGTTGTTTGTAGGATGTTGTAGAATGAAAATGGAATTAGAAATGAAATAAGAATGAAAATGGAAAAGGAAGTTTATCAGTAAAAATATGTAAAACAGAAAAATAATAGGAACTGTGAAAATGGGAAAAAACGCAGGGTCTTTGAAAATTCAAGTGGAAGAACAAGGGGGGGGGGTGAGGCGACCACCTCCTATTGTGGGACGGTCACCCCCATTGGTGAGGCAGCCGCCTCCTTTGGCAAGAGAGTGGAGGGACGTTCGTCCCCTTTTGTGTAGAGGAAATGGACTTTTGCTGCATTTTACCATTTTTCTGTAAACTTGAATATTTGCTGTTTTACTGTCAAACAAATGAAACCTGCATAATTCTTGAAAATACATTCTGTTTGTTTCCAAATCCTTAATTTCACCTAGTAGCTTTTGGCAACCATAAAATATAATTAGGGGATAAGATAGCCGATTAAATTTAGAACCCGATTATGTTCCGATTTTCCGATTTCGGTAAATTCGGCGACGGAGCAAGTTGCTCCGAATTCAACGAAAATTGGCGTGCTAGCTAATTTTGATGTGTAGAACGTAGTGGTGAAGTTAGTTTTTCGAAATTGTGAGTTTTTACGGAACGACCCGAAATAGGCTAAAATACGGTAAATTGACCCGTATTGAGTTTTAGTCATTTTAAGACGTATATGAACTATCCGATTTTGAAGTTGATGTTAATAAATTATGCCGGTAAATAAGAATGGTGTTGCACCCCAAAATTTGCCCTCCTATATCGATCTTATCTGGTTTAGGCTTTGCATTTATCATGACACTTACATGCATTCATATCACTGGTTCTGTGGTTACGGATTGGAGTTGATTCCCAAAGATTTCTCTCGAGTAGAAAAGGCGTGGTGTTTTCGACCAACTGGATATTTGAAAATGATGAGGTTTAATATTAAATCTTAGCCGCTCATATCTATCGGTTTTCGGGCTTGGTGTTCGCTTTTGGATTGAATGGTCCATTTTGATTGAGCTACAAGTCCGGATATCTTGAATGTCATTGCCTCCCGATTCGGAGATCGTTCATCGCAAGTTTGGGTTTTGTTGTTGTTTCGAGTTCTTGGTTCAGGATGTAAGAGGGTGGCTTATGTTTATCCGATTGTTGGTCAACGATTCAAGTTCTAGTGCATTCGGCTTGCTCGTCGACTTTGTTCGCTCTTGGCAATAGTGGGTGTATGTGAAGATATTCATCCAGAGGACTTGTTTACAAGATTTACGAACGTCAAACTGCCGCATGTTGAGATCTTTTCCCACGCTCATCGCTCACAAGATTCGGGCATTCTATGAAAAGACTAGAAGTTTCCTTTTGGAATTCGCTTGGTTCCGAATTTTACTCCACTACGAAAATGGTTCGATTTGGAAACGGTAATAATTCCATTAATTTCAAGAGGAATCTATTGCTCAACTCTTAAAAGAATCATGAAAGCGACAAGTTGATCGAGGATTGTGATCAAGAATTTCATTTTGAACTTAGAATTTCAATTTTGTCTCAAGAAGTAAAAGGTCTCGATTTTCTACGAGAATGGATAAAATGGAAGCTTTGTGGCGAGGAAATTCAAAAGGGTTCGAGTGTTTCAAGTTTAAGCCATCAAATCATCTTTGTGTTTAGAATTTAATTCTCAAGTTTCATATACTAGGGGATTCAATTTCTAAAAAAATTGCAACAACCATGTTACCACCCGCTTGATTCAAGACTACGATTGGAATTACGGATTGAAGTGGATTTGGATACAATTGTTAGTCAATATTCCAACTTGTTTTGTTCTAACTAATTTAACTTTTGGTTCATGACAAATTTATGGGATATTTGATGCATATTGAGTTTCCAACTTTTATACACAATCAAGAATTCAAATCGATGCATTTTCTCAAATCTTGTGTTCATGAAATTCCAAGAGTTTCAAAATTGCTCTAAAGTTTTTGTACAAGGACACGAGTCGAGTTACATGTTACAATTTGTCAAATCTTAACATACAAGTTTCAATTCAAAAGCCAAATTCCAAGCAAAATCATTCAATATTCAGAGATCATTCTTTCCATTCTTGTCATTCAAGGTTCAAAATCTTATTCAATTCAAAATGACATTCAAAAATACCCATACAAAAGTAGAATCAACTTCCAAGTTCAATATTCACTTAACTTTGGTTTGTTCAAATGCTACAAGAGTTCTCAAAATTCAATGTTAATTTGAATGGATGATATTACAAAGTTCAAACCTTTGATACAACATTTTTCAAGGTTACATACACAAGTACAATCTATGGCCATAAGTTCAAACATACAAGTAAAGACTACATATGCTATGTCTTAATCCTATTTTCTAGTGGACATCTTTGTTTGCTTGCTTCCCCGTGCTTTGCTCTATCTTCGAGACCATACTTTTGCTTTCTTGACCAACCTTCCTTCACCACTTCTCCAAGTTTGTGCCATGGCTCATGTTCATGAAGCAAAACAAGAAAAAGCATTTGGTTAGTATAATGGACAGCATTGATAAAACAAAGACTCAAAGCAACATATTTGTATCTCATCATTAGGGATTTAATTGGGATCGCTTTATGTTAATAGTGTTTATCATTCATGTTCCAAGATAACCCACCCTTTTGCAAATCACAACTCTTGTTGGTTCACAAAGGGGTGTGGTTCAAGCATCATTACCACTAAAGTTGCAAGTACAATGTAATCTGTCTGTAGTCGAAAATGCAGAGCCCCATAATCAAGAATGCACAGCCCAACAAGTTTCAAAAAGGTATTCCACCATCAAATCATGTCATAAGCCCAATATACGTAAAATCAAGGTGGCATATTGTTTTCAACCAATGATTAAAAACATAACACTCTAAGCCCGTTTTCTTGGTTTGTTTTCAAAAGCCCTTATCCAGGCCGATGCTAGAAACCCTAATAGAGGACACTATAAAAGCAATGAAAACACAGAATCGAGACAACTGTTCATCTTAAAACCCTAGCAAACAAAAGCGAACAAAAACAACGAGCAATATCCATCGAACCCGAAATACAACCATGTTCATCATGAACCGAAAGAACTAACAACATTCATCATACCAACAACACTCAAACATAAGCCCGAACAATCGAAACAAACATTCAAACTCATCATTTCCCATTAAAACCCCTTAAAAGCCGAAATAGCCACGAAGGAAGAAATTGAAAGGTAGTACCCGATTCGCAGAGGAAGGAGGAGGTTCAACTGGTCGCCATCCTTCTCCCTTCCTCACCTCTCTTACTTTTCTCGCATATCATCATCGTCATCGTTTAGGCCTAGGGTCTCGTTTCTCTTTTTCCGTTCCGCTTTCCACAACCAAAACACATACGCACCCAAATCGTTTTTTAAAATTATAAACATGCAGAGTGAATCGAACGAGAGAGATGAGAGAATCGTGAACGCAAGCGCGAGAAACCAGAAGGATCGCGGGTGAGAGAATAGCGGATCGAGAGCGACGATGAGAGGATCGCCGTGAGAATCGCGGCCGGTTTTGAGAGCGAGGTCGCGGAAGGCCGAGAGAGACAGTGAGAGATGAGAGATCGTGAGGCATGCAAATGGCGAGAGAGATCGAGAGAATGAGGAAGCGAGTGAGTTTTCTTTTCACTTTTGTTTTGATGATAACTTTCAGATTTACACTAAATGATTAGTTAAAAACACACTTAACCTTTCCTCTTCTTTTGATTTAATTTTAGTTTATATAATATATAATATATGATAATGTAATAACAGAAAATAATTTCTGTTTTTTTATTTTATTAGTATTATCATTTACTTAAATAGAATTAGTGTTTTTTTGTTTTATATAATTTTAGTTTGTATAATATATAATATATAACAATATAATAACAATAAGTTAATTTTTTTTTTTTGCTAGTATTATTATTTAGAGTTAGTATTATTTTGTCTTCTATAATTTATAATAAAATGATGAGTTTAAGAAGATACTAGTCTAGGTGGTGACACTTGTCACCACCGTTGGTCTAAAACTGTGTATACATGCCCATGGTATATATTTTGCACTCTCCTCATCAACCATCGATCGCAAGATCCGGATCCAGATCCGAATGGTGGACCACGATGCCTCCATGGAGCTTCTACACAAGATCCAGAGATTTTTGGGCTTGGGCTCGATATCTACACCCTCCGATTAAAGCTCCATCGGCCCATTTCTCAACTTTTCTTTAAAATTAATATTATGCAAGTTTTTTTATTATATAATGATGTATTAAATAATACTTTGGCATATGGTAGTTTTTATTTGTTGAATTACCAATTAAATTGTTAATTGATTTTCATCAAGTAAAAGAATATCTATACTAATAATTATTTAAATTCGATTTTGTATTGTGTGTTAATCTATTTTCTTTTATTATCCGCAATTATCATTATCGGTTTGCATGTTTATTTCGCGATTGCACACTCCGCTCTCACATTAATATAAAAACAACGCTTCTCTCTTTTATTTTGGTTACCCACACCAAATTCTCTAAGGGTCTCATGGTTGGGGATGGGCATGGCCATCCTCACGAGGTTAATTAGGGCCCTCGTTGCCTTGATTAACCATAACTAAAAATAATTGGTCCATATACCAATCACCATGCACGTGGTCTCATGATTAATCAAGTCCATATACTTGGTTAACCATAACCCGAAATATCATTTCTAACGCCGCAATTTTCAAAATAGTGTTATGGTACTTAACTAAATTGTTAGAGGTTCGCCAACGATTTAATTAAAATGTAAAGTATTTGAGCCATTAGAGGAAACCCAATGACTCGAATACTTTATTCCATACACTGAACATTTAAAACACTTTCAAATTAAATTAATTAATCGAATTTGTTTTCAAAAATCAATTTTTCTACAAAAACAAAAATATAGTGATATGGAATTTAATTAAATTGTTAGAGGTTCGCCGACGATTTAATTAAAATATAAAGTATTTGGGCCATTAGAGGGTAACCCAATGACTTAAATACTTTATCCCATAACACTTAATAAAAGTGAACTTTGTTTCACCTCACTCTTTTCATAATAAAGATTTTGGATGAGAGATGATTGGTTGACCTCAATCGCCAATCTCGAGTATCGAATCGTTAGAGGATATCCCGACGTTTTGGTACTTGTCATCTACAATTAAAATCAATTCAACCCATTCAAATTCCTTTGCCGCTCATACGCGGTCATCAAAAACATTTTCAACTAGAATCAATACAACCAATCCAAGACATTTTCAACCAGAACTACGGAGTTTTGACTTTCCCATTGCACGAGGGAATACGTAGGC
The DNA here is from genome assembly GCA_021764765.1 of Vicia sativa. NCBI lineage: Eukaryota > Viridiplantae > Streptophyta > Magnoliopsida > Fabales > Fabaceae > Vicia > Vicia sativa. Next base: position 197,702,773 of record CM038794.1, read on the forward strand.
ACGCGGTTTCAAACCGTGTCAAATTCAAAATAATAACAAACAAATCCGCTTTTCTTCTTTCTTAAATTTAGAAATTAGCGATACACACACAAACACATTTTGAACTAAATGGGTCCCATCGAGTACGATGGACGTAAGAGGTGCTAATACCTTCCTCTTGTAACCGACTCGAATCCATCTTTTTGGTCTTGTAGACCGCCTTATCCGATTTTTGTGGGTTTTATCTATATTTTCCCGTTCTTTCTAGAACGAATAAAATTAGGTGGCGATTTCATTGTTTTGAAAATTCATTTTAAATGATTTTTTGAAAATCGAGTTGCTTGGCGACTTCATCGGGACTTTTAAAACCTTTTTTGACTAAGCGAGTCAACCCTAGTTTAGTTCTTCGCATGTTTGTGTGTTTGTTTATCGCTTTCTTCTTTAAGCTTATCTATTGTTTATTTGCTTATTTTCCTCTATACTATATATATTATTTTGTTGATATATTATTGTGATGGGAATTCATGGGCATTGTTACATAGATAAGCCCACTACCCTGACTTCTAGGTCACCTTTTAGGAATAGAGGGTTCGTAGCCTAGGTCCACGACTCCATTGTCTTGTTGGCCCGAAGCGAAGACTCCGGCTTAGAGTTGGTTGTTTTAAGGAGGTTGTTGGCCCGCGTTAGCGCAGGACATCAATCTTTGGACAAATGACCTATAACTCTAAGTTTTGTTCATGTTGTCCTAACCGAGACCAAACGCTCAAATAGTGGATTTAGAGCATCCTGTTAAGAGCCGTTTCTTGGGGTATACTTTTACAAATACTATCGCCACGTAGGCCTCTCGCGCGATGATAGTGTTTGTAAAAGGGGATCTGAGACCCCAAGAAACATTTAGCCAAAAAAACATAAGATTAGCCTTACCCGGGGAATTGTTGGGTAGACGTCGAAACCATGACCGACCGATCCTATGAACCAGTTCTATTTAATTTGCAACATGCATTGCATACATTTGCACAAAACCATTTAGCATATAACTTTTATTTTCAGGGAACCTTATAGATTTTGTTGGTGCAGTAAGCAGAAAGGAAGAATGAATCCAACTGTGAAGATCGTTCCATGTCTCAAATTCAAAGAATCAAGTTGGGAAGCGATAACTCAAAGTGAAAGAATTCACTGTCAAGAGAGCTTATTTTGGGAAAAGATTTGGGAACATCCTAGATCTTTTGACTACCAATGTGGACATGGAAGCTTTGATTGCTCTGGCAAAGTACTATGATCCTCCTCTCCGTTGCTTCACATTCCAAGACTTTCACTTGTTCCTACAATTGAAGAGTTCGAGAGAATCCTTAATTGGCCTTTGAAGGACGACACCCTTTCCTCAACATAGGGAAGACCTCGATAAGGCTAAGGTAGCTGCTTTGTTTCTTCCTGTAAGGAGGTGGCACCTGGATTACGATAAAGGTATTCGAGGCAAAATTTGGAAGATAAGTTGTTAAGTTTGAATGTTCAAGACGATTGGCCGACTTTCAGCTCCATACTTGCTTTGCTCATCTTTGGGGTGGTTTTGTTCCCAACTAATGAAATCGGTTACTTGAGCCCGTCTGCTATTGGCATATTCATGTCAAAGAACCCTGCTCGCACCTGTCGATGTTCTTTACCATCTCCATGAGAGAAATCTGAAGAAGCGAGGGTTGGTTCTGTGTTGTTCTCCACTGCTGTACTTATGGTTGACATCTCATATCCCTCAGAGTGGACCGTGGGAGAAGATCCTGAGGAACTTATCTTGGTCTCAAAAATTGGCTTCACTAACGATGGTGTGATGTGGCATTCTCCAGTTGGGGATTCGTTGATGTTATCACTCACTGGTGGATATTCTAATGTTCCTTTGATTGGGTCTATGGGTTGCATCAATTATAACCCAAGACTTGCAACAAGACAATTGGGGTATCCGATGGAGAATGAACCAAGGCTTGAGCACTTGGAAAGTTTCATTATACACGAGCTTGGTAAAAGGACCGCAACGGTGTTGAAGATCCAAGAGCTTGGGGTCAAATCCATAGGGAAAGTCGAGAGTTAATCAAGAGGGCGGAATTGATGGAAGGTCTTATCGCGGGTGATGAGAGAGTCCAAGAAATCAAGCTGCCTTACTTTGTGGAGGTACCCTTTGATCATCCCGAACCTGTAATCACTCATGTGCCAATAGAGGAGAATATGAGGCTTCAGGAAATTATCAGAAAGATGGAGGAGGAAAGATTGGAGCTACAAAGCTCTAATTCTCGCATTTTCTCGGAGAAAATTTAGAAGCCAACCTCAAAGAGGTGAAAGAAGAGTTAGGGAGAAGGATACGAATGAAAAGGATGAAGAGCTCTGATGAGATGTTACGAAAACTTGAGGAGGCCAAGTGGGGCAAGGACCTCCGTCGACAATTGAAGACCGCCAAGATCAAAGGGCCAGCTTATCTAGATGAAGAAAAGGCCGTTGAAGAAAAGAGAGCATTGAAAGCACGTCTTGAAGCAAAGATTTCAAAGTTAGAAGCTTCTGCACGAACCAATAAAATGCTAGAGAATGAGATAAGCGCAAAGAAGTTCCATCGCCCGAGAATTGGAAGCAATCGAATTAGCTGAAAAAGTTCGAGAGTCGAACATTACGAGGGAAGAAAGAAATAGCAAAGGGATGCTTACGAAGGCCTTGAGAGCAATGCCAAGGTTGGATAGATGAGATCCAAAAGTGAATCGTCATTAGATGAAAAGGATGAACTAGTATCCTTTCTAGAAGAAGAATGGGCTTTTCTATTGGAAGTACAAGAAATGGTTGACATGTGTAACCGCTTGATTGTTGACGTACCTTGAGACTCAGTCGGCCCTAGAAGACCTTGAAGACAACCCGATACCTCCTGTGAGTGATTTCCTCTTCCTCTGTCAAGAGGCGGTGAATGAGTTCAAGGCGGAAACTAGAGATTTGAAGCCTCGTCGTGGACAGCATTTCTAGTTTTAGCCACTTATCTCATTTGAATATTTGAATCTAATTATTATTGTAATGATTTAAATTCCAGATGAATTTTATTGCTCTGTTTGAGCTTGAAACCTTGTAGTCACAACTAACAATTTGAGTTTCTATAAGATTTCGTTGAATTGCGTTTAATCGCTTTTCCCTAATGTTTATTGTTAACTAACGAGTCTTCAAAGAGTCCCCGAAAATAAAACGTACAAAACATATCATGGGCATGCATGCATACTCCCATAGCATATCATACATAACAGGTATTCAGATCACCATCTTACTTACGTTGGTTTTCTTCTCCAGACGAGACTACAAGTTTCATCGTTCATCGTTACCGACAAGAAGTAACTTGAAGAAATTGATGGAGAAGATGGAAGACATGGCCGCTAGGACAAGAATGGATACTCGTATGGGGCAATTGATGGAGATAATTAACATGGCTCGCAACAAGAGGAGTTGAGAGCTACGGTTGTGAGGCTCTTGAGTCACCACCAAGAAGCCGCTCTTCCTCCCCACATGGGAATGCTTTGTCGAAATCAGCATGGAAGTTAACGCGGTCTTAATGATCTCGCCGAGAACCAGGCTGCTCAAATGGATTATCTCGGTGGTTCCTCCTCCGCCTACCCCCACGCCGCCCCGAGCTGTGTTGGTGCCTCAACCAGAAGAAGGACTGTTCGATTCGATTCCTCAGCATGATGAAGATAACTTTGAAGATTGGTTTTCCAATGTTGAGGAGCCAACCGAAGCGGATAAGAAGTTGAAGATGCTCGAGGAGCGCATGCAAGCCTTTGAGAATCAGGATGTTTTGGGTTTCGACATGACCAACTTGGGATTGGTTCAAGGAGTGAGGATTCCTCAAAATTTAAAATCCCGAGCTTTGATACAAGGGCAACTCTTGTCCTAAAACCCACTTGAGGTATTACTATAGGAGGATGTCTGCGTACGAAGGATGAGAAGCTTTGATGCACTTTTTCCAAGATAGTTTGGTGATGGACCATTGGATTGGTATATGGGCCTTGATAGCTCTGCGAACTTGGAGAGAGTTGATTGTAGCTTTTGTTCAACACTATGGCTTTAACAACGATATGGCGCCTACTAGAACCCGCTGCACAACCTAGCTCGAAGAAAACCGAATCTTTCAAGGAGTGCGCAAAGGTGGCGCGAGGTAGTCGCTAAAGTTCAACCTCCTATGGTGGAGCGAGAGATGGTGGAAATGTTTACGGCACACTAGATGGGCCGTACTATGCCTCTTGCGGTCGACCAAGACTTTCGACATGGTGATGTTTGGTGAAAGAGTTGAGATGGGGATCAAGCTAGGAAAGATCCAAGATGTTGAACACAAGAATCAAGTTGGTGGCGCCAAGAAGGCTTTTGGTGGTTACCGAAGAAGAAGAAGGTGAGTCAAGTGCAGATGAGCGAAGAGGAAAGGAGAAGCGCCAGAATTCAATCGTCAAGTTGCTGTAACTATTCCCGCTAGTGTTCCAAAACAAGAGGTTGCTCGAGACAATACCACCTGACCCATGAAGAAGTTTGACCCTTTGCCAATGTCTTATGCAAGTATTCGCCCATTTGCAAAGTCCGAATATGATTGAATTGCGCCATCTAAAGATTGACCCTGATAACCCACCGAAGTACTTCAACGCGAATGCCCGTTGTCTCTATCATTCCAATGCTCCGGGGCATTCCATTGAGAACTGCTATGCCTTCAAGTACAAGGTTCAAAATTTACTAGACACCGAGGCAATCAACTTTGGACCTCCTCCCACTCCTAATGTCATTCAGCACCCTTTACCTCCTCATGGTGGAAATGCTGTTAATGCAATTTGCGAAGATGGAAGTCTGAACCTGATAATGGATGTTAGCGGTTTGACCACTCCATTGTGGTGGATAAAGAATCAATTATTGTTGAAGGGAGATTTCCCTGGTTGTGGTGATGATTGTAAACAATGCTTAATTCAAGTTGAAGGTTGTGATATGTTGAGAGACGAGATTCAGTGTCTGATCACTAAAGGGACTCTTCAGTTTGTCCAGAAAGAACTTGATATGAAGAATGATGAAGATGAGGTTGACGTGGTCACTATCCCCGTCACTTCTAGAAGGATTCCCGTTACAATTCCCGTGCCGACTAAGAAACCTCCTGTGATTATCACTTTGCCGGGTCCAGTACCTTACACTAGCGAAAAGGCCATCCCGTGGAATTATGGGTCTGAGTGCTACCGTGACGGCAAGAAAGTGAATGTGGAGACTTTTGAAGGAGTGAAGTCTGATGAAAAGAAGATTGGAAGATTTGAGCCCGCAGTGCATGACATTGCGGAAGAAAGTCGGATTACCCGAAGTGGACGAATCTTCTCTCCACCCAAGCTAGTTGAGAAAAATCCTGAAGCTTTGGCCAAGGCTAAAGCAAAGGGAAGGAGTCATGATTGGGGTGAGTCAACACCAAAGATTCGAACCATTCGAGCCCTGAGATGACCAAAGATGTTGAAGAACTGATGAGGTATATAAGGAAGAGCGATTACAAGATAATCGACCAGCTCAAACGCCCGCCAAGATTTCTATCTTAGCTTTGTTGAGGATTCCGAGCCTCACCGCAACGCCTCGATGCACCGTTGGGGCGTCTTCGTCCCCAAGAGATCTCGGTTAACCAATTTGGAGGTATCGTGAACAACATCTCGCAAGTAATGGTCTCGGTTTCCGACTTTGATTTACCCCAGGGAGGAAGCATAACAAAGCGCTACACGCTTCCGTGGAGATAGCGAGAACTACTTTATCCCGTGGTTGACACGGATCCTCCTCAATGTTCTTCCAAAGTCTACTCTCTTGAAGTTGGATTATGAAGGTGTTGTGCTGAGACCCAGTGATCTGATAGTTAAGGCGTTTGATGGGTCGAAGAGGTCAGTGTTTGGCGAGGTGGACCTGCCTATTAAGATAGGCCCACAGGGTTTTGATGCAACTTTTTCGTCATGGATATTAATCCCTCCTCGTTGTTTGCTTGCGCCCGATTCATGGGGCTGTGTGACATCCACCTTGCACCAAAAGTTGAAGTTCTTAATTAATGGAAAGGTGGTCACCATTTATGGTGAAGAAGATTATGTCGTCAGTCATCTGAGCAACTTTCGGTATGTTGAAGTTGAAGGAGAGATCCACGAAACTCCATGCCAAGCTTTCGAGACCGATCGCTTGATAAGATCCCTTTGCAAAAGGTGAAGTCTCCATGGCATCCTACAAGCGTGCTCAGCTATTGTCAAGTCAGACATCCCAAGGGTGGGAAGAGTGCTAGAACTTCCTACCCGACGGATAAGAGGGTTTGGGTTTGCTCCCGAATGAAGGTCTCGCCCACCCCAAGGCAAAGGGTATCTCCTCGTCAAGTTTGTCAAAGGTGGAATCCAGTTGAAGATGTTGATGCCATTGATGGTGAAGCGGATGGTGACTATGATGTGGACAAGTGGATCTACCCAACCGCCCAGACGTGAGCTCTCAAATTGGCTCGTCAAGATGTTCGTGGTTACTCGCTTTGAAGAGTAATTTTACTTTTTATGTCATTCCATAATTCCTACGTTATGCCCAGGCGTAGTGATCATCTGTAGGGCCACCATGTTTTAACTTTCAAGTTTATCATTAATGAAGGACGTCCTTTTTTGCATTCAAATTTTTCTCTTTTTGTTTTCTTTTTCTTTACTTTCTTCACTCATTTCTTTTAAAGGTGACAATATCAAATTTTACTTTTTATACAAACCTTTTGTCTTTTCTTTTTATTAAAAAAACTTAATTAAAAAATAATAATAAAATAAAATTACCAACAACGCAGATGTGGTCCTTCGACGGAGCCGGATTTTGTCGACGATGATTCCGCTGTGGCTCATTATGATTTCGACGAACCGATTTATCAAGCTGAAGAGGAAGCCGAAGAGGACTTTGAATTACGAAGAATTAGCCAGATGTTGAGGCAAGAAGAAAAGGTCATCCACCGCACCAAGAAGCTCTAGAAGTGATCAATCTAGGAACCGAGGATGCTCGAAAGGAGGTCAAGATTGGGGCATTGAAGATGGAGTTAAGCAAAAGCTTGTCGAAATGCTACATGAGTACGTGGACATATTTGCTTGGTCTTATGAAGATATGCCCGTTAGATATCGATATCGTTATGCACGAGTTGCCCTCAAAGAAGGCTGCCCACCTAGAGCGAAGCTTCAACACATCCGAAATGTCAAGAAAGATCAAAGAAGAGGTTCGAAATGGAAGGTTTCCTAAAGGTTGTTTCTTATCCCCATGGGTTGCAAACATTGTACCGGTCAAGAAAGACGGCAAGGTAAGGATGTGTGTTGATTATGGGATCCGAATAGAGCTAGCCCTAAGGATGACTTCCTCTCCCGCACATCGACATTTTGGTCGATAACACCGCCGAGCTAAAGTATTCTCCTTCATGGATGGTTTCTCCGCTACAACCGATTAAGATGGCGCCCAATGATATGGAGAAAACTACTTTCATTACACTGGGGACTTTCTGCTACAAGGTGATGCCTTTCGGTTTAAAGAACGCAGGGGCAACATATCAGAGCGCTATGGTTACTCTCTTTCATGATATGATGCATAAAGAGATTGAAGTATACGTTGATGATATGATTGCCAAGTCCCGCATGAAAGAACAGGTTCACTTGTTGAAATTGTTCGAAAGATTGAGAAAGTTCAGGCTGAGGTTGAACCCAAGTAAGTGCACCTTTGGGGTGAGATCAGGAAAACTTTTAGGCTTTATTGTGAGCGAGAAAGGGATTGAGGTTGACCCTGCAAAGATAAAAGCGATACAAGAGATGCCAGAGCCGAGGACAGAAAAGGAAGTGCGAGGTTTCTTGGGAAGGCTGAATTACATCGCTAGGTTCATTTCGCATCTTCCTACTGTGAACCCATTTTCAAGTCATAAGAAAGAATCCAACGACCGGTGGAGCGACGATTGTCGACGGCATTCGACAGTATAAAGAGGTACCTACAAGAACCTCCAATTCTCTCACCCCCGGTGGAAGGTAGTCCGTTGATTATGTACTTGACCGTGTTGGAGAACTCCATGGGTTGTGTGCTCGGTCAACATGATGAAACAGGCAGAAAAGAGCACGCCATATACTATTTGAGCAAGAAGTTCACGGAATGCGAATCGAGGTATTCATTGTTGGAAAAGACTTGTTGTGCACTCGCATGGGCAAAACGACTCGATAAGATATGTTAACTCACACTACTCTTGATCTCCAAAATGGACCCAATAAAGTATATCTTTGAGAAGCCGGCTCACGAAGGATAGCCGTTGGCAAATGATCCTGACTGAATATGACATTCAATACACTACTCAGAAGGCCATCAAGGGTAGTGTGGTGGCAGACTATCTCGCTCAACAACCATTAGATGATGACTATCAGCCGATGAAGTTTGAGTTCCCCGATGAAGACATTATGTATATCAGAGATTGTAACATTCCAGGCCCTGAAGAGGGACCCGAGCCTGGCTCGCGGTGGACGATGGCATTCGATGGAGCCTCAAATGCACTAGGAAATGGTGTTGGCGCCATTATCACTTCTCCGACCGGTTTTCATATTCCATTCACTGCCAGAATCTGTTTCGATTGCACCAATAACGTGGCCGAGTATGAAGCTTGTATTTTTGGAATTGAAGCGGCCATTGATCTGAGAATCAAGATCTTAGCGGTATACGGAGATTCTGCTTTGGTAATTAGTCAAATCAATGGAGATTGGGAGACCCGCCATCCGAATTTGATTCCATACCGAGATCATGTCTTGAAGTTGATCCCTTATTTCGACGAGATCACTTTTGATCACATCCCAAGGGAGGAGAACAATTTGGCAGATGCTTTGGCTACTCTGTCATCCATGTTTAAGGTCAGATGGGCGAATGATGCCCCATCTATCACTATAATGAGGTTGGATGAGCCTGCGCTCTGCTATGAAGTAGAAGGTGAAGCAGATGAAAAACCTTGGTTCTATGACATCAAAAGGTATCTCGAGACGAAAGAATACCGATGATGCCTCCATCGTTGATAAGAAGGCCTGCGCAAGTACTCGGCCAAATTTTTCCTCAACGGTGTGTTGTACAAAAGGAACTATGACTCTGTTTTGCTCGGATGCGGATAGACACGAAGCAAATAAGATTATAGAAGAAATTCATGAAGGTTCCTTCGGACGATTCTAGTGGACACACCATGGCCAAGAAGATCTTGAGAGCTATTATTGGTCCACCATGGAGAACGATCGCTACAACCATGCTAAAACATGTTACAAATGTCAAATCTACGATAAGATGCATGTGCCACCTTCTTCATTGAATGTTTTGACTTCTCCATGGCCTTTGCGATGTGGGGCATTGATATGATTGGAGAAATTAAGCCCACCGCTTCTAATGGACATCGATTCATCCTTGTTGCCATTGACTACTTTACCAAATGGGTTGAGGCAAGATCTTATGCTCGTGTCACTAGACAAGTGGTCACGCTTCATCAAGCATAATATCATTTGTCGCTATGGGGTTCCAGAAGATCATTCGATAATGGCTCGAATCTCAACAACAAAATGATGAAAGAGTTGTGCGACGATTTCAAGATAAAACATCATAACTCTTCTCCATACCGTCCAAAAATGAATGGTGCTTGGAGGCGGCAAACAAAAATATCAAGAAGATTGTCTGAAGATGGTTGTCACTTACAAGGATTGGCACGAGATGTTGCCATTTGCCTTGCACGGCTATCGCACTTCAATACGCACGTCAGGTGCAACTCCGTTCTCCTTGGTATACGGTATGGAAGCCCCACTGTAGAGTTGAAATCCTTCCTTAAGGATTTTAACAGATGTGCAACTCGATGAAGCTGAATGGATTCAAAACAGACTTGACCAATTGAATCTCATCGACGAGAAGAGATTGACAACTATTTGTCATGGACAGCTATACGAGCGTATGAAAAGGGCTTTCGACAAGAAAGTGTGTCCTCGAATTTCCAAGTCGTGACCTTGTCAAGAGAATTTTGCCTCCCAATAGTACCGACGCTCGGGGCAAGTGGGCTCCAAATTATGAAGGACCGTATGTCGTAAAGAAAGTCTTCTCTGGAGGAGCTATGTTGCTCGCGACTATGGACGGAGAGGATTTCCCTCACCCAATCAATGCAGATGTAGTCAAAAAATACTTCGCATAAAAGAGACCCGTTAGGTTGACTGGCCTAAGCAAAATAAGGGCATCCCGACGAACCAAGAGGTTCGGCAAAAGTTAGGATAAACATAAAAGATTGTACACCGCAAGTCGAAAACCGAAAGGCGGCTTGGACAAAAAGGGTATCCCGGTGGATCGAAAACCCGAAAGGGCGGTCCAGGCAAAAATTAGGGATTCAAGGCGAACGACTACAATCTGCACGACGCATGTTTTGGTCAGCTTTTTACAATAACTTGATAATCCAGAGAGATGGAGGGTCAGTCTAATCGGAGCATTTTCTGTTGGCGGCTCGATATGAAGGGATGTTGAAGTTGTGAAGAGCATGGCGGATTCAGGATTCGACAAAATCCATGATTTTTATTGTCACCTTTTCTTTTAACTTTGATGTATAAGCAATTGCCTCTTTTCAGGATTTGCTTCTTGATGTAAATGCTCATTTACGGGCTAATCAATCAATAAAATTACTTTCGTCCAAACTGTGTTTTTCTATCATTTATTTCTGTCTTATTTTCATGTATTTTTAACTGTTTTGTTTGCAAAAGCGACGTCCGATATTTTTAATAAACTTCGCATATAAAACATCAGTGTCCAACAGCACATGGCATAATCTCTGAAGTTACTCAGAATTACGGGTACACGGCATTAACGATTGAAACAGTTGATCACCGTAGCAGAATTATTGTTATATCTTCTGTTTTACAGTTTTTGTTGTGCAAGGATTTTAAAAAAGGAGCGTTGCACGCTTGAGCTTGAATCTCCAACAAAGCTTCTTTCTCTCCCACAAGAGTTATCCATGGCAGATGTTTACCCTTGGATGTTATCACTCTTTCCCAGACGCGGAAGATTGCAAAGAATGGTCTACACCAGCAAGATCACTTTCCAAAGATCACTTGTGCCAGAAGATGTGGTCGGCCCCTCTTATGCTAGAGCTCGTATTCAGGAACTCTACGCAATACGATTGTCATCCCAGATGAATGATAATCTCCAGGAGTTACTTCCCCAGTGATGTTAATCATTGAAAGATGATACTTCTATTCCACAATCCCCCCTATCAGGGTCCAGACTATCATCTCTTTGATGAAGACCAGATGATTGTATTCAATTCATGGATGGTTGATGTTCCCTCGGCAGCTCATGATCGCTTTTAGTCCTGGGTGAATCATTAAAACATGCATCATTGCATTGCATAGCATCCAAAAAAACGCGTAGCATTTCCATTGATATGGAGCATTACGCCAAAAAATAATAATCTCAAACATGCATCTAAGCATAAGCCAGATTAAAATGTTTCTCGAGTACCTTTTGCGTCTCCGAAGAGAAGTTTTTCAATAAAAAATCCCCAAGTGGTATTCCCAGTCAGAGTTCCCTCAAGAAATTCTTCTTGTTGTTGTTATCTGCATTTTTGACCCCGTGTCGGTCTCCTACATCATTCAAATTCAATATATTTACCAAGCGTCTTGCTTTTTGCAAATTCTCATTTTGGTTATCTTACCCGTGTTCGCCTCTGTCGTTAGAGTGCGAGTAAGAGTTGGTGTCTAACCTTTCTTGCTTCTCAATTGTTTGAGTACCCATACTTGGTGTGTGGTAATTCATATAATTGCCACTCTTGAAGAATTACACCCCGCCTTTGGCCTGAGGAATATTGTATTTCTTGCACATTTGCAACCTTTTAAAGTCCAACATAGTTTGGCAATCCTTGCTAGAGTCCCTTTTGTTTGGCCTCTTTCCCCGTGAATTCGTCTTCGATCGACGATTTTACCATTCCATATATCTTTCCCCCAGTGAGTCTGCTCCAGTCGGTCTCATTCTTGCGTATGTCTAATATCCTTACCTGACATATGCTCCCTATATGTGTTCAATATCCTTACCGAACATGTATATTCGATCCTTATGTGTCCAATATCCTTACCGGGCATGTATATTTCGAAACCTTTGTTAGAGTCGTCTTCGGTCGGTCTCTTTCCAGTGTATGTCTAATATCCTTACCTGACATATACTCCCATTTGTTCTCATTTTTGATCTGCGAAGCAACTTATTGAAGTATGCGCGTTCCAAAGATCTATGAGTTCTTACCTTTCCGATCTGCAAGCAACTTATTGAAGTATGCTCGTTCCAAAGGTCCATCTGGTTTCATTTTGATCTGCGATGCAACTTATTGAAGTATGCTGCTCCAAAGATCTCCTGTTCTCATTTTGATCTGCGATGCAACTTATTGAAGTATGCGTTCCAAAGGTCTATGAGTCCTTACCTTTCTCGATCTAAGCAACTTATTTAAGTATGCTCGCTCCAAAGGTCCGTCGGTTTCATTTTGATCTGCGATGCAACTTATTGAAGTATGCGCGTTCCAAAGATCTCCCTGTTCTCATTTTTGATCTGCGATGCAACTTATTGAAGTATGCGCGTTCCAAAGGTCTATGAGTTCTTACCTTTCTGATCTGCGAAGCAACTTATTGAAGTATGCTTCGTTCCAAAGGTCTGTCTGGTTTCATTTTTGATCTGCGATGCAACTTATTGAAGTATGCACGTTCCAAAGATCTACCTGTTCTCATTTTTGATCTGCGATGCAACTTATTCAAGTATGCTCGTTTCAAAGATCTATCAATTTTCATTTCTAATCTGAATTCGCTTATTCAAGCGCATTCGCTTCTCAATGTACCAAACTCAAAAAAAATCAAAAAAATAGAAAAATAAAATTATCAAAAATTGAAAATCCAAAAACATAAACATTTATACTTGTTCTTGAGCGCAAATTTTTGGGTTCTTTGAGTATTTAATCTTCTTCTACCTTGAAAGTTCAAAAGGCTAGCGCCAATTTCACTTTCAGGTTTAAGACGATTAAATAGGGGCAACTGTTGCACCCCAAAATTTGCCCTCCTATATCGATCTTATCTGGTTTAGGCTTTGCATTTATCATGACACTCACATGCATTCATATCACCGGTTACGTGGTTACGGATTGGAGTTGATTCCCAAAGATTTCTCGTCGAGTAGAAAAGGCGTGGTGTTTTCGACCAATCTGGGATATTTGAAAATGATGAGGTTTAATATTAAATCTTAGCCGTTCATATCTATCGGTTTTCGGGGCTTGGTGTTCGTTTTTTGGATTGAATGGTCTGTTCTTGATTGGAGCTACAGTCTGGATATCTTGAATGTCATTGCCTCGATTCAGAGATTCATCGCAAGTTTGGGTTTTGTTGTTTGAGTTCTTGGTTCAGGATGTAAGAGGGTGGCTTATGTTTATCCGATTGTTGGTCAACGATTCAAGTTCTAGTGCATTCGGCTTGCTCGTCGACTTTGTTCGCTCTTGGCAATAGTGGGTGTATGTGAAGATATTCATCCAGAGGACTTGTTTACAAGATTTACGAACGTCAAACTGCCGCATGTTGAGATCTTTTCCTGTCACGTTCATCGCTCACAAGATTCAGGGCATTCTATGAAAAGACTAGAAGTTTCCTTTTGGAATTCGTTTGGTTCCGAATTTTACTCCACTACTGAAAATGGTTCGATTTGGAAACGCGGTAATAATTCCATTAATTTCAAGAGGAATCTATTGCTCAACTCTTAAAAGAATCATGAAAGCGACAAGTTGACTGAGGATTGTGATCAAGAATTTCATTTTGAACTTAGAATTTCAATTCTTGTCTCAAGAAGTAAAAGGCTCCGATTTTCTACGAGAATGGATAAAAATGGAAGCTTTGTGGCCGAGGAAATTCAAAAGGGTTCGAGTGTTTCCGAAGTTTAAGCCATCAAATCATCTTTGTGTTTAGAATTTAATTCTCAAGTTTCATATACTAGGGGATTCAATTTCTAAAAAAATTGCAACAACCATGTTACCACCCGCTTGATTCAAGACTACAGATTGGAATTACGGATTGAAGTGGATTTGGATACAATTGTTAGTCAATATTCCAACTTGTTTTGTTCTAACTAATTTAACTTTTGGTTCATGACAAATTTATGGGATATTTGATGCATATTGAGTTTCCAACTTTTATACACAATCAAGAATTCAAATCGATGCATTTTTCTCAAATCTTGTGTTCATGAAATTCCAAGAGTTTCAAAATTGCTCTAAAGTTTTTGTACAAGGACACGAGTCGAGTTACATGTTACAATTTGTCAAATATTAACATACAAGTTTCAATTCAAAAGCCAAATTCCAAGCAAAATCATTCAATATTCAGAGATCTTTCCATTCTTGTCATTCAAGGTTCAAAATCTTATTCGAATTCAAAATGACATTCAAAAATACCCGTTTACAAAAGTAGAATCAACTTCCAAGTTCAATATTCACTTAACTTTGGTTTGTTCAAATGCTACAAGAGTTCTCAAAATTCAATGTTAATTTGAATGGATGATATTACAAAGTTCAAACCTTTGATACAACATTTTTCAAGGTTACATACACAAGTACAATCTATGGCCATAAGTTCAAACATACAAGTAAAGACTACATATGCTATGTCTTAATCCTATTTTCTAGTGGACATCTTTGTTTGCTTGCTTCCCCGTGCTTTGCTCTATCTTCAGACCATACTTTTGCTTTCTTGACCAACCTTCCTTCACCACTTCTCCAAGTTTGTGCCATGGCTCATGTTCATGAAGCAAAAACAAGAAAAAGCATTTGGTTAGTATAATGGACAGCATTGATAAAACAAAGACTCAAAGCAACATATTTGTATCTCATCATTAGGGGGATTTAATTGGGATCAGTTTATGTTAATAGTGTTTATCATTCATGTTCCAAGATAACCCACCCTTTTGCAAATCACAACTCTTGTTGGTTCACAAAAGGGGGGTGTGGTTCAGAAGCATCATTACCACTAAAGCTGTTGCAAGTACAATGTAATGCTGTCCTGTAGTCAGAAAATGCAGAGCAGCCCATAATCAGTAATGCACAGCAGCCCAACAAGTTTCAAAAAAGGTATTCCAGTCCATCAAATCATGCTGTTAAGCCCAATATACAGAAAATCAAGGCTGGCATATTGTTTTCAACCAACAGATTAAAAAACATAACACTCTAAGCCCAGTTTTCTTCGGTTTGTTTTCAAAAAGCCCTTATCCCAGAACTGACAGTTAGAAACCCTAATAGAGGACACTATAAAAGCAATGAAAACACTGTAATCGAGACAACTGTTCATCTTAAAACCCTAGCCGAAACAAAAAGCAGAACAAAAAAACAGAATATCAATATCCATAACCATGAATCATGTTCATCATGAACCCGAAAAAAACATTCATCATACCAACAACACTCAAACATAAGCCCAGAACAATCAGAAACAAACATTCAAACTCATCATTTCCCATTAAAACCCCCTTCAGAAAAGCCGAAATAGCCACGAGAAGGAAGAAATTCGAAAGGTAGTACCCGATTCGCAGAGGAAGGAGGAGGTTGCGAACACTGTGTCGCCATCCTTCTCCCTTCCTCACCTCTGTTTACTTTTCTGCATATCATCATCGTCATCGTTTAGGGCCTAGGGTCTCGTTTCTCTTTTTTCCGTTCCGTTTTCCACAACCTGTAAAACACATACGCACCCAAATCAGTTTTTTTCCGAAAATTATAAACATGCACAGAGTGAATCGAACGAGAGAGATGAGAGAATCGTGAACGGCAAGCGGCGACGAGAAACCAGTAAGGATCGCGGGTGAGAGAGAATAGCGGATCGAGAGCGACGATGAGAGGATCGCCGTGAGAATCGCGGCGGGTTTTGAGAGCGAGGTCGCGGAAGGCCGAGAGAGACAGTGAGAGATGAGAGATCGTGAGGCATGCAAATGGCGAGAGAGATCGAGAGAATGAGGAAGCGAGTGAGTTTTCTTTTCACTTTTGTTTTGATGATAACTTTCAGATTTACACTAAATGATTAGTTAAAAACACACTTAACCTTTCCTCTTCTTTTGATTTAATTTTAGTTTATATAATATATAATATATGATAATGTAATAACAGTAAATAATTTCTGTTTTTTTATTTTATTAGTATTATCATTTACTTAAATAGAATTAGTGTTTTTTTGTTTTATATAATTTTAGTTTGTATAATATATAATATATAACAATATAATAACAATAAGTTAATTTTTTTTTTTTTTTTTGCTAGTATTATTATTTAGAGTTAGTATTATTTTGTCTTCTATAATTTATAATAAAATGATGAGTTTAAGAAGATACTAGTCTAGGTGGTGACACTTGTCACCACCTGTTTGGTCTGCGAAAATCTGGTGTATACATGCCCATGGTATATATTTTGCACTCTCCTGCATCAACCATCAGATCTGTCAAGATCCAGATCCAGCGATCCAGAATGGTGGACCACAGCATGCCTCCATGGAGCTTCTACACAAGATCCAGCAGCATTTTTGGGCTTGGGCTCAGATTGCTATCTACACCCTCCAGATTAAAGCTCCAATCAGGCCCATTTCTCAACTTTTCTCTTTAAAATTAATATTATGCAAGTTTTTTTTTATTATATAATGATGTATTAAATAATACTTTGGCATATGGTAGTTTTTTATTTGTTGAATTACCAATTAAATTGTTAATTGATTTTTCATCAAGTAAAAGAATATCTATACTAATAATTATTTAAATTCCGATTTTGTATTGTGTGTTAATCTATTTTCTTTTATTATCCGCAATTATCATTATCGGTTTGCATGTTTATTTCGCGATTGCACACTCCGCTCTCACATTAATATAAAAACAACGCTTCCGCTCTCTCTTTTATTTTTGGTTACCCACACCAAATTCTCTAAGGGTCTCATGGTTGGGGATGGGCATGGCCATCCTCACGAGGTTAATTAGGGCCCTCGTTGCCTTGATTAACCATAACCCGAAAAAATAATTGGTCCATATACCAATCACCATGCACCAGGGTCTCATGATTAATCAAGTCCATATACTTGGTTAACCATAACCCGAAATATCATTTCTCTACGTCCAACGCCGCAATTTTCAAAATAGTGTTATGGTACTTAACTAAATTGTTAGAGGTTCGCCCAACGATTTAATTAAAAATGTAAAGTATTTGAGCCATTAGAGGGAAACCCAATGACTCGAATACTTTATTCCATACACTTGAACATTTAAAACACTTTCAAATTAAATTAATTAATCGAATTTGTTTTCAAAAAATCAATTTTTCTACAAAAAACAAAAAAAATATAGTGATATGGAATTTAATTAAATTGTTAGAGGTTCGCCCGACGATTTAATTAAAATATAAAGTATTTGGGCCATTAGAGGGTAACCCAATGACTTAAATACTTTATCCCATAACACTTAATAAAAGTGAACTTTGTTTCACCTCACTCTTTTCATAATAAAGATTTTGGATGAGAGATGATTGGTTGACCTCAATCGCCAATCTCGAGTATCGAATCGTTAGAGGATATCCCGACGTTTTGGTACTTGTCATCTACAATTAAAATCAATTCAACCCATTCAAATTCCTTTGCCGCTCATACGCGGTCATCAAAAACATTTTCAACTAGAATCAATACAACCAATCCAAGACATTTTCAACCAGAACTACGGAGTTTTGACTTTCCCATTGCACGAGGGAATACGTAGGCACGCGGTTTCGAAACCGTGTCAAACTCAAAATAATAACAAACAAATCCCGTTTTCTTCTTTCTTAAATTCATGATTTAGAAATTAGCGATACACACACAAACACATTTTGAACTAAATGGGTCCCATCGAGTACGATGGACGTAAGAGGTGCTAATACCTTCCTCTTGCGTAACCGACTCCCGAATCCATCTTTTTGGTCTTGTAGACCGCCTTATCCGATTTTTGTGGGTTTTATCTATATTTTCCCGTTCTTTCTAGAACGAATAAAATTAGGTGGCGATTTCATTGTTTTGAAAATTCATTTTAAATGATTTTTTTTGAAAATCGAGTTGCTTCAAATGGCTTTCGCGACGATTATTGATGTTTTACTATTTTTTTCCGTTTTTGGGAATTGATGGATTAATTGACGGTGATGTTTGCGACGGTGTATATAATTACGAATACTTGTTGTTTATGCGATGCGATGACATGTTTATGTGATGTGAATAAATATGGCGAAGTAGACTTTATGTCAATTGTGATGAGCGATGATGATATGTTGTTGTGTGGTCTTTATGTATTGAGTCACATACATTTCATAAGCGAAGAGGGCTTTTATGCCAAGCGATGATGGCTTTTATGCCGAGCGAAGTTCGGTATATCCGATTTTTGATGTGCATTATAATGCTAATTGTTGGAAATGCGAAGATGTGATGCCTCAATTTTGTTAAATGGAATTTTGAAACTCTGATTTTATTATATAATTACGCGGCGTAGAATTGGGGTGTTACATTAGTGGTATCAGAGTAGGTCGGTCTGTCCGGCCAAGTTGTTGAGTTTGTTGTTGTCTAACAATCAAGTATTATTATTTGTTTATTCTAATCCTTGTTTTGTTGTGAGCAGAAGTTGTTATGGCTGGTAGGCATGCTGGTAGGAATGTTGGTAGGAACGTTGGAAGGAACAATGATGCTATTGCTACTGCTATGCAGGCTATGGCTCAGGCTTTCCAAAACCCGCCGATTGCTGACGAGGGCGTTGGGACTCGTAGTTTGGCGACCTTCCAGAGGGAGAATCCCCTACTTTCTACGGGAAGTACGATCCTGAAGGTGCTCTAACTTGGTTGAAGGAGATTGAAAGAATCTTTCGAGTGATGGATTGCACTCCTGCGCAGAAGGTCCGTTATGGTACTCATAAGTTAAGTAAGGAGGCTGATGATTGGTGGGTTGACACCCGTCAAAGGCTTGATGTTGCTGGTGAAGAAGTAACGTGGGAAGTTTTTAGTAGGGAGTTCTTGAGGAAGTATTACCCGGAAGATGTTCGGGGAAAGAAGGAGATTGAGTTCCTTTCACTAAGGCAAGGGAGCATGTCTATTACTGATTATGCTGCGAAGTTTATTGAGTTGGCTAAGTTCTATCCTCACTTTAATGGTGAGGGTGCTGAATTTTCTAAGTGCATTAAATTTGAGAATGTCTTGCGTCCTGAAATTAAGAAAGCAATCGGTTATTAGAAAATCCATGTCTTTGCGGATTTGATTGATAGCTGTAGAATCTTTGAAGAGGATAGTAATGCACACTATAAGATGTTGTCTGATAAGAGGAGCAAGGGCCAGCAGAGCCGTGGGAAACCTTATGATGTCCCTACTGGTAAAGGGAAACAACAAGCGTTTCAAGGAAGAAGGACTAGTGGGGGAGATGCTCCTGCTAGTATTGTTTGTTACAAGTGTGGGAAACCTGGCCACAAGAGTAATGTTTGTAGGAATGATGGGAAGGCTAAAGAGACCGAGGTGAGGTGTTTCAGATGTGGTGAAATGGGTCATGTAATTCATGATTGCAAGCATAGAGAAGTGGTCTGTTTTAATTGTGGTGAGGGAGGTCACACTAGTCCTCAATGCAAGAAGCCTAAGAAGGCGCAAGGAGCGGGGAAGGTGTTTGCTTTGTCGGGTGCTCCAACGGCAAACGAAGATGGTCTTGTTCGAGGTACTAGTTTCATTAATAGCATTCCCCTTATTACTATTATTGATACTGGTGCTACTCATTGTTTTATTGTTGCTGATTGTGTTAAGAGGTTGGGTCTTACTTTGTCATCTCTAGATAGAGATATGGTGGTGGAAGTTCCGGCTAAGGGAATGGTTACTACTTCTTTTGTGTGTGCAAATTGCCCTTTATCAATCTTTGGTAGAGACTTCATGGTGGATCTTATTTGCTTACCGCTTGTTGGGTTGGACGTGGTTTTGGGTATGGATTGGTTGAAAGCTAACTATGTCCATATCAATTGCTATGACAACACTGTGAGGTTTTCTTCCTTAGCGGAAGAAGATCAAACTATGTTGGTGTCGACGAAACAATCGAAGGAGTTCATGAAAGATGAAGCATCGGTTTTCTTGTTGATGGCGACTCTTTCTGTGGAGAGTCAATCTGTTATTGCAAACTTTCCGGTGGTGTGCGACTTTCTCGAAGTGTTTCCTGATGAGATTCCTATAGCACCTCTAGAAAGAGAAATTGAGTTTTTTGTGGATCTTGTCCCTGGTACCAGACCTATCTCTATGGCGCCATACAGGATGTCCGCATCGGAGATAGCAGAATTGAAGAGTCAATTAGAAGATTTGCTCGAGAAGAATTTTGTTAGACCAAGTGTGTCACCATGGGGAGCTCCTGTGTTATTGGTAAAGAAGAAAGATGGTAGCATGAGGCTTTGTATTGATTATCGTCAGTTGAATAAAGTAACTATCAAGAATAGGTATCCACTTCCCAAGATTGATGATTTGATGGACCGGTTGGTTGGTGCTCGCATGTTTAGTAAGATTGATTTGAGATCGGGTTACCATCAAATAAGGGTGAAAGAAGAAGATGTTCAGAAAACTGCTTTACGAGGTATGGACATTACAGTATTCGGTGATGCCTTCGTGTCACTAATGCACCGGAGTATTCATGGAGTACATGAACCGTATTTTCCATCCTTACTTGGATAGTTTCGTGGTTGTTTTTATTGATGATATTCTGGTTTATTTTAAATCGGAGGAAGAGCATGCAGAACATTTGCGCATTGTGTTAGAAGTTCTGAAGGAGAAGAAGCTTTATGCTAAGTTGTCAAAGTGCGAGTTTTGGTTAGGTGAAGTGAGCTTTTTAGGGCATGTCATTTCTGGTGATGGCATTACGGTTGATCCTTCTAAAGTGGATGCTGTGTTAAGATGGGAAACTCCTAAGTCTGTTACCGAGATTATAAGTTTCTTGGGTTTGGCTGGTTACTATAGGAGGTTCATTGAAGGTTTTTCTAAGTTGGCACTTCCTTTGACAAATTTAACTTGTAAGGGAGCTGCTTTTGTGTGGGATGTCAAGTGTGAAGAATGTTTTGTTGAATTGAAGAAAAGGTTGACAACGGCGCCGATCTTGATTCTACCTAATCCTGAAGAACCATTCGTTGTTTATTGTGATGCTTCTATGATGGGTTTGGGTGGTGTGCTTATGCAAGGTGGCAAGGTGGTTGCTTATGCTTCGAGGCAATTGAAGATTCATGAGAAGAACTATCCTACTCACGATTTGGAACTTACGGCGGTTGTTTTTGTGCTTAAGATTTGGAGGCATTATCTTTATGGTTCTAGATTTGAAGTGTTTAGTGACCATAAAAGCTTGAAATATTTGTTTGATCAAAAGGAGCTTAATATGAGACAAAGAAGGTGGCTTGAATTGTTGAAAGATTATGGAATTACCATCCTGGTAAAGCAAATGTGGTGGCCGATGCTTTAAGTCGAAAGACTTTGCATATGTCACTTTTAATGGTGAAAGAGTTGGAAATGATTGAACAATTTAGAGATATGAGTCTTGTGATAGAAGTGACGCCGAAGAGTGTTATCTTGGGGATGTTGAAGATAAATAACGATTTCCTTGATAGCATTAGAGAAGCTCAAAAGCTTGATGTGAAACTTGTGGATTTGTTGGTTAGTATTGGACAAACTGAAAGTGAAGATTTCAAGTTGGATGCTCAGGGTGTTTTAAGATTCCGAGGTAGGATTTGTATTCCCGATGATGTTGATTTAAAGAGGATGATTTTGGAAGAAAGTCATAGGAATAGTTTGAGTATTCATCCCGGAGCGACCAAAATGTATCAAGATTTGAGAAAACTATTTTGGTGGTCGGGTATGAAAAGAGAGGTGGCTCAGTTTGTTTATGCTTGTTTGACTTGTCAGAAGTCTAAAGTGGAGCATCAGAAACCTGCAGGGTTGATGCAACCGTTGGAGATCCCGGAATGGAAATGGGATAGCATTTCTATGGATTTTGTAACGGGGTTGCCGAATACACAAAGAGGACACGATGCGATTTGGGTGATTGTTGATAGGCTCACAAAGTCGACTCACTTTATTCCTATTAACATCACTTATCCCGTATCGAAGTTGGCGGAGATTTATACGCATGTGATTGTTAGATTACATGGTATTCCTTTGTGTATTGTTTCGGATAGAGATCCGAGGTTCACTTCTGAATTTTGGAAAAGCTTGCAAGAGGCTTTAGGTTCAAAGTTGAGGTTGAGTTCGGCTTATCATCCTCAAACTGATGGTCAAACGGAAAGGACGATTCAATCGTTGGAAGACTTGTTACGCGCTTGAATTCTTGAGCATGGTGGTTCATGGGATACATATCTTACTTTGATTGAGTTTACTTATAATAACAGTTTTCACGCTAGTATTGGAATGGCACCGTTTGAGGCGTTGTATGGTCGAAGATGTAGAACTCCTTTGTGTTGGCATGAGTCGGGTGAAAGTGTGGTGCTTGGACCCGAATTGGTTAGGGAAACTACGGAGGCGGTGAAGATGATTAGAGAAAGGATGAGAATTTCTCAAAGTCGTCAAAAGAGTTATCATGATAAAAGAATAAAAGATTTGGAATTTCAAGAAGGTGATCATGTGTTTTTGAGAGTTACTCCTATAACCGGTGTGGGACGAGCATTGAAGTCGAAGAAGCTAACTCTTCGTTTTATTGGTCCTTACCAAATTACTAGTAAGGTGGGAAAAGTGGCTTATCGGGTGGCGTTACCGCCAAATCTTTCAAACTTGCACGGTGTTTTTCATGTGTCAGAACTTCGGAAGTATGTCTCGGATCCTTCACATGTGATCGAGATGGATGACATTCAAGTTCGGGAAAATCTTACGGTGGAAACGATGCCTTTGAGGATTGAGGATCGTGAGATGAAGTCCCTTCGTGGCAAAGAGATTTCATTGGTCAAGGTTGTTTGGATTGGAGCAGCTGGTGAAAGTGCGACATGGGAATTGGAGAGTAAGATGCGGGATTCATATCCCGCGCTTTTCGAGTTAGGTAATTTCGAGGACGAAACCGTTTTAGTGGGGGAGAGTTGTAACGCCCGTTTTATATAATATTAAATTATATTATTATTTTTGAATTATCGTTTGACGATTGTTTTGACAACGAAAATAATTATATTAATCGGTATATTTATTAATATATTTAGCGACGTTTTGTTCGGTTCGGTAAAATATTTTTCGGACCGATATTTAATTTCCCGGAATTAAATTAACAAATTAAGTTAGTAATATAATTAGATGTTATGTTTAGTGTATTAAGAATAGATGAGGGGCTTGTGAGCAATTTATCAAAGTTGGCTAGTAAGACATATCATATAAAACCATTTCCTCCACCATTTTCCAAACATAACACCAAAAACACCAAAGTTGAGAGTTTGGAGAAAAGCTAGGGCTTGAGAAGAAGAAGAAGAGGAGATCAAGAAGAAGAGCAAGACTTGGTTGGAGAATCATCAAGAATACCCAAAGCTTGCTAGGTAAGGGGTTTGATCTCCATTTCATTTAGTTAGGGTTTGATAGATTTTAGTTTGATTTGGGGAAAAATTGATAGATAGTATAGAGTTGTGTTGGGTGATTGTTGGAGGGTTTAGAAGGTTTGAGTTTGGTGTAGAATATATGAGTGTTGTTGTTTGTAGGATGTTGTAGAATGAAAATGGAATTAGAAATGAAATAAGAATGAAAATGGAAAAGGAAGTTTATCAGTAAAAATATGTAAAACAGAAAAATAATAGGAACTGTGAAAATGGGAAAAAACGCAGGGTCTTTGAAAATTCAAGTGGAAGAACAAGGGGGGGGGGTGAGGCGACCACCTCCTATTGTGGGACGGTCACCCCCATTGGTGAGGCAGCCGCCTCCTTTGGAAAGAGAGTGGAGGGACGTTCGTCCCCTTTTGTGTAGAGGAAATGGACTTTTGCTGCGTTTTACCATTTTTCTGTAAACTTGAATATTTGCTGTTTTACTGTCAAACAAATGAAACCTGCATAATTCTTGAAAATACATTCTGTTTGTTTCCAAATCCTTAATTTCACCTAGTAGCTTTTGGCAACCATAAAATATAATTAGGGGATAAGATAGCCGATTAAATTTAGAACCCGATTATGTTCCAATTTTCCGATTTCGGTAAATTCGGCGACGGAGCAAGTTGCTCCGAATTCAACGAAAATTGACTTGCTAGCTAATTTTGACGTAGAACGTAGTGGTGAAGTTAGTTTTTCAAATTGTGAGTTTTACGAACGAAATAGGCTAAAATACGTAAATTGACCCGGATTGAGTTTTAGTCATTTTAAGACGTATATGAACTATCTGATTTTGAAGTTGATGTTTATAAATTATGCCGGTAAATAAGAATGGATTTTGCGACGATTATTGATGTTTTACTATTTTTTCCGTTTTTGGGAATTGATGGATTAATTGACGGTGATGTTTGCAACGGTGTATATAATTACGAATACTTGTTGTTTATGCGATGCGATGACATGTTTATGTGATGTGAATAAATATGGCGAAGTAGACTTTATGTCAATTGTGATGAGTGATGATGATATGTTGTTGTGTGGTCTTTATGTATTGAGTCACATACATTTCATAAGCGAAGAGGGCTTTAATGCCAAGCGATGATGGCTTTTATGCCGAGCGAAGTTGGGCTTTATGCCAAGTGTCCCTAATTACGGACAAAGCGATGGGTACCACATGCATAACATAGTCGTGTCTCATGGAGTCCATTATGTTTATTTTGGAGTCAGTTATGTTTATGTTCGAGTTGTTTATCATTGAGTCCTTATTTGACAAATGATAATTGAATTGCGACGGTAAATGATGTTTGGTGTTGATGCGAGTACAATGATTATGTGATGGAGTTAATGTGTTGATTTACACACTAAATGCTAATTTAAAGTATGCAAGTTTAAATATATGTTGATATACTTTATTTAACTTATATCAATTATAATTCCAACTATCTATATATTCCATCATTGCTTCTAATTATATGTTTTGGAATTATCTCACCCCTTTACTTGTTTCGCCGTTACCTATATATTGGTAATGTGCAGGTGATCCCTGAGGATGAGGAGGATTAGCTCGAGTCACTTTATTTTGCGTCGTTCTGCTCTGGTCGTAGTAACACTCGGGATTTGGGCGACGTCATTATTTTGATAGGATAGTTTGTATATACTATCTTATTATGTTATAACCTTTTGTATTGATGACAACATGATGTTATGTATATTTGGTTAACATATCCGTTGTGCTGTGAATATTCATATGTACGTATGATGAATTATGTATGATTCGGTATATCCGATTTTTGATGTGCATTATAATGCTAATTGTTGGAAATGCGAAGATGTGATGCCTCAATTTTGTTAAATGGAATTTTGAAACTCTGATTTTATTATATAATTACGCGGGGTAGAATTGGGGTGTTACAGTATGCATAGGATAATGGGCCTTTCAATGCTAGTAATTCCTTGGATGACCAACAACGTCTACGTATGTTATTAGTGATTATATATAACCTTGTGGGTTTGGTAAACCAATATGGTGAAGTTTATACTTTGTGATCGCAGATAACAGACATAACATGTGGGGAACATGTGGACATTTTATTATTTTTGTATTATTCATATATCATTTTTATTATTACTTAGACATTTGAACTTAAATTTTTTTCAGTAACACTTTAAAGCTTTCATTAAAGAGAGATTAATATAAGTTAACACATGAAAATTAACATAACTTAACTTAGACAATTACATAACTTAACAAAACTTAGACACTGTTAGATGTTTATGGATGTTTCAATATGTTAATTATATCATCAACATATCTAGCAATTGTTTCATTAAACTCAATCGGTCTCTTTGTTGGTCTACGGTGATATGTTCTCCGCATAACCTTCAAACTAAAGGCTTAGAAAACACTTAGAAGGGGGGGGGGTGAATAAGTTTTTCCCTTTTAAATTTTCTTTTACTTAACAACAATCTAAACACACAATAATTTTTATCCTGGTTCGTTTGAAACTCAAACTAATCCAGTCCACACGCCAAGGTGGTTTTGCCTTTCTCAAACAAGGACTTAATCCACTATAATCAAAATATTACAATTGCACAACCAACTGTTGTGACTAACAACAATGCACAAGCCAACTGCAAGCGACTAACACCTCTAAGACTCTCTAGTCCTAGCCCTCTTGAGAAATTTGACCCAACTGGTCTCTCAAGGAACAATTACACAAGAACTTCTAACAAAGTGTATAAGGTTGCTTCTAAAAAGTTGTATCACAAAAGTGAATTTTACACTAGAATGTTTAAGCTCAAAACTGAAAATAAACTTAACAAAGAATAGCATTGATTTTGATAGCGTAAGTTTTCTTTCAGAATTTTGTGAATAGTTATTTTTCTTCTTTGAAAGTTTGCTCTTTATATAGCTTCTAGAAATTATTCCGTTGCGTTTCATTGCATGTCTTGGATAATGAGAAACGTAATGAATGTTGCTTGTCTGCATGTGCTTTGTTTTCTCAATGAGCCTTGGAATTTGATCCACTCAAGTGCTTAAGTCGTCTTAGCCTTAGTAGAGTAACGGTATTGTAGCAGACTTTGTCTTAGAAGATGACGTATAGAAGAATCATGATCTTCTGCAAGCCTTGTTCAAAGTATCTTCTAATCAGAGGTTTCCTTGGTGCTTCTATCAGAGGTTGTGGTAGCATGCTTCTTTTAGAAGTTTCTTTCAGCGTGCGTGTCCAGAAGTTCCATTCATCATTATAACTTCCATTACTTGTTTTGCTCAGCATAATTTTGATATTTCTTTATTCTAGAGTGCTTGAGTCAGAACATCATCTGAAATAGAAACAATACACATCAGGGTATCATATTTATTATACAAAATTTATTTCACTTGTTATCATCAAAACTCTAAGATATGATTAGAACCAAACTATGTTCTAACAATCTCCCCCTTTTTATGATGACAAAAATATTAGATTTTGATAAAATAATTTTGTATATATGAAAAACATATCCCCCCTGAGATAGACAATCTTCCCCTGAGATAAATAATTAAGGAAAGCTAATATATATTAGAACTTCCCTAAGATTGTTCTTTCAGAGCTTTTAGAGATCCTTCTTTCAGAGTTTCCTTTTCATTTCAGAGCTTGAACCATTCCAGAATTTGAGGCTTTTGAGCTTGTCTTTGCAACGTCTTCTTTCAGAGCTTGTGTAATCATGTATACTTCAGAAGCAAAAAATACACTTGTATATTTATTGTTATAAATGTTTGACACCTTTGTCCCAATATTATGTTATAATTAATCCTATCAAAATCTCAATTTTCTCCCCTTTTTTGTCATACTCAAAAAGTCATTGTTAAAAAGAACAGTGTAAAGCAACATACTGATAACATTAATCTTAAAGAAACGGTTACAGAAGGTTTATCAAAACACAAAACATTTTTTAAAAAAACAATGATGCACAAAGGGTTGAAAATGGAAGCACTAAGTGTAACACCCCAATTCTACCCAAAGTTTAATATGCAAAAATCAGAGTAATTTTAAATTTTCATAAATTAAATACTGAGGCGTTATACCATCAAAAACAACTCACTTTAAAACAGTTACTTTAAAGTATAAATTTCGGATACATAGCATCGCAGGAAAACATAAATTGATTCATAGAAATCAACACATCTCCTTTATTAAACTTCCTCATCAAAATCATGTTTTTATAATTTAGGATTCTTATTTACAAAAGGAAAGCGACAAAAGAACAACAACAATGACAACATAAATATTCCCCCCGAGTGCTACGTATCAGAGCGACACCGACACGACTAACATCAGCTATAAACTCCATCTTCATAACCTGCACGTTACCAATATATAGGTAACGGCGAAACAAGTAAAGGGTGAGATACTCCAAAACATATAATTAAGGCATGATAAAATATATATATATATATATATATATATAGTTTCGGAATTATAAAGGTTATAGATTAATAAGTGTAATTCCAACACATAATCAAAACTCACTTACTTTACTCGTCATCCTAATGTGTATAATCTACACTTTATCACCATAGCCTCATCGGCATAAAACGTCGCAACAACGCATAACCCTCCGTCACCACGAAATCTTCACAAACTAATACATCACTAATTAACACGGCAGTCTTAAACAACAACATCAACCAACAACATTAAATAATGCTAATAATATAAGCAACACAAACAAATCATCACAAATTGGCTTAAGCCCATCTTCGCTTTTGGCATAAAGCCCATCATCACAACATCATCACAAAACATCATCACATCATATCTCATCGCAATTCAATATCATCCATCAATCAACAAAAACCCAATGCCAAACAACTCAAACATAAACATAACCGACTCCATCAGACACGACTATGTTATGCATGTGGTACCCATCGCTTTGTCCGTAATTAGGGACACTTGGCATAAAGCCGATCTTCGCTCGGCATAAAAGCCATCATCGCTTGGCATAAAAGCCCTCTTCGCTTATGAAATGTATGTGACTCGACAATAAAACAACACAACACCAAAAACATCATCTTCGCTCATCCAAATTGGCATAAAGCCCACATTGCCATAATTTATCCAAAACAAGATAAATATATCATCGCATCATAATTGCATTATGCAAACATCACTAATAAATTCACCAAAAGTCATGCATTCACAAATCGGAAGCATATATTAACAACATCAATTTAATCATCACATCATCAGGTACAAAACATATATCATCGCATTGCATATCAACAAGTATTCATTAATAAATACACCGTCGCAAATCTTACGTTTATTCACACCGCATCATTATTAATTAATTCACTAAATTCCGAAAAACGGGAAAATAGTCAAACACCTATAATCTTCACGAAAACCATTCCTAACAACCGGTATTAATCATAATCGTCGACGTCGAAATCGGATTGTCCATACGTACCTTAAATCTAATAAAACACCGTCCGATTCAATTTTACCGTAAATTGGCCTATTTCGGGTCGTCTCGTAAAAACTCATAATTGCCAAAAGCTAACTTCACCACTACGTTCTACACGTCAAACTTAGCTAGCACGTCAATTTTCGTTGAATTCGGAGCAACTTGCTCCGTCGTCGAAATTACCAAAATCGGAAAATCGGAACATCATCGGGTTCTAAATTTAATCGGCTTTCTCATGTCCTAATTATATTTTATTGATACAAACCATTGCTATGTGGAAAATAAAGAAAACAAAGAAACAAAACCTATTTATCAAACAAATTATGCAGGTAGTTTTGTTGACAGTAAAACAGAAAAAGAACAGAATGCAACAAGCAAGCCAGAAACATGAATTTTCATTGCAGCCCCCCCCCCCCCTTCCTTGTGAGACGCACGACCTAAGGGCTTCAATGAGATGGAGGCGGTTGCCTCAATGTGGGGGATGGCCGCCTCCCCCATCGTCCCACCTTCCATCCATAATTTTCATTCCCTGCGTGCGTTTCTGTATATCTTCCAGTTCTTAATTTTTCTGTTTTATAATTTTTGCAGGTAGTTTTCATTTTCATTTTCTTTGCTATTTTCATTTCTATTTTCAAAATACTACAACACTAATAACAAAACATCTATAATCTCTACTCCTCATCCAACTTCTCCAAACCATTTCAACAAATCAATCAAAACCCTATAACCCAATTATAAATTTTACCCCCCAAATCCAAAATATAATCATCAAAACCCTAACTATATGGATAGAGAAATCAAACCCCTTACCTCTAGTTTGGTTGATCCATGGTGATGCTCCAAATCTCAACCTCAAGCTTCCTCTCTTGCTCAAGATCTCCCTCATCTTCTCCTCTTGTTCTTCTTCTCCCAAAACCCCTTCTTTTTCTCTCTAGTTTCTATTCTTGGCTTTTGTTTTTCAAATGGGAAGAAATGAGGAAAAATGTCTTTTATAAGTTATTTCTACTAGCTTCCTCACATGCTCTTGTTTGGTTTTGCTGTGTTATGGTGGAAAGGAAGAACAAGGAAAGTGTTTGGATGGGAAGAAAATGAGGAAAGTGGTTTTATGATAACCCAAATCCTCCCAATTAATCCTCACACTCCTAATTTATTAATATAATTAATTCAATCAATTAAAATAATTCCGGGGAATTAAACATCGGATCCGAATATTATTTACCGAACCGAACCGAACGTCGTTAGATAAATTAATAAATATATTAATTAACACAAATATTCTCGTCGCAAAATAAATATTGATCGGTAATTCAAAAATATTAATATAATATATTATTAATAAAAACGGGCGTTACAACTCTCCCCCACTTATAAACTTTTCGTCCTCGAAATTTCGACCAAAATGAACAATATGAGACATGCCTACACAATCGTCTACTCAATCCTCGCGTTAATTAAACAACATGTAGAATACACCAAACACAAGGGTATCTCCCTAACCACAACGTGTAGACAAGAACAACCATGCCGAGATGCAAAGCCCATACAATGCACCCGACAACCAACTAACACCCAACAACTCAACAAGCCGTAAACACACCGGTTCACTCGAGAACCAAACAAACAAGATCGCTACTATCCTAATGTCTCAACCATAGAATTAATCACACACTCGAACCGACACCTTGGAGACGAGTCACCAAAGATAGGAACATAAAGTCCTACAACACAACACCGTCGCTAAAATGAAAACAACAAAATGGTTATACAAACCAAAACTGAAACAGTCAAACATAGGGTAAAACCACGCGTGCTACACAAACATGAAAAAAAAATGCCTTCATACACGCATAAGCACAAACTCAAGAATCACGCTTGCAGTTATCGCTCTCATTCCAGAAAAATCACAAGGTCACATCATCCTTGTAGATTACCCACGTACCACCCTTGAAAACAACAAGTTATACAAACATAATCAAACTGAGATACGCCACTCATCCTAGGGCTTAAACAGACGACTTGCGACTATAACTCACTAGTCCAAAACCAACAATCCCTCATACCCGCTACAACTCAAAGCTCGATATCTAAACTATGCTGCGTCACTTCTATGCATAAGATGCCAACCATAAAACAACTTGGTTAAACCTCAACTTCACAATTACTCAGAATGGATACGTTCAAAGCGTACACCCATCAAGACACCTCGCAACATCAACTTCATCAACTCGAAGAATCACTCTTTCATTCTCGATTGATCAACGTCCATTGGTCCTCTAAATACATGACATAGTTTAACCTTTTCAAATACTGTCCAAATATCTCACTTGTGAAACTTCGACGTATACACTTGACTTCAACGAAGTCTTCCCTTATAACAATTCCCAAATTATGTAAAAAGTGATCACCATCCTCGCATCGTCGCAACGATCAATACACTGGTTTCTCATTCGAAACACCTTTCATAACTTTCCATCATCCCAAGTGGTAACTCAATCACAACACTCTCTCGAGAACTCTACTCATCAACGTCATCTCTTACCCCTGTAATTACAACACAGGTTGGACTTAGAACCATAACACAGACTTTATGAAATCCAACACGAACACCGTCGTTGCCGACTTTAGTCACAATAGAACACCTTCCTTTATAAAACATCAATCATCTTAAGGTACCTGTGGTTACCAACCATCACAAAATTCCTTACCCTCAAGACTTATCTTAGTCATAAACCAATAATCCACCACGGCTATTAGTATCTGACAAAATCCATATGTTAGTAGTGAACAAATCCTTAATAACCTTCTGAGCTTAGTCTCAACAAGCGTCCCAAAACAGCCATGCAACATTCTTCAAAATAGCAAAATCCCAAATCATACATACTTGGGTTAACCGCGATATCAACATACTAAACTCGACACCAGACGAAGTCTCTATATAGATTGCATTCAAACTTGAATTGTCTTCAACAATTCCCATCTCCCCGTCGTTAACATCTACACTTCTAAAATTCCAAATGATCACAACAGCATCAACCTCTAACTCACAAGTCCGACAATTTTTTTCCTTATGAAATTCAAATCGTTCCAAGGTAGTAATACACTTTTCTAACTCTATGTTGAAATACATCTTAAATCCAAAATGAAATATCACAATACGCCCCACAAGGTTCTTCAGTACAGAACAAGACCAAATTCGAAGCATTCGCTAAACTTTCCACTGGCTCAAACAAATTCGCTAACCATCGCGAAGTCCAAATAACGACTCAACCATCTCGAGTCAAAATACCCACGATTAATACCAACTTGTAAAAAGATCTTCCGCCAACTCACAAAGTTATCCATCCCAAAACAAAGAAACTTCTAAGCTCTGAAATAACCCCTTGAAGTCCCCTACAAGATACAAGTAAACCTTCGCGGAACAGTCCAAAACATCACCGTCTAAGTTGCTTACTCAAGGCACTCACGTCCAATAGTTCGAAACTCTATCTTTAGAACACTCGACATACACTGGTCTAACTTCACTACTGATAACGCAAAGCTCGGATGCCTGCCACAATTTCTTAACTTGATGTGAACCAAATAATATCCATGAACACGAAATAACTCTTAAGGCTACTCATGAGAGTACTGTCCGAACATCCCAAAATCATTGTCTAAACATCTTCAGCCCTCACACTAACTCGGGTAACTTTGGCTCTTGTCGAACAACACAATGGTAGCACTCCACGGTGACCCGCTCGAATAAGCAACTCTGCTCAAACCAATCCTCAAGTTGATTCTCCAACTCTAATCCTGAAGCAAACGTCCCTTAAGGATACTTCGAATCACAACTAGTTCCAGAAACTAAATCCATCAAAACTTCACTTCGCACAACTGCGGTAATTCACTCACATCTTCACAATACACCTCAGAAGAATCACTACAAGGAGCTCGCTTGCCAAAATCTTGCTTCTCCCCAAAATCCAAATTCGCTCACAACTCAAGTAACAATGCACCACCTTGCGCCAACACATCCGCTTCATACACTATTAAGCTGGAAAGACAAGTCTATCCCAACCAACACAATTCCGACTACTATCAACAAGAGATTAAGGATGATCACCCTCAATTTGTCAATAGACAATCGACAATCATGATGGTGACATAAACCATCTCTACCAAACTACAACAGCGTCTTCAAACTTACACTTCAAGTTACTAAAGTGTAACCCTGCTTGAGGCTCCCACTCCAAACCACAAGCGCCACCAAGAAGTAAAACTTCTCCCCCACTTATTTGTAACTCATCTCTGCAGACAAACAATTAGAACAGCAAGCACCGGTGTTTCACACACATGTCGATACAAAAGGGTTAAACACACTAACAACTTGGTCGACAGACCGACCTGCTCTGATACCACTAATGTAACACCCCAATTCTACCCAAAGTTTAATATGCAAAAATCAGAGTAATTTTAAATTTTCATAAATTAAATACTGAGGCGTTATACCATCAAAAACAACTCACTTTAAAACAGTTACTTTAAAGTATAAATTTCG
This sequence comes from Vicia sativa, assembly GCA_021764765.1. Taxonomy (NCBI): domain Eukaryota; kingdom Viridiplantae; phylum Streptophyta; class Magnoliopsida; order Fabales; family Fabaceae; genus Vicia; species Vicia sativa. The sequence goes on from CM038794.1 coordinate 197,736,317, forward strand.
GATACATAGCATCGCAGGAAAACATAAATTGATTCATAGAAATCAACACATCTCCTTTATTAAACTTCCTCATCAAAATCATGTTTTTATAATTTAGGATTCTTATTTACAAAAGGAAAGCGACAAAAGAACAACAACAATGACAACATAAATATTCCCCCCGAGTGCTACGTATCAGAGCGACACCGACACGACTAACAGCAGCTATAAACTCCATCTTCATAACTTGCACGTTACCAATATATAGGTAACGGCGAAACAAGTAAAGGGTGAGATACTCCAAAACATATAATTAAGGCATGAAAATATATATATATATATATATATATATATATATATATATATATATATATATAGTTTCGGAATTATAAAGGTTATAGATTAATAAGTGTAATTCCAACACATAATCAAAACTCACTTACTTTACTCGTCATCCTAATGTGTATAATCTACACTTTATCACCATAGCCTCATCGGCATAAAACGTCGCAACAACACATAACCCTCCGTCACCACGAAATCGTCACAAACTAATACATCACTAATTAACACGGCAGTCTTAAACAACAACATCAACCAACAACATTAAATAATGATAATAATATAAGCAACACAAACAAATCATCACAAATTGGCTAAAGCCCATCTTCGCTTTTGGCATAAAGCTCATCTTCGCTTTTGGCATAAAGCCCATCATCACAACATCATCACAAAACATCATCACATCATATATCATCGCAATTCAATATCATCCATCAATCAACAAAAACCCAACGCCAAACAACTCAAACATAAACATAACCGACTCCATCAGACACGACTATGTTATGCATGTGGTACCCATCGCTTTGTCCGTAATTAGGGACACTTGGCATAAAGCCGATCTTCGCTCGACATAAAAGCCATCATCACTTGGCATAAAAGCCCTCTTCGCTTATGAAATGTATGTGACTCGACAATAAAACAACACAACACCAAAAACATCATCTTCGCTCATCCAAATTGGCATAAAGCCCACATTGCCATAATTTATCCAAAACAAGATAAATATATCATCGCATCATAATTGCATTATGCAAACATCACTAATAAATTCACCAAAAGTCATGCATTCACAAATCGGAAGCATATATTAACAACATCAATTTAATCATCACATCATCAGGTACAAAACATATATCATCGCATTGCATATCAACAAGTATTCATTAATAAATACACGTCAGAATCTTACGTTTATTCACACCGCATCATTATTAATTAATTCACTAAATTCAAAACGGAAAATAGTCAAACACCTATAATCGTCACGAAACCATTCCTAACAACCGATATTAATCATAATCGTCGAAATCGGATTGTCCATACGTACCTTAAATCTAATAAAACACCGTCCGATTCAATTTTACCGTAAATTGGCCTATTTCGGGTCGTCTCGTAAAAACTCATAATTTCCAAAAACTAACTTCACCACTACGTTCTACACGTCAAACTTAGCTAGCACGTCAATTTTCGTTGAATTCGGAGCAACTTGTCTGTCGTCAAATTACCGAATCGAAAATCGAACATCATCGGGTTCTAAATTTAATCGGCTTTCTCATGTCCTAATTATATTTTATTGATACAAACCATTGCTATGTGGAAAATAAAGAAAACAAAGAAACAAAACCTATTTATCAAACAAATTATGCAGGTAGTTTTGTTGACAGTAAAATAGAAAAAGAACAAAATGCAGCAAGCAAGCCGGAAACATGAATTTTCATTGCAGCCCCCCCCCCCCTTTCCTTGTGATACCCACGCCCTAAGGGCTTCAATGAGATGGAGGCGGTTGCCTCAATGTGGGGGATGGCCGCCTCCCCCATCGTCCCACCTTCCATCCATAATTTTCATTCCTCGTATGCTTTAGATATCTTCCATTTAATTTTTCTTTTATAATTTTTGCATGTAGTTTTCATTTTCATTTTCTTTGCTATTTTCATTTCTATTTTCAAAATACTACAACACTAATAACAAAACATCTATAATCTCTACTCCTCATCCAACTTCTCCAAACCATTTCAACAAATCAATCAAAACCCTATAACCCAACTATAAATTTTACCCCCAAATCCAAAATATAATCATCAAAACCCTAACTATATGGACAGAGAAATCAAACCCCTTACCTCTAGTTTGGTTGATCCATGGTGATGCTCCAAATCTCAACCTCAAGCTTCCTCTCTTGCTCAAGATCTCCCTCATCTTCTCCTCTTGTTCTTCTTCTCCTAAAACCCCTTCTTTTCTCTCTAGTTTCTATTCTTGGCTTTTGTTTTTCAAATGGGAAGAAATGAGGAAAAATGTCTTTTATAAGTTATTTCTACTAGCTTCCTCACATGCTCTTGTTTGGTTTTGGTGTGTTAGGTTGGAAAGGAAGAACAAGGAAAGTGTTTGGATGGGAAGAAAATGAGGAAAGTGGTTTTATGATAACCTTACTAGTAAACTAAGGTGTAAACCCAATTCCTCCCAATTAATCCTCACACTCCTAATTTATTAATATAATTAATTCAATCAATTAAAATAATTCCGGGGAATTAAACATCGGATCCGAATATTATTTACCGAACCGAACCGAACGTCGTCCGATAAATTAATAAATATATTAATTAACACAAATATTCTCGTCGCAAAATAAATATCGATCGGTAATTCGAAAATATTAATATAATATATTATTAATAAAAACGGGCGTTACACTAAGTGGGACGAAAAACTAGGGAAAGCAGAAGGTTCTTGATTTCATTGGAAGAAGTATTTAAAGAGAAACACATGCTGATGAAAATTTTAAAGTTAATTTAAAAACAATTAAAATAAATTAATCATCACACGCAATTAATAGCGTCTGACATTTTAGAGGGATTTCTTGAGATTTTAAGATATTTCAGCAGTTACCTAAGGACTGTGTGTCCATAGCTAGCACGCGTGGGTGACCTATCAAAAGTTTTGAACACTTGTTCAACTTCTAGGTTAAAAGAGTTACAGTTGTTTAATATAAAGAACTTCTGAACCATATTTGTAATGAAACATTAAAGAATATTTCAGAACTTCTAGATATGGTTTCTAACTTAACTTCTCTTCTAACTTCTGAAGAGATGTTTTAACTAGAGCGTTCATTTAAAAATAGAACTTCTGACTATATTGAAAAGTGAAAACAAACTAAAATTTCATTCAGGGAAAAATTCCATACTTATATTTTTCAAAATGTATTTAAATCTATCTTCAGAAAGAGGTTTAGTGAAAATATCAGCTCATTGATGGTCTGTATCTACAAAGTCTAGACTCAAAATTCCTTTCTGAATATAGTCCCTTATGAAATGATGTTTAATTTCAATATGTTTTGCCTTAGAGTGTAAAATTGGATTCTTAGAGAGGCAAATGGCAGAAGTGTTATCACAAAAGATAGGAATCTTACACTCATACAGATGATAGTCTTCTAGTTGACTCTTCATCCAGAGCATCTGAGTGTTGCAGCCAGTAGCAGCTACAGATTCTACTTCAGTGGTTGAAAGTGCAATTGTGGCTTGCTTCTTGCTGTACCATGAGATCAAATTTTCCCCAAGAAATTGACAACTTCCAGAGGTGCTTTTTCGTTCTACTCTATCTCCAGCAAAGTCAGCGTCACAATAACCTACTAATTTAAATTCTTTGAATTTTCTGTAACATAGTCCAACATTAGTAGTACCTTTCAGATACCTTAGAATTCGCTTAACAGCAGTTAAGTGAGATCTTTGGGATCTGATTGGAATATTGCACACAAGCAAATGCTAAATAGAATATCTGGCCTAGATGCAGTTAGATAAAGAAGAGATCCAATCATACATCTGTAGAGTTTCTAATCTATCTTCTTACTTACCTCATCTTTTCCCAAAATGCATGTAGGATGCATTGGGGTCTTTGCTTCTTTACTTTCCGATAATTGGAATTTCTTCAAAAGTTCTTTAACATACTTAGTTTGATGTATGTAAGTACCTTCTGAACATTGATTTATTTGAATTCGCAGAAAGAATTTTAGTTCTCCCATCATACTCATCTACGTAAATTTGATAGATCAAAATATCATTTTTAAATATTTTTCTAAATAAGGTTGTGTCCACTTTTCCTGTGGTAAAATTATTTTCTAAAATAAAATTGCTTAAGCGCTCATACCAAGCTCTGGGAGCTTGTTTTAACCCATACAATGATTTTTTGAGTTGGACATAAACTTCTTCTTCTATATAGCCATTTAAAAATGCACTCTTAACATCCATTTGATAAAGAGTGGTGTTATTTTGAACAGCAAAGAAAATTAATAGTCAAATAGATTCTAACACACACAAATATATAACTTAAAATACACCTAAATAACTCAATTTCACCGTGTTCGAGTAAAATATATAGCGCGTTCAAATATACATATCTAAAAATCAAAAGAACATTTTCAAATTTTTCATTAACAATTGCTTAATATTATTAGTCATTCTAGATCAAATCGGAAAAAAATGCTTTAACTTGAAAAATATTGCAGCTCTACACATGAAATTATTTAAATTACTTTTTGATTGCTTTCTATATTATAAAAATATATTTTTTAAGTAACATTATAGTAAATTCAGCTGAATTTCAATTCAAATTTAATCCAGCCTTAAACACGTGTTTATATTGATTTATTGACCAATCTGATTTTAATTATTTGATTATACCAGTAACAGACTCGTGTTCCCGCACGGGTATAACTGTTAAGTTGTTGAACGAATGGTAATGAATTAAAAGCAATGAAAAATTAGATGAATGTTTGATTGTAGAGTAGATAGATAGATTTGTTTTGATATTTATAATATTGAATGATAAATATAATTATATAAAAAATTAATGATATTCATTATATAAAAAATTAATGATATTCATGAATTTGTATAGATTAAAATAAATTTGTATAGTAAATTTTTATTCAAATGCATATTGAAAGTAATATTTTATTGATAGTGCCCCGTGAGAAAAATAAAAAAGTTTGAATTTTGTGGCTCAAATAAGTATAATGTTAACTAAATAAAATAAATTTTCTGTTCACAGTGATACGTGAGAAAATTAAAAATTTTAACATGTGCAAATATTTTTTTTAATAATTATGAATAATTTTGATATTTGATTTTTTAAAATAATTATGTTAATTCAATTTATTAAAATTGTGAGTTCTGAAGAGGAGTCAGAAGTTGCAACTTCTGAAGAGGAGTCAGAAGTTGTAACTTCTGAAGAGTAGTTCAGAAGTTGCAACTTCTGAAGAGGAGTCAGAAGTTGCAACTTCTGAAGGGGAGTCAGAAGTTGCAACAACTTCTGAAGGGGAGTCAGAAGTTGCAACAACTTCTGAAGGGAGTCAGAAGTTGTAACTTCTGAAGGGAGTCAGAAGTCAGAAGTTGCAACTTCTGAAGGGGAGTCAGAAGTTGCAACTTCTGAAGAGGAGTCAGAAGTTGCTTCTATAAATTCTAAATCTTGTAGTTACAAAATTGATAATTTACAAATGTTATGATTTCTTTAATTTATAATTTATGTAACACTTGTTGTTACAAAACTGATGTAACAGTAAGAAAACCTTCAAAACTGATGTACTTTATCTATTATTTCTATACATCATAGGCATCTAAATCATTATGCTTGACAAAAAGGATTAGCTGCTCTTGTATGCCAATGCCACCAGTCATGCTCCATGTTACTCCTTCTTCATGTGCTTCACTTTTGTTGAAGAATTCCTGGGTGTTAGAAACTTCATGGGAGATGTCTCATCAAATCCAATTGCATCATCATCCCTCTTCGATGGCGTATTGGTCGATCTTGTTTCAGACATGCTTAACTCAGTTGGTATATTCTGCACACATATTATGCAGAGGCACAGTTTAGATGGTGTTGTGAGCAACCTATCAGAATACATGTGTGCAGTTGTGTAAATACTAAAAAATAAAGAGCCTATCGAACACAATTGAGATATAATGGAATAGTTCCTGAAGGAGTTTCATAAATTATAAATCAATAGTCAACATATAGTTTGATTGAAAACCATACTCAAAAGGGGTGCAACTACAATCACACTTCAAGAAAATCACCTCAAAAATTTAAATTCAATGGTTTGGCTACATGTTATTAACACTTGTACTTTGCTATTATCTAAAAATAATGGAACAAATGAGTTAGTAGTAGTCAACTAAAATGACAATTTATAACTGACTCACCTACTGAAGAAAAACTTGCACTTCTACATTCAACGTTGTTGATTTTGCTCCCATTTGAGTTACCAAAATAAGTTTAATTTGTTATCTAGCAAGAATCAGAAAAATTAATAGTGAAAAGTCAAAGCATTGTATATTCATAAAAGATATTTCTTGTTTCTAAGATTAGCATGAAACTGCAAACTACAAAATTAAGTTGTTGGTGATAGATTTCAGGAAGTATTGACATAGTTGTATTCTAAGTGTCTTAGACAATTGCCATTGAGCATATTAAGTTGAAAGAAAGGATGGCAACATAGTATGTCAAACTGAGAACCACAATTAGCAAATAAAATGAGAACCACTTAAAAATGAATAGAGAGAGAGCGGTGAGGTTGTGTTAAAAGAATCAAAAAATAGTGGTTCAGTAGTTCAAGAGTCACAAAAAAAAAATCAAAGAACATCAAATGTTTCAAAAACTCAGTTTGTTTAAAAGATTATAAAAAATATGAAAATGATTTCAGTTTCAAGAAATGAAAGATAAACCTAATGTTAGTTGAACAAAATAGAGGGATTAGTAAACAAAAAACGGTAGATAAAAAATAAAATAAAATCTGGAAGCTTGGATAAAACATAGAAAAGCAAAAAAAACACCTTAACACAAACATGCTGACACAATTTCTTCTTCATCCGCTTTCTGTTCGTATCACTACCTAAATGTAGAAAGATTTGTGTCAAAAATCAAAACTTTGGTGTTTTACTCTGCAAATAGAAAGCAAAAGCAGTGTTAAAAATCAAAACTTTGGTAATTTCAAGGAGTGAGCAAATATCAAATAAAAATTGTACTGGACAATAAAAACAAAAAACGAAAACCCATTGGTCAAGGAAAACGCATGATTCAACGAAAACCAAAAACCAAAAACGAAAATAGATTACCTAAAAATCCTAAAAATCGAAAAATCATATTAAAAAGGATTAGGAACACTAACCCGAAATTAATGTCTTATCTCTTCAAATTAGTGTCTTCCAAATCCTTCAAAACCGATCTACATGTAATATGAAGAGAAAGTATGTAAAGTAGAACCTGAGAAAGAGAGACGGGCAAGAGAAGATGAACAAAATCAATAGAATGAAAGAAAAAGAAATACCCGTGTTCGATCTGAAAGTGGTGGTTGTCGTTTGATCCTACGCGGCGGAGTGACTCGTGCTTCGCATTTTACTGGCGACCGGAAAAAGGAACGTTGGAGGGAGGGGATGCGATATTGTTAGGGTTTGAAAAGAGGATAAAAAAAGGTTGGGGAATGTGAGGGAAGAAGAGGGAACCGCAGAGAGAAAAAGGAAAAGTGAGATACACGTGTGGCTTACTTGGAGGAGTGAATAAATAATTATTATGAATAGACCAATTTACCCTTTTAAGCATGTAAATTGTCTTAGCTGTGAAGGGCATTTTGAAAGAAATGGTGGCATTGTATTTTGATAGCTTGATAGTAGACAAATAAAAAAATTCATATAACTATCAAAAACTTTAACAAGTCCGAATTTCAAAAATATGTGAATGTCAAAATATATTTTATTTTTTTCTCACTTACAGATTTATTTTAATGGGGTTAGCGTTTTCAATTAGAGATAAAAACAATAGAAGATGAAATTATATAATAATTTGGCGTTTCCTGCCAGGAAACATATCCCACACATTTTATTTGTAATAAAGTTTGTTATAAATGGGAGTATAACATAAAACATTTCTTATATTAAGAAGATTACCAAAATGATAAGAAAATAATCCTTATATCAAGAAGATTACCAAATGAAAAAAGCCATCCATCTCTAAAACAAGAGGAGGAAAAACCTAAAGCCGTCTATTAATTTGAAATACAAGCAAAAAAAACGCAGACACTTTGTGTCTCAGTGATATCACTCACAACAACACAAACTTATTCTAGAATTAAAATTCACAGTATGCTGATAAATCTTAAGTGAGACAAAAATTTAGAACACTGTCACACGTTGCAATCCAAGCTGGTCAGACTCATCAAGCCACGGAAGCAATGTGGACGATCAGATCAATAACACGGGTACTGCAACAAAAACAAATTTTCATCAGTAACTGTAAAAACAGTGTATTCAATGCTATAGTGTGACAGACAGCAAGGTCTTAGTAGAGTATATACCTGTATCCCCATTCGTTGTCATACCAAGAAACGAGTTTCACAAAGTTTTCATTCAAAGCAATTCCTGCCTTGGCATCGAATATGCTAGACCTGAAATTCAAAGAAAATATTAGATAGAGAAAACATCAAAACTGATCATGACAGTTTATCTTCAATGAAATTGAAGCCTTAAGTTGCTTAAAAAATGCCCAAAATTACCTGCTATCACCAACAAAGTCAGTAGATACAACATCATCTTCAGTGTAACCCAAAATACCCTTGAGTTTGCCCTCTGATTCCTCCCTGGTTTATGACATTTCAAGAAAATGGATTGTGTTAACAAGGGGAAAATTATTCAATCGGTCAAATTTGAGGGATTCTAGTTTAAAACTTTACTTGATTGCAGCCTTGATCTGCTCATAGGTTGCCTTCTTCGCAAGCCTAACAGTGAGGTCAACAACTGAAACATCAACGGTAGGGACACGGAATGACATTCCGGTCAATTTACCATTAAGTTCTGGAAGAACCTTTCCAACAGCCTGTTTAACCCAAAATTAACATTCAATAGTTAGAATCAACAAGAGTATTGCAAAAAACTCACACTATCAAACCATATTCATCATACCTTGGCAGCTCCAGTGCTGCTGGGAATGATGTTGAAGGAAGCAGCTCTTCCACCTCTCCAGTCCTTGCTTGATGGACCATCAACAGTCTTCTGAGTAGCTGTGATGGAGTGGACAGTGGTCATAAGACCCTCAACGATTCCAAATCGGTCATTGATAACCTTAGCAAGGGGAGCAAGACAATTGGTAGTGCAACTAGCATTGGAAACAATGTGAAGGTCGGATTTGTATTCCTTCTCGTTAACACCAACAACAAACATAGGTGCATCTTTGCTTGGGGCAGAAATAACAACCTTCTTAGCACCACCCTAATCACAACAACAAACCCAAATTATACACAGCACAAATCATTGAATAATCAAATCAAACATACACAAATAATCCATAGTAATTGAGAATGATAGATCAATGCAATGAATGAACCTTCAAGTGAGCAGCAGCTTTGTCCTTGTCAGTGAAAACACCAGTGGATTCAACAACAAAGTCAGCTCCAACTTCACCCCATGGGATCTCCTCAGGGTTCCTAATTATCAGATGCAATCAAATTGACTAATTAATTACATTAAAAAGCAACAGAAATTCTAAATTTTCAGATCCACAATCACAAATGGTAGATTTAAAACCTCCAAAATCAAACAAAAAAAATTACAATAAATACCTAGTTCCGAAAACAGCAACTTCTTTCTCACCGAAAAGAAGGGTTTTAGAGTCCTTAACCTTAAGTTCAAAATGCTTCCACTGGCCATGAACAGAGTCATACTTGAACATATATGTCTGCAATAGAGAAACAAAACAAAACACATTGTAAATCGCAAAAAAGCAAAATCGGAACGAATTTCTTCAATCGGATCAAGTGAAAAGGGAATTTACCATGTAATCAGTAGTGATGAAAGGATCGTTGATAGCAACGAGTTCAACATCGTTTCTTTGAAGAGCAACTCTGGCAACCAAACGACCGATTCTTCCGAATCCTTTAAATGTTTAGAGAGAAGATAATCAGTAAGAAAACAAAAACAGATCAAAGAGCGAAACGGAAGTAGAAAAGTGAAAAGTGAAATTACCGTTGATACCGATCCTGATCTTCTTGTCAGATGCTGTTCAAGAAGCAAGGAAAGAATAAGTGATTATTACAAATTAAAAGCTGTTGATAACCAGAGAAAGAGAAAGTGTAATGAAAACATACCCATGATATTGAGTTGAAAAGTTGTGGAGAAAAGAATGAGATTAGAGTGTGGTTTGGTGAAGAAAACAAGGGATGGGTAAGGCTATTTAAAAGGGTTGTGTAAGAAGAGAAAACGAAGGGAGCGTGCGTGACACGTGACGTTTGTGTGCTTGGGGAAGGGGTAAAGTAGTGGTAGTGTAGTACAAGTTGTTAGTATCGAGCCGCTGGTTTGTTTTTACATGGAAAAATGTTGAAAACCCGGGGTTACCCCTGGTTTGAGTCAAAAAAAGGTTAACATATGAGGCGTTAAGTTCACCATAGGTATGTAATGAATGACATTAGGAGAAGATTACTAGAAGGAATCGGAATTAGAATATTCCCACACTTTTTTAAATAAAATTATTTCTTTCCTTTCAACGTCAACTCCTCTTACATTATAACAATAAAAAAGAGCAATCAATTTTTGTGTTTAAAATATTATTAAAATTCAACTTTGTTCAATATATTACAAATTTTGAAAAAACATATATTCTATATGATTTATTGGACTTGGGGCCTCTCTTTTATCAAATTTATATATTTTAAATTCACATGTTAATGCTTCTTTCGTTTTAGTTTTTTTTACTCCAAACAATGGAAAGATTGTTAGGACTTGTACTTTCACTTTTTTAAATTTCTTTCATTTTATTTTCACCTAAAATAAATAAAATAATTGTAACAAAGGATATTTCTTCTGAAGTTGACATGTTTTTTTTTATATGTTTCGTCTTTCACTTGCTTTCACGAATTCTTTAGATGCGGATAAAACCAAAAAATAATTATCTAGTCTATTTTTAAATTCCAACTTCCTTAGTCGAAATGATCTTCAAATTACTTTAAAAATTGATAAGTCTCACATACTCGCGTATAGGAACTTCAATACATTCCTGTGAACATGTATGTCGAAATTTCTTCCAACATGTTAGTCAAAAACCACCAATATAATTAGCTAAATTGCTCTAAATATTTCTTCAAACTCTTTCTTAATATGTTGGAGTTAAGATATGTTGAAAATTCAGCTAACAAATTGCTCTCAAATATGTCATTTTCGACCAATGGAAGAAAAGGGACATTTTTTTAATGCTTCAACGTCGTAATTAATATTGTATTTACTTCATTGCCATCATAACTGCTTTTCAAATGTCATCTTGAGACGTACAAAATTCAGAGAAACTAATCATGACTCCTACTTCCAAGGAAAATGTGGCCCACAGAAAACTCAACAGCTTGATCAACCCCTGAACAACATACATGTGTCCCACGATTAAAATCCAAAAGTCAATCCTAGAAATCGAATGGTTTATTTCTTCCCCTATAAATTTTTCACTCTCTTCCATTTCTTTCTTTTTCTCCTTTCAACTTCTTACCTTCCTCATTTTTCTTTGTGTCTTATTCCCAACAAACACCAGGAAATTAGCTTTTTTCTCCAAAATGTTTCATTGGTTTCATCACGGCGGCCTCTAAATCAAAGAACGTTAAAGGTTCTAATAACTCAAAAGAAGTTTTTCCATCTGCTAACAGGACTTTGGGTCCACTTCTCTCTGGGAATCAATAGTATGTGCATGAACCTCCTCTTCTAGAAGAAAAGTCTTGCATCTACAAATCCCATGTACTGTTTCCTTTTAATATATCTGGAGAGACTCGTGCACTTATGGGTCCTTTGTCTAACCCTGAGGCAAATATTGAGAAAACAAGGGAATTTTCCCTACTTATTAGATCACTAAGCCAATTTCTAGCTTGAAAAAGCCAATGGCTAATGCTGATGACCTTAGTGCCCAATTGGTGGTTCAAATAAAACCCTATAAGGCTAAACTCGTCGATGAGATGAAACAACCTAAAGCAAAACCTTTAGCTGACGCAACAGAGTCTAACGACAAATTCGTTGTCAAAGCGGAAAACCCTCTTAACTTAGATATATGAGTAATAGCCTTCGAGTACTTCTCTCGTGTCCACTGTTCAAATATCCTGAAAATTATCTTTCTTGGCTAGAGAAAGTCGACAAGAAAAAGGCCCAAACTTGGAAGGACATAGGCATTTATGGCCTTATTCAATTATCAAAAGTAGGTTCATCTTACTACCAAAGCATGTTAGTTGCTTCCTTGTACTTCTAGGAAAGCACCACCAACACCTTCCCACTCCCTTGTGGAATGATCACACCAATACTTTTTGACATAGTTGCCATCATCGAGATTCGGTCATTTGGGGATATCTTTAACCCTAATGAGAGAAATGAAGACACCATTAACTTCAACATCGATCGAGCGAGCTCTGGTTATTACACGGCTGACCATTATGTTAAAGACAATGACGAAGTATCTGGCGAATAACACATTGCTTTTTGTCACTTTGGTTGTCATGCTGTATCATATGCTGCAAGTCGCTGAAAGTGGCGAAGAGCTTATTGACCTTAGCAAATCAGTTGCATGAAACTAAAAATATCTTCCTAAGTCAACTAATATTAGGATCTCTTTATGAACTTTATGAGCCATTGTCGAATCCCTAAAGACCTATAAACTTGGAACCATTTTCTTATTGGTTGGCCTTTATTGGTTGCTTCAACTATGGATGAATGCCACGTTCAAACCCTCTCTCCAAATCGTCAAACCTAATGATGATGAAGCTATCAAGAATAAGTGAGTTAAAGGTACTCGATTGGCCTAGTTCCCTATTGACAATGTGTGTAGTTTGCAAAAAGACTTCCTAAGGTGTGTTATGATGTTCTCTAAGTGCCACAACTTCACTCCATACATTACCCCTTTTACTAATCGAACTCATGTCTTGAGTGGTTCATTAGAGATTTTCCTGCCCTTAACTTTAATCAAGAAGCGGGGATTTTTTCTATATGGGAAGATTTCCTTATATCTAAACTAATTTCAACCAGACTTGGGATATCTAAAGAACATGTAAAAATCTTTAGTTATAAATCCAATCTTGTGTCTCGACAATTTGGACTCAACCAAATTTTACCCAAGTAATTCTTCAGCCGAAAGAATAATCTTTGTCTCCAAAATATCAACTTTTCTAAAGGCGAATATGTAAAACGTTTGGATCGACACTTTGTTGATACCACCAAGCTTACTACAATTTTGTTTCGGTCATCTTTCTATTGCACTTAAGAATTTGATGCTTGGTGGAGAGAATATTATACTCAAGAATTAACTTTCTTTTTAGAGGATACAAGCGTCAAATGACCAATCTATACAACTTGTATTCAAGCACTTGAGGCAAAGGTAAAATATACTTCCATCTATTGTTGGCCAGGATTTTACCAGAAAGTAAGTATCTAAAGGATCAATCTATTGTTGGCCAGGATTTTAACAAAGTAAAATCTAACCAATGAGAGAAAAGAATACAAAAAGGCTTTTTTGTATTTATTATATTTATTGGTATTTACTACTATATGGGGGTCGACTGAGTTATTTGGTCGAACAAGGTGCAAAGCTAGTTCTGGTGAGGTCGACCTAGAGATCAATTAGGCTTTGAGATGACAAAGGCCCAAATATCCAGGACGACCCAATTATTCAAAATGAAAGATTCTTGGAGGGAAAGAGAACGAAGGTAGAGAAACGTGAGTTCGTGGGAATAGAGAACCATTTGATTCGATCCCGGTGACTTATGTAGAGTTATATCTAGCATTGATTCAGAGGAACTTGGTGCAACCGAGGGCACCTTCAGCTGTTCCAAATCCTTTGTCGTGGTATTACAAGGCTAATCAGACTTGTGCATATCACTAGTTTCGTGCCGAGTCAGACTGCTGACAAGGTTGTAAATTATAAAATTCAGCAGATGTATAAAGAATTTTGGAAGAACTTTGGGGAGGTTACATTTAAAGAAGCCCGGTTTAACAAATTTAAGGTATTGTTATTTATTTAAGTTATAAATTTAATTTATTTTTTTCGTTATTGTTATAAAGAATTTTTAGTTATTGTTTTTTAGGTATTGTTTATTCATTATAATTACTTAACTATTTATTTTAATGTCATACAACATTGCAGGAAAAATGTGTGTGAGATCCGTTGAATATAAAGTTGATTCAAAAAAATTATTATGGCAGAACCTAAAGGCGACTTTCAAACATAATGCGGCGTGTTAGAGACAATTTTGAACTTCATGATATTCGCCCCAATTGGATAGGCGTAGAGGTTTTTGACTAACTTCTTAAATATTGGGAGTCACCTGAATTTAAGGCAAAATCTGAAAATTTCAAGAAGATGAGGACATCTGAAAAAGGGGGTTACGTGAATACTGTCGGAAGTATAAGTATTGTGGAGCATGTTCGACGCATGGTAAATATTACCACCTTTTAAAGTTATATTTTTATTCGTAATATATTTTATTAATTAAATTAAAATTTATTATTTAGACTAAGAATTTGGGGAGATCATCACGATTGTTGAGTTGATTAAAAAGACTCGAACAAAGAAATCGGGGGATTTTGTTGACGAACGCACGCTGAAAGCTTGTGTAAGTTATTTAATTTATGTTATTTATATATTTTTTTTTAATTTAATGACAATTTTGTGGCGTGATTTTCACGTGGCAATTGATACAATATTGTTGCATGAAAATTATGTGGCAACTGTTTTTTTAAATTTAATGACATTTTGTGGCGTGATTAGCACGTGGCAACTGATAAAGTTCTGACGTGAAAATCATGTGGCAACTTTAAATTTAATATAATTTAATATATATATATATATATATATATATATATGTATTTAATTTAAATTTTTTTATTATATGTATGTGTAGCAGGATTATCAGACATTGCTCGCAATTTTTCTAGAAAATAATCCTCAATATACTCCAGCAGAGGGGGAGCCGCTTCATCGGGATGTTGATTTTTATATTTGGGATCAAGTCATTGGCGGAAAAGGACCTAATGGTCATTTTTTGGTGGTGGAAATTTGGAGGGCGACTTGAGAATTAGTAATAGAAATCTATTTCAAAGAGTTAGAGATGGAGAAGGAGGGTCACATCAACCAAATTTGACACTAGAACAATTTGAAATAGTAAGATAATTGGCGTTAAATGAGGCGAGACACGAGTCAGCGCAACAAATGGCGGCAATGAGGCAAGAGCAAGATCGACAAATAGAGATCATAGCAAAGAGGCAATCTAATAGGGAGGAGCAAATGAGACTATTTATGCAAGGGTTTGGTGGAAATCAAAATGTTCGTGGTCAAGAACCGGAGAATGACGGAAACAATGATGATTTTGACATTGATAATTATCCCGACCAAGATGACCCGTAAAAATTTTATTTATTTATTTTGTATTTAAATTTGAATTTGTGTAAGATATTAATTAATTAACACTTTTTAATTTTTAATATATTAAATTATAAAATTTTAAATTTTGGTTATATTATATTAAATTTTATTATATAATTTTAGTTTATTAATTTTAATATATCAATTTTATTATATTAAATAATCTTATTAAATAAATTTATTATATTAAATAATTTATGACATGTATTTCACGTCGCAACACTTAATTTATATATATTATAACAAATTCACTGCTCACGTGATATTAAATAAAATTAAGAATAGAAATAATAAAATAAAACTGGTTATGACGTGATTTTCACTTCACAACTTAGTGACGTGAAAATCAGGGACGGAGCCAGAACTATTAATTAGTGGGGGTAAATATATAATATGTAACATAAAAGTGTATATATATATATATATATATATATATATATATATATATATATATATATATTATTTATATATATAATATTATTTATATAGATAATATTATTTATATAGATAATATTATATTATATTTAAAAAATTATATATAAAATGTTTATAATTAAAATATATATTTATATATATATATATATATATATATATATATATATATATATATATATATATATATATATATATATATATATATATATATATATATATATATTGAACCAATTTTGAATTAAATATTTATAAGATATTATTAGATAATATATAATATATAATATATAACACTAGATATTGTATACAATAATAAATAGTACCGTATAAAAAATAATTATATATGTATCGTCAAAAGCTTATAGAGTAATTAAATTTAGAAAAACCACAACTAGTCAAAAAAATATTATTATATTTAAAACAAAAGACTAACTTACATAGAATTAAAAGCGCATGTAATAAAAGAACATATGTATGATAATATAAAGTGCATGGATATAGTTTAAGAATTAGTGGGGGCATGAGCCCACTCTTTTTCATGAATAGCTCCGCCTCTGGCGAAAATTACGTGGCAAATAAAGCTGCTGTATAGATTCTTATTCCTGCCATGTCTGTTCCCACAATAAAGTTATGATATCTGTGCATATATGTTGCTACATAAAATACACGTTACAACTTTGTGACATGATAAACACGTTGTAACAAGTTTGCCACTTGCTCCCCAACCACATGATTGAATACATCACTAATTTTAACTTGTGACGTGCTTTCTCAAGTTGTGACGTGAAATTCACGTCGCAACTGAGAGTATTTTTTGTAGTGATTAAATATCAAATAAATTAAAATATTAAAATATATAGAGACGATTCAAAACTAATAACAAAGAAAAGCATTGTAATTAAAAATGATAAAAATGTCAACAAGATCACGTTATAAAAAATAATAATAATAAATTAAAAAATATTATCACGTCAAAGATTTTTGTGACTAAATTTCAAGAGGGGTCAAAACGATGAAATCTTAAAAAATATTGTTTATGTGTTTGTGAACAATGTATTAGGTGTAGGTGTAAGTTTTTAATATCAAGATATCTTTTTTCTTTTATAAAACATTGGATTCATTTATAGTAGTTTTTAAGAAAAATAATTTTATAATATTATGTATTTTTGTATAGAAAAACTAGTCAGAGACTCGTGCTCCCGCACGGGTGAATTTATTTTAATATTGATAAAATACTTTTTTTGATATACATATGAAAAATTCATATTTATTGAAAAAATACAATGAAAAATTATGAAATCAAAATATTACAATAAATAATATAATTATATAAAATATAATGGTAAATTTGACAAATGATGTATTTAAATACACATGTGAATTTAAATTGAATTACGTAATGTTAAAATAAACTTAATGTATTAAGTAATTTAAAAAAAAATTGGTGACATGGAGAAAGAAAAAAATTAATATTTGAAAATAATGGTAAAATAGTGACCCGTAAGATAAAAAGTTAGTTGTGTGAATGATATGTAGTATTATTCAATTTCATAAAATATATTTTTAATTTTATTAAATTTAAATAATAGATTAATTAGTATTTAATGAGAAAGTACAATGAAAAATTATGAAATAAAAAATATTACAACAAATAATATGATTATACAAATATAATGGTAAACTTGACAAATGATGTATTTAGATACACATGTGAATGAATTACGTAATGTTAAAATAAACTGAATGTATTAAGTAATTTAAAAAAAAAAATTGTGACATGGAGAAAGAAAAATTAACATTTAAAATAATGGTAATAATTTGATAGTGACCCGTAAGATAAAAAGTTAGTTGTACGAATGATATGTAGTGTTATTCACTTTCATAAAATATATTTTTAAATTTATTAAAGTTAAATAATAGATTAATTAGTATTTAATGAAAAACTATGATTAAAAATTATGAAATTAAAATATTATAACAAATAATATGATTATTCAAAATATAATGGTAAACTTGATAAATGATGTATTTAGATACACATGTGAATTTAAATTGAATTACGTAATGTTAAAAATAAACTGAATGTATAAAGTAATTTTAAAAAAAAAAACTTGTGACATGGTGAAAGAAAAAGAATTTACATTTGAAAAGGTAATAATTTGATAGTGACCCGTAAGATAAAAAGTTAGTTGTGCGAATGATATAGAGTATTATTTAATTTCAATAAAATATATTTTTAATTTTATTAAAGTTAAATAATATATTAATTAGTATTTTCGGTGATAATAAACAAATAGAAAAGATAAAATATGTTCTAAAATGTAAGTTAAAAATGAGATATTTAAGTGTAAAAGAATCAATTATATTAAAATTCAAATGTATTAAATAATCATATAAAATGAAAAGATAAGAGAGAGAAAAGAGAAAGTAGTATAAGATGAGAATTTTTTTTTTTTAATTTGGACCAATGAGAAGTTGACAATTGGTGCATGAAATGAAAAAAGTTGAAAAAGTTAAGGGTTATCTAACATATACTAAGAAATTGCTCAAACTACCTAAATTACCCTTTTCTAAAAAAAACATTTGCACTACACTTTAGATATTGTAGTGCAAATGTTTTTTTAGAAAATGGTAGTTTAGGTAGTTTGATTAATTTCTTAATATATAGATAGTAGATAGTAGACTTATTAAAAAAAATAGTTCAAACAATTATGCTAGACAATTTAATTTTTCATTATAATATTTTTTAATATTAAAATTTCATTTAAATTTAAAGTTATTTTAAATAAATTTTCATAAAAATAATTTTAAAATAATTTTTGAAGTTATAATTTTTAAAAACTATGTATTTATGTTTTTCGAATATTAAAATAGTGTATTATTTAATGATAAATATATAAATATTCTTGTAAGTATTTTTGGTCTTGAAAGATGCCCTGCTTATATCTAAATAATTTATTTCGATTTTAAAAACTCTTAAATACTTTGTTCATATTTCCATCTTTCTATTTATTTTACTTTGAACTTTATTTATTTATTTGTCACATTATAGTAATTGTTTATTAGGCTGACCGTTTGCATTACTCACCTATCGTAATCGTAATTTATTCTGTGTAGTATTTGTTTATTCATTTATTTATAATAATATAACAATGGTTAGGCTCTTGCATGATGCTTGACATCAGTCTTCACGTTGTGTTATTAGTTTATTATTAGTTGCTGCAATTATCAAAACCTTACTAAAATTTAATGCCGTTTGTCTGGTACAACTATATAAAAATAGTAATAATACTACATCTAAGCTGTGTTCATAGGCGTGAAGTATGAAGTCGAACTCTTTAGTTTAAGATTTATACACGACACAGGGAAAAATAATTTAAATAAGTGAGCAGGATCAGCTTTTTCCAAATTAAATCAAATAAGCATTTAAAAGATAATATTTAAATTAATTGAAAAACTTGATTGAATATCATCAAAGTCTAAAACGTGTGGCGCTCCTTTGTTGGACTCTCAATTTATATGTTTAGTATTTAAAATATAATTGAAAATATATTTGAGATTAGGTGATATTATTTGCCATTAAAAAAGGTAAATTTTTTACTATACAAAATTGAGGATAATTTATCAAAATGACATCTACTAATGAAATTTTGCTACATAAAATAAATTTTTAAAAGCTTAAGATTTTTTTTTTGTCTTTTACATTTATCCCAGGATCAAATTTTGGTCCTTTTTTCTTTTAAAACGATTACTTTGATCCTTTACTTTTTAAAAGTTTGTCAAGTTTGTCTTTGTGTTAGAAATGTTAGTCAAAGTCAAATCTGATAGCCTAATGATGCTGACGTGGTAAGGGGGTGGGTGTTGATGTAACGCCCGTTTTTAATTAATATTAAAATATATTAATATTTTCAAGTTACCGATCGATGCTTATTTTGCGACAAGACTAATTATATTAATTAATATATCTATTAATTTATCTGGCGACGTTCGGTTCGGTTCGGTAAAATATTATTTTGGATCCGATATTTTAATTCCCCGGAATTATTTTAATTGATTGAATTAATTATATTAATGATATAATTGGTTAGGGGTGTGAGGAGTAATTGTTGAGATTTGAGTTTTCACCTTGGCTTACTAAATAAGGAAAATACCATTATTAGAACCAATTCTTCTCATTTTCCTTCCCTTCATAACACACCAAGCCAATCAAGAGCAAGAGAGGAAACTAGTAGAAACATAACTTATAAAACCACATTTCCTCATTTTCTTCCCATTTGGGGAAAAACAAACCAAGAATAGAAACTTGAGAGTTTGAGAGAAAAGAAAAGGGTTTTGAGAAGAAGAGCAAGGAGGAGAAGATGAGGAAGATCATGAGCTAGAGCTTGAGGTTGGGGCTTTGATGGAGCATCTTGCAATCAACCAAGCTAGAGGTAAGGGGTTTGATTTCCTTTTCATGTAGTTAGGGTTTTGGTTGATATATTGTAGATTTGGGGAAAAAATTAATAGGTTGATTTTTGAGTTTTGGTTGTATGATGGTTGAAAGGATTTGGAAAATTTGAGTTAGAAACATAGAGTGTGAGTGTTTTGGTGCTAGCTTGCATAATTAGAAGTAACAAAAATGAAAGGTTTGGAATGAAGAAGACTATGGCAGTAGAATAGAAAACCAGAAAATAAAAATAAGAAAACTGTAAAAAATTACACATGTTGCGGAAAAAAAAATTGGAATGGTGATGTGCTGGGAGGCGACCACCTAGTGTGGTGTATGCTCACATTAAATTCTCATAAATCTTATGAGGATTGAGGCATAAGATGTATTTACATGGCCTGTATGACATTACCATACTGAAATTAGTATAATGATTTTTCTTAATGTGTACTATTATTTACCATAAGGAGTAACTTTTAATGTTGTTTTACATTTTCCTTATTGTGTACCATTATTTATTATGAAATAATATAACGACAATGACAAAAGGATAAAAAAAAAACCTCATGCCATTATCACAAGTGGGACGTTTGTCCCTTCCCTCCCATGGATGCTAGCTTGTTATGCGTTTTGCCATTTGTCTGTTTGCTGCACAATTATGTTTTCTGCATAATTATGCAGTTTGTTTTTTTTGTACTGTCTAATTTTCCCAATTACATATACTACTAGTTAGTATTAATAAAATATAATTAGGACATAGGATAGCCGATTAAATTTAGAACCCGATTATGTTCTGATTTTCCGATTTCGGTAAATTCGGCGACGGAACAAGTTGCTCCGAATTCAACGAAAATTGACGTGCTAGCTAAGTTTGACATGTAGAACGTAATGGTGAGGTTAGTTTTTAGAAATTACGAGTTTTTACGAAGCGACCCGAAATAGGCCAATTTACGATAAAATTGAACCGGATTGTGTTTTAGTGGATTTAAGGCACGTATGGACAATCCCATTTCGACGTTGACGATTATGATTAATGCCGGTTATTAGGAATTACTTTCACGACGATTATTGACGTTTTGACTATTTTTCCGTTTTCAGAATTTAGCGAATTAATTGATAACGATGCAGTGTTAATAAACGTAAGTTTTGCGACGGTGTAATTATTAAAGAATACTTGTTGATGTGCAATGTGATGATTAAATTGAGGTTGTTAATAAATGCTTCCGATTTGTGAATGCATGACTTTTGATGAATTTATTAGTGATGTTTGCATAATGCAATTATGATGCGATGTTATATTTATCTTGTTTTGGATAAATTATGGCGATGTGGGCTTTATGCCAATTTGAATGAGCGAAGATGTTGTTTTTGTGTTGTGTCATTTTATTGTCGAGTCACATACATTTCATAAGCGAAGAGGGCTTTTATGCCAAGCGATGATGACTTTTATGCCGAGCGAAGATCGGCTTTATGCCAAGTGTCCCTAATTACGGACAAAGCGATGGGTACCACATGCATAACATAGTCGTGTCTCATGGAGTCGGTTATGTTTATGTTTGAGTTGTTTGGCGTTGGGTTTTGTCAATTGATGGATGATATTAAATTGCGATGACATATGATGTGATGATGTTTGTGATGATATTGTGATGATGGGCTTTATGCCAAAAGCGAAGATGGGCTTTATGCCAAAAGCGAAGACGGGCTTTAGCCAATTTATGATGATTTGTTATGTTGCTTATATTACTAGCATTATTTAATGTTGTTGGTTGATGTTGTTGTTTAAGACTACCGTGTTAATTAGTGATGTATTAGCTCGTGACAATTTCGTGGTGACGGAGGGTTATGTGTTGTTGCGACGTTTTATGCCGATGAGGTTATGGTGATAAAGTGTAGATTATACACATTAGGATGCCGAGTAAAGTAAGTGAGTTTTGATTATGTGTTGGAATTACACTTATTAATCTATACCCCTTATAACTCCGACACTATATATATATATATATATATATTATCATGCCCTAATTATATGTTTTGGAGTATCTCACCCTTTACTTGTTTCGCCGTTACCTATATATTGGTAACGTGCAAGTTATGAAGACGAAGTCTGTAGCTGCTGATTAGTCGAGTCGGTGTCGCTCTGATACGTAGCACTCGGGGGGAATATGTATGTCGTCTTGTTGTTGTTGTTTTATTTTTATTCCTTTTGTGAATAAGAACCATAATTTATGATAAACATGATTGTGATGAAGAAGTTTAATAAAAGAAGGTGTTTTGATTTCTATGAATCATTTTATGTTTTCCAGCGATGCTATGTATCCGAGATTTATGCTTTAAAACAAACTGTTTAAAGTGAGTTGTTTTTGATGGTGTAACGCCTCAGTATTTAATTTATGAAATTTTAAAATTACTCTGATTTTTTTTCCATATAAAACTTTGGGTAGAATTGGGGTGTTACAGTTGAGGTGCATGAAAATTTGAGTGGAACTTACCATATCCTAACTCATATTTGATTGTACATCCTCATTTCATTTCTAACACGTATCCTAACCTTAGCAGAGAAAACTTGAGTGAAAGCTTGGTCGAAAGTTGAAGACGACGAAGGCGAAAACTTAATTGAAAGCGTAATATGGAGAATCATTGAAGATGAAGGCCAAATCGAGGTTAGCATCACTTATATTGTTTCACTTTTTGGGTTTAGTGTTCGTAATGCTAGGGTTTTCGCCCCTCTGCAACAATATTTCTACTTTTCTATTGTTATTGTTCTAGGGTTTTTGCCCCCTTTGATAATTTTATGTTTTCCCGACTTACGTATAGATGGATGAATACTTGTGTTTGAAAATTTGTCATAGCGGTGAGTTTATAGACAGTGGAAAACTCTGTATGAATGAGGAAATGCAATGAATTAAAAATAGATATGGATATTTGGAGTTTCTTTAAGTTGGTTGGTATACTGAATGATCTAGGTTATACCGAGGTAGATACCATTTATTATAATGACCCCCCCCTTTTGGGATGAATGTGCTTAATGATGACAAATGTGCGTTAGAGATTGTTGAATTATGTAGTGTTTAGTCGAGTGTTAATGTTTATATAGAACATCCATTGTTCCAACCCGAGTATGTTGATAGTCACATAAAAGAAGATATAAATATGGAGGAAGATATAATTCTTAAGGATATGTTCAACACCGATGAAGAAGATATGTTTCCAAGCTTTATGAATAAGTCATTAGGGATGATAATGGTGGCGAGGGTCTGAATGATGGTGGTGAGGTGCATGATGGGATATAACTAATACTTCTTGTTTGAATATTGATACAAGATCTGATGACAACAAGGATGAGAGTTATAATTATGACAGTGCTTTAGAAATTGCATTTGATGATTCTTATGTGATTTAATATTATTATGAAGAATAATTAGACATTCTAATTGAATATGGGGGGAAATCAAGTGGGAGCAAGTAAAAATTAGAAACATAAATGGGAAGAATATGATAGAGAAGAGAAAGGGAGTTCAAATGAAATTCAAGAGTTAGAAAATGGATGTAAAAGTGATGACAGTGAAGAACAACCAAGAATAAGTATCCAATGTTCAACTTACTGAAAGATATGTCAAATTATAAATGAGAGTTCGAAACTTATTTTAGTTTAAAAAAAGTGAGTTTAAGGAAGCCATGCAAACATATGTTGTCCACTCTGGGAGAAACCTAGAGTTTAGGAAAGAAGACAACCAAAGGGCCATAGTGGTATACATGGAAGGTTGTCACTAGAAAGCATATTGTGGAAAATGGCCAAATGAGGAGACTTGACAACTTAGGAAAATATTTGATATCCACAATTGCAATTGATAATACAATGTGAAGATGATAAGTACCAAATAGCTGAGTAAAAAGATTCAAAATTCACTAAGGCAATTATGGCTATATTTACAGCTAGGGATATAGTTGATGGTTCTTTTTTGGGGATTACACAAGAATCTATGAATGTCATGAAATTCTAAAGAAAAATCTTGGCTCAACTGTCAAATTAAATGTCACACTTGTGCAAAAAGGTGTTGATGACACAAGGCCTTATTTCAATATATATATATATATATATATATATATATATATATATATATATATATATATATATCAGATACTGCCTGCCTTTATTGTAGTTGAGGGGGAAATAAAAGATAATTGGTCATGGTTTTTGGAGCTTCTCGTTGATGATCTATAAGGTAGAAATGAATGTATATCCTACACATTCATATCAAATCAGCAAAAGGTATCAATGTATTTATATCTTTCACATTCATTTCAAGTTTGATCATTATGTACCTATGTATTAAAGTATGTTGTTTGGATTTTGTTTACAGGGTCTTCTACCTGCAATGGATGAATTGCTACCTAATGTTGTTCAAAGATTTTGTGTGAGACATTTATATAACAATCATAGGAAGAAGTTTCCTGGAAAGTTGTTGAAAGAGATTATTTGGAAGACTTCCAAATCAAGTTACCCACAAGTATGGGAAAGAAAAACGAAAGGAATGAGAAAGGTAAATGAAGAGGATTTTAAGCACATGATACAAACACCACACAAATTTTAGAGTAAACTATTTTCAAGACACAATTAAAATGTGACTCTGTTATGAATAACGTGTTTGAGGCATTCAATTGTGTGATTGTAAAGTTGAGGGAAAAACCATCAGTGACTATGGTGGAAGAAATCAAGACTTTCATCATGGAAAATGGGTAAATAATAGGACAAGATTCCTACAATTAAGTGATGGAGATGTTTTACCCAATATTAAGAATAAAGTAGAGAACTATCACATATACAAACTACGGGATAATAAGGTAACTCTATATTATCATTTGAAATTGTTAATTATTGAATATGAATTATGTTGATCGTTCATTACTGATTGTGCATTACGTTGTAGGATGTCATATGAGTACATCTTTGAGGCCATGCATATTGAGAGTCGTGAGGATGTTTTTATGTCAACTTGACTAAATTGCACAATATAAGCTTCCAATGATTTTTCACTTGATCAAACATATTGAGAATCACGTGGATAATGCAATTACAACATCTTGACTATTAAAACTGTGATGATTTGTTATGTTGCTTATATTACTAGCATTATTTAATGTTGTTGGTTGATGTTGTTGTTTAAGACTACCGTGTTAATTAGTGATGTATTAGCTCGTGACGATTTCGTGGTGACGGAGGGTTATGTGTTGTTGCGACGTTTTATGCCGATGAGGTTATGGTGATAAAGTGTAGATTATACACATTAGGATGACGAGTAAAGTAAGTGAGTTTTGATTATGTGTTGGAATTACACTTATTAATCTATACCCCTTATAACTCCGACACTATATATATATATATTATCATGCCCTAATTATATGTTTTGGAGTATCTCACCCTTTACTTGTTTCGTCGTTACCTATATATTGGTAACGTGCAGGTTATGAAGACGAAGTCTGTAGCTGCTGATTAGTCGAGTCGGTGTCGCTCTGATACGTAGCACTCGGGGGGAATATGTATGTCGTCTTGTTGTTGTTGTTTTATTTTTATTCCTTTTGTGAATAAGAACCATAATTTATGAAAAACATGATTGTGATGAAGAAGTTTAATAAAAGAAGGTGTTTTGATTTCTATGAATCATTTTATGTTTTCCAGCGATGCTATGTATCCGAGATTTATGCTTTAAAACAAACTGTTTAAAGTGAGTTGTTTTTGATGGTGTAACGCCTCAGTATTTAATTTATGAAATTTTAAAATTACTCTGATTTTTTTTTCCATATAAAACTTTGGGTAGAATTGGGGTGTTACATTAGTGGTATCAAAGCAGGTCGGTCTGTCGACCAAGTTATTAGTGTGTTTAAATCCTGTTGTATGCGACATGTGTGTGAAACACTGTCGGTACTTGTTTGTTTCAAATTGTTTGTCTGCAGAGATGAGTTTGAAACAAGTGGGGGAGAAGTTTTACTTCTTGGTGGCGCTTGTGGCTTAGGGTGGAGCCTCAAGCAGTGTTACGCTTCGGTAACTTAAAGTGTAAGTTTGAAGACGCTGTTGTAGTTTGGTAGAGATGGTTTATGTCACCATCATGATTGTTGACTGTCTATTGGAAAATTGAGGGACTGATCATCCTTAATCTCTTGTTGATAGTAGTCGGGAATTGTGTTGGTTGGGATAGGCTTGTCTTGCCAACTTAATAGTGTATGAAGCTGTGTGTTAGCACAAGGTGGTGCATGGTTACTCGAGTTATAGGCGAATTTGGATTTTGGTGTTGAACAAGATTCTGGCAAGCGAGCTTCGTGTTGTGATCCTTCTTAAGCATATTTGAATTACCGCAGTAGTGCGAAGTGAAGTTTTGATGGATTTAGTTTCTGGACCTAGTTGTGATTCGATGTATCCTTTAGAGATGTTTATTTCTGAGTAAGAGTTGAAGAGTCAACTTGAGGATTGGTTTGAGCAGAGTTGTTTTATTCGAGCGGGTCACCGTGGAGTGCTACCATTGTGATGTTCGAGAAGAGAGAAGGTTGCCCGAGTTGGTGTGTTGTTTGCAGTCAAGGAACGAAGTGGATGTTAAGGACAAGTATCTACTTCCGAGGATTGATATTTGGATGAGCCAGTCATTTGGAGTTTATGTGTTTAGTGAGATTGATGCGAAGTCTGGTTGTCTATGGGTTAGTGTGAGAGTGGAAAATGCTTAGACTATGCTTTTCAAGATAGTGTATGGTTACAGAGAGTATTTGTTGATGTCATTAGTGTGACTTATGCGTCGGGTATGATTTTGGGAATGTTCAGACAGTACTCTCATGAGTAGCTGTAAGAGTTATTTTGTGATCATGGATATTAATTGGTTCACAGAAAGTCAAGGAATTGTGGCAAGCATCCGAGCGTTGCGTTATCAGTAGTGAAGTTACACTGGTGCATGTCGAGTATTCTAAAGAGAGAATTTTGAACTGTTGGACGAGAGTGCTTTAAGTAAGTGACCTAGACGGAGATATTTTGGACGGTTCCGCGAAGATTTATTTTGTATCTTGTAGAAGACTTTAAGGGGGTTATTTCAGAGCTTAGAAGTTCCTTTGTTTTGGATGGTTAGCTTTGTGAGTTTGATGGAAGATCTTTTTACAAGTTGGCATTGATCGTGGGTATTTTGATTCGAGATGGTTGAGTCGCTATTTGGACTTCGCGATGGTAAGCGAATTTGTTTGAGCCATTGGAAAGTTTAGCGAATGATTTGATTTTGGTTTTGTTTTGTACTGAAGAACCTTGTGCGGCATATTGTGATATTTCATTTTGGACTTAAGATGCATTTCGACATAAAGTTGGAAAAGTGTATTACTATCTTGGAACAGTGTGACTTTTCATAAGGAAAAATTTTCGGACGTGTGAGTTAGAGTTGTTACGGTTGTGCTCATTGGAAATTTTAGAAGTGCAGATGTTAATGACGAGGAGATTGGAATTGTTGAAGATGATTCAAGTTTGAGTGCAATCTATAAAGAGACTTCGTCTGGTGTTGAGTTTAGTATGTTGATATCGTGGTTAACCCAAGATTATCTGATTTGGGATTTATAACTTTAAGGAATGTCGCATGTTTGCTTTGAATCACTTGTTGAGATTAAGCTCCGAAGGTTGTTAAGGATTTATTCACTACTACCATATGGATTTCGTTGAATACTAATAGCCGTGGTGGATTATTGGTTTGTGACTAAGATAAGTCTTGAGGGTAAGGAATTTTGTGATGGGTTGGTAACCACAGGTACCTTAAGATGATTGATGTTTTATAAAGGAGAATGTTCTATCTGTGACTGAAGTCGGTCGCGACGGTGTTCGTGTTGGATTCCGTAAAGTTTAGGTTATGGTTCTAAGTCCAACCTGTGTTGTGATTACAGGGGTAGAAGATGATGTTAATGAGTAGAGTTCTTGAGAGAGTGTTGTGATTGAGTTACCACTTGGGACGATGGGAAGTTATGAAAGGTGTTTCGAATGAGAAGCCTGTGTATTGATCGTTGCGACGATGCGAGGATGGTGATTACTTTTTACGTAATTTGGGAATTGTTATAAGGGAAGACTTCGTTGAAGTCAAGTGTACACGTCGAAGTTTCACAAGTGGATATTTGGACAATATTTGAAAAGGTCAATCTATGCCGTGTATTTAGAGGACCAATGGACGTTGATCAATCGAGAATGAAAGAGTGATTCTTCGGGTTGATGAAGCTGACGTTGCGAGGTGTCTGGATGGGTGTATGCTTTGAACGTATCCATTTTGAGTGATTGTAAAGTTGAGGTTTAACCAAGTTGTTTTACGGTTGGCATCTTACGTATAGAAGTGAAGCAACATGGGTTAGATATCGAGCATTGAATTGACTAGCGAGTAAGCGAGGTTGTTGGATTTGGACTAGTGAGTTATAGTCGTAAGTCGTCTGTGTACGCCTTGGAATGCGTAGTGTATCGCATAGCTGTTATGTTTGGGTAACTTATTTTGTCCAAGGGTTGTACGTTGGTAATCTACAAGGACGATGTGACCTTGTGATTGACTGAGATGAGAGCTATAACTGCAAGTGTGATTCTTGAGTTTGTGTTTATGCGTGTATGAAGGCATCTTTTCATGTTTGTGTAGCACGCGTGGTTTTACCCTATTTTGACTGTTTCAGTTTTGGTTTGTATAACCATTTTGTTGTTTTCGTTTTAGCGATGGTGACGGTGTTGTGTTGTAGGACTTTATGTTCCTATCTTTGTTGACTCATTTCCGAGGTGTCGGTTCGAGTGTGTGGCTAATTCTATGGTTGAGACGTTAGGATAGCAACGATCTTGTTTGTTTGGTTCTCCAGTGAACCGGTGTGTCTGCGATTCGTTTAGTTGTTGGGTGTTAGTTGGTTGTCGAGTGCATTGTATGGGCTTTGCATCTCGGCACGGTTGTTCTTGTCTAGACGTTGTGGTCGGGGAGATGCCCTTGTGTTTGGTGTATTTTATATGTTGTTTAATTGACGCGGGGATTGAGTAGAAGAGTGTGTAGGCATGTCCCGTTTTGTTCATTTTGGTCGAAATTTTGAGGACGAAAAGTTTATAAGTGGGGAGAGTTAAACGCCTGCTTTAATTAATATTAAAATATATTAATATTTTCAAGTTACCGATCGATGCTTATTTTGCGACGAGAATAATTATATTAATTAATATATCTATTAATTTATCTGGCGACGTTCGGTTCGGTTCGGTAAAATATTATTCGGATCCGATATTTTAATTCCCCGGAATTATTTTAATTGATTGAATTAATTATATTAATGATATAATTGGTTAGGGGTGTGAGGAGTAATTGTTGAGATTTGAGTTTTCACCTTGGCTTAGTAAATAAGGAAAATACCATTATTAGAACCAATTCTTCTCATTTTCCTTCCCTTCATAACACACCAAGCCAATCAAGAGCAAGAGAGGAAACTAGTAGAAACATAACTTATAAAACCACATTTCCTCATTTTCTTCCCATTTGGGGAAAAACAAACTAAGAATAGAAACTTGAGAGTTTGAGAGAAAAGAAAAGGGTTTTGAGAAGAAGAGCAAGGAGGAGAAGATGAGGAAGATCATGAGCTAGAGCTTGAGGTTGGGGCTTTGATGGAGCATCTTGCAATCAACCAAGCTAGAGGTAAGGGGTTTGATTTCCTTTTCATGTAGTTAGGGTTTTGGTTGATATATTGTAGATTTGGGGAAAAAATTAATAGGTTGATTTTTGAGTTTTGGTTGTATGATGGTTGAAAGGATTTGGAAAATTTGAGTTAGAAACATAGAGTGTGAGTGTTTTGGTGCTAGCTTGCATAATTAGAAGTAACAAAAATGGAAGGTTTGGAATGAAGAAGACTATGGCAGTAGAATAGAAAACCAGAAAATAAAAATAAGAAAACTGTAAAAAATTACACATGTTGCGGAAAAAAAAATTGGAATGGTGATGTGCTGGGAGGCGACCACCTAGTGTGGTGTATGCTCACATTAAATTCTCATAAATCTTATGAGGATTGAGGCATAAGATGTATTTACATGGCCTGTATGAAATTACCATACTGAAATTATTATAATGATTTTTCTTAATGTGTACTATTATTTACCATAAGGAGTAACTTTTAATGTTGTTTTACATTTTCCTTATTGTGTACCATTATTTATTATGAAATAATATAACGACAATGACAAAAGGATAAAAAAAAACCTCATGCCATTATCACAAGTGGGACGTTCGTCCCTTCCCTCCCATGGATGCTAGCTTGTTATGCGTTTTGCCATTTGTCTGTTTGCTGCATAATTATGTTTTCTGCATAATTATGCAGTTTGTTTTTTTTGTACTGTCTAATTTTCCCAATTACATATACTACTAGTTAGTATTAATAAAATATAATTAGGACATAGGATAGCCGATTAAATTTAGAACTCGATTATGTTCGATTTGTAAATTGCGATAAGTTGTTCAATTCAACGAAAATTGACGTGCTAGCTAAGTTTGACATGTAGAACGTAATGGTGAGGTTAGTTTTTAGAAATTACGAGTTTTTACGAAGCGTCCCGAAATACGCCAATTTACGGTAAAATTGAACCGGATTGTGTTTTAGTGGATTTAAGGCACGTATGGACAATCCCATTTCGACGTTGACGATTATGATAAATGCCGGTTATTAGGAATTACTTTCGCGACGATTATTGACGTTTTGACTATTTTTCCATTTTCGAAATTTAGCGAATTAATTGATAACGATGCAGTGTTAATAAACGTAAGTTTTGCGACGGTGTATTTATTAAAGAATACTTGTTGATGTGCAATGTGATGATTAAATTGAGGTTGTTAATAAATGCTTCCGATTTGTGAATGCATGACTTTTGATGAATTTATTAGTGATGTTTGCATAATGCAATTATGATGCGATGTTATATTTATCTTGTTTTGGATAAATTATGGCGATGTGGGCTTTATGCCAATTTGAATGAGCGAAGATGTTATTTTTGTGTTGTGTCATTTTATTGTCGAGTCACATACATTTCATAAGCGAAAAGGGCTTTTATGCCAAGCGATGATGGCTTTTATGCCAAGCGATGATGGCTTTTATGCCGAGCGAAGATCGGCTTTATGCCAAGTGTCCCTAATTACGGACAAAGCGATAGGTACCACATGCATAACATAGTCGTGTCTCATGGAGTCGGTTATGTTTATGTTTGAGTTGTTTGGCGTTGGGTTTTGTCGATTGATGGATGATATTAAATTGCGATGACATATGATGTGATGATGTTTGTGATGATATTGTGATGATGGGCTTTATGCCAAAAGCGAAGACGGGCTTTAGCCAATTTATGATGATTTGTTATGTTGCTTATATTACTAGCATTATTTAATGTTGTTGGTCGATGTTGTTGTTTAAGACTACCGTGTTAATTAGTGATGTATTAGCTCGTGACGATTTCGTGGTGACGGAGGGTTATGTGTTGTTGTGACGTTTTATGCCGATGAGGTTATGGTGATAAAGTGTAGATTATACACATTAGGATGACGAGTAAAGTAAGTGAGTTTTGATTATGTGTTGGAATTACACTTATTAATCTATACCCCTTATAACTCCGACACTATATATATATATATATATATATATATATATTTTAGCATGCCCTAATTATATGTTTTGGAGTATCTCACCCTTTACTTGTTTCGCCGTTACCTATATATTAGTAACGTGCAGGTTATGAAGACGAAGTCTGTAGCTGCTGATTAGTCGAGTCGGTGTCGCTCTGATACGTAGCACTCGGGGGGAATATTTATGTCGTCTTGTTGTTGTTGTTTTATTTTTACTCCTTTTGTGAATAAGAACCATAATTTATGAAAAACATGATTGTGATGAAGAAGTTTAATAAAAGAAGGTGTTTTGATTTCTATGAATTATTTTATGTTTTCCAGCGATGCTATGTATCCGAGATTTATGCTTTAAAACAAACTGTTTAAAGTGAGTTGTTTTTGATGGTGTAACGCCTCAGTATTTAATTTATGAAATTTTATAATTACTCTGATTTTTTTTTTCATATAAAACTTTGGGTAGAATTGGGGTGTTACAGTTGAGGTCCATGAAAATTTGAGTGGAACTTACCATATCCCAACTCATATTTGATTGTACATCCTCATTTCATTTCTAACACGTATCCTAACCTTAGCAGAGAAAACTTGAGTGAAAGCTTGGTCGAAAGTTGAAGACGACGAAGGGGAAAACTTAATTGAAAGCGTAATATGGAGAATCGTTGAAGATGAAGGCCAAATCGAGGTTAGCATCACTTATATTGTTTCACTTTTTGGGTTTAGTGTTCGTAATGCTAGGGTTTTCGCCCCTCTGCAACAATATTTCTACTTTTCTATTGTTATTGTTCTAGGGTTTTTGCCCCCTTTGATAATTTTATGTTTTCCCGACTTACGTATAGATGGATGAATACTTGTGTTTGAAAATTTGTCATAGCGGTGAGTTTATAGACAGTGGAAAAACTCTATATGAATGAGGAAATGCAATGAATTAAAAATATATATGGATATTTGGAGTTTCTTTAAGTTGGTTGGTATACTGAATGATCTAGGTTATACCGAGGTAGATACCATTTATTATAATGACCCCCCCCCCTTTTGGGATGAATGTGCTTAATGATGACAAATGTGCGTTAGAGATTGTTGAATTATGTAGTGTTTAGTCGAGTGTTAATGTTTATATAGAACATCCATTGTTCCAACCCGTGTATGTTGATAGTCACATAAAAGAAGATATAAATATGGAGGAAGATATAATTCTTAAGGATATGTTCAGCCCTGATGAAGAAGATATGTTTCCAAAGCTTTATGAATAAGTCATTAGGGATGATAATGGTGGCGAGGGTCTGAATGATGGTGGTGAGGTGCATGACGGGATATAACTAATACTTCTTGTTTGAATATTGATACAAGCTCTGATAACAACAAGGATGAGATTTATAATTATGACAGTGCTTTAGAAATTGCATTTAATGATTCTTATGTGATTGAATATTATTATGAAGAATAATTAGACATTCTAATTGAATATGGGGGGAAATCAAGTGGGAGCAAGTAAAAATTAGAAACATAAATGGGAAGAATATGATAGAGAAGAGAAAGGGAGTTCAAATGAAATTCAAGAGTTAGAAAATGGATGTAAAAGTGATGACAGTGAAGAACAACCAAGAATAAGTATCCAATGTTCAACTTACTGAAAGATATGTCAAATTATAAATGAGAGTTCGAAACTTATTTTAGTTTAAAAAAAGTGAGTTTAAGGAAGCCATACAAACATAAGTTGTCAACTCTGGGAGAAACCTAGAGTTTAGGAAAAAAAGACAACCAAAGGGCCATAGTGGTATACATGGAAGGTTGTCACTAGAAAGCATATTGTGGAAAATGGCCAAATGAGGAGACTTGACAACTTAGGAAAATATTTGATATCCACAATTGCAATTGATAATACAATGTGAAGATGATAAGTACCAAATAGCTGAGTAAAAAGATTCAAAATTCACTAAGGAAATTATGGCTATATTTACAGCTAGGGATATAGTTGATGGTTCTTTTTTGGGGATTACACAAGAATCTATGAATGTCATGAAATTCTAAAGAAAAATCTTGGCTCAACTGTCAAATTAAATGTCACACTTGTGCAAAAAGGTGTTGATGACACAAGGCCTTATTTCAATATTATATATATATATATATATATATATATATATATATATATATATATATCAGATACTGCCTGCCTTTATTGTAGTTGAGGGGGAAATAAAAGATAATTGGTCATGGTTTTTGGAGCTTCTCGTTGATGATCTATAAGGTAGAAATGAATGTATATCCTACACATTCATATCAAATCAGCAAAAGGTATCAATGTATTTATATCTTTCACATTCATTTCAAGTTTGATCATTATGTACCTATGTATTAAAGTCTATTGTTTGGATTTTGTTTACAGGGTCTTCTACCTGCAATGGATGAATTGCTACCTAATGTGAGAGATTTATATAACAATCTTAGGAAGAAGTTTCCTGGAAAGTTGTTGAAAGAGATCATTTGGAAGGCTTCCAAATCAAGTTACCCACAAGCATGGGAAAGAAAAACGAAAGGAATGAGAAAGGTAAATGAAGAGGATTTTAAGCACATGATACAAACACCACACAAATTTTAGAGTAAACTGTTTTCAAGACACAATTAAAATGTGACTCTCTTATGAATAACGTGTTTGAGGCATTCAATTGTGTGATTGTAAAGTTGAGGGAAAAACCATCAGTGACTATGGTGGAAGAAATCAAGACTTTCATCATGGAAAATGGGTAAATAATAGGACAAGATTCCTACAATTAAGTGATGGAGATGTTTTACCCAATATTAAGAATAAAGTAGAGAACTATCACATATACAAACTATGGGATAATAAGGTAACTCTATATTATCATTTGAAATTGTTAATTATTGAATATGAATTATGTTGATCGTTCATTACTGATTGTGCATTACGTTGTAGGATGTCATATGAGTACATCTTTGAGGCCATGCATATTGAGAGTCGTGAGGATGTTTTTATGTCAACTTGACTAAATTGCACAATATAAGCTTCCAATGTTTTTTCACTTGATCAAACATATTGAGAATCACGTGGATAATGCAATTACAACATCTTGACTATTAAAACTGTGAACACAACATAAAACATAAGCTTCCAATTTTTTCCACCTAATCAAATTCTTCAAAGCAACTTATAATTCAACATTATTAAGCCTTAATTGTTCAACTTCCATTTTTTCTTCATCAATTTCTTTTGTTAACATTTTTATCCTACATTGATGCTTTATCATGAATTGCTCATTTTCATCTCCAGCTTCTTCGTAGAACCAATCAAAGAACCATAACCAACATGATTATATCTCTATAGAGATTAAGAAATAAAAAAACAATGTCATAAGTATAATATTCAACAATATTTTAACCTATAATTTTTACACTTCAACTTACCTTAAAATATGGGCAACTCCAGAAAAGCTTTCCATAGTTGTTGAGTGTTCTTGCCATGCAAAGAACTATAATGTCTCTGCAAGGACAACAAGGTTTCCAATGAAGATTAGAAATATTATTAACATGTGAATCACTATTATGGATATTCTTGTTTGTCTGTTGATGATGATGAATAACGCCCGAAATTCTTGATTATCTAACCACAATATTCAATTTAGGTTTCACTTTAGGCATTTTTTTATAGTTTTCAAATTATGGTTTGTTTAAGGGTACAGAATAAGAGAATATGTAGTGAAGAAGAAGGTGTTGAAGAAGAAAGTCCACCTCAGATGCCACACATTCTATGTTTGACGCCGTTTTTGATAATTTGACGGAAATGACTTATGTGACTCAATTTGAGAAGATAAAAGATCAAAATGGTTGTTTTAAAAAAAAGGACCAAAATGGACCCATAAGTATAGGTAAGGAACTAAAAATGGTATTTATCCATTTTTAAAATAAGATATTTATGAGATTTTTAATCATAGGTAACTTTTTACTAATGTAAAATTCATTGCAAATTCAGGCACAAAGACTCAATCATTCAGATTCATTCCACTGGTCCATGAGACATTAGTGACACTCGTTTCCACTATCTCAATTGGATCATTTACCAATATTTTCCTACTACAATTCACATTGGCTGTGACATTATAGTTCCATAGTACCGCATTGGTACTTTTGTAGGAAAAGATGATGGGATTTGGATGCCAATTGATTGTACCTCACTTACAGTTTGTTTGACACCTTCTTTATAATAGAGAATTTAAAAGGGCCTTGAGAATCCCTTGATTTTGTTGTCACATGGTTCTAGTGTTAACATATCAACATCACCTTTTATACTACCAATTTGTAATGTTCTTTGGTTCATCATATCTTGAAGGCGCCTTTTGAAACCTTCGCACTCGTCTGGGTCTAAAATACATTTTTCACACTCACTATGAACTTTCTCGATCAAATCCTACTTTCTTAATTCAACATGAATCACCATCAGAGGAATTTTCACATCTTCTACCCTTTGATCACGCATTTGTTTGTGTATCCTTCCACAACATTGACAAAGGGACCCCGTGGCCTGAAAATGGTTACTTTTCACATTGGGACTTCCTTCTTTAAAATTTAGCCAATTAACA
This sequence comes from Vicia sativa, assembly GCA_021764765.1. Classification (NCBI taxonomy): domain Eukaryota; kingdom Viridiplantae; phylum Streptophyta; class Magnoliopsida; order Fabales; family Fabaceae; genus Vicia; species Vicia sativa. The sequence continues at coordinate 197,772,838 of CM038794.1, forward strand.
TCAATCAATTCTTGTACTTTGACTTTAAAAGCTCTAAAGTTCTCGATTGAGTGCCCTATTTCTCTATAATGATATTCACACTTAGCATTTCAGTAATATTATTTTAGGAATGGTATTTTCATATGTTTGGTTGCTCTAGGGCCACCATTGAGTTCTAGATCAAATGAGGGCACAATTGACTATATGTCACATGAAAGGGATCAAGACATGGATATTTATTTTCATGGTTGTTCATTTCCCTGTATTGGACCTAATTTTGAGTTTGGTTCTAATGACCTTGCTAAGGAATAAGGAACGACTGCTGATAAGGAGACATTAAGGGTAACAATTGTGGCGACTTGCTCCTTAAATTCAAAGAATTCACCAACCTAGTAGCGATTTGGTCCTAAAATAAGTGTAGTCGTCACTCCAAGTGGCGACATAGTGCAAAAATAAGTGAAAATTGACCTTTCTATAAATATTTTGAGAACTTGATTATTTTTGAATTTTTTTCTTAAAATTAATTATTAAAAAAAAAATTCACATTCGACGAAAGGCGCTACCTTCATTGACACAAATTGAATGCAACTATTAAAAGAAGCGGAACTTTCTAAATTGCTAAACTGATCTTACATTTGGTACACATGCCTCCCCAATTTTTAGGCTCATTCTATTATTTACCCTAGGGCTGCGCAACGGACGGATACGGATCGATCCGCATCCGTTTAACCGGATATCCATTCAAACGGATAGGAAAATACTCGATCCGTTATCCGATCCGTTTTGAACGGATTGGATACGGATAAATCCGTTGACTAACGGATAAATCCGGCGGATATCCGTCATCCGTCAGAAATATAATTTTGTGATTGAAATTGAGACTATTTTAGAGATTTTATTAGAAAAGTTTGTGATATTTTTTATAATTTTTTTAAAATATATTTTTATAAGTTTTTAAAGATGATTTATGAAAATAATTTATAACATGTATAAAAATAATTTAAAATAATTTTCTCTTTTAATATAAATAAATTATCTAAAATGAAAGTGAAAGCGGATAAAATGAATATATGTGGATAAAATGAATATATGGTTTAAAATTGAACGGATGACGGATATTCGCGGATATCCGACGGATATATCCAAATTATCCGTTTTCTACGGATAGAAAATATTATCATCCGTTATCCAATCCGTTTACCAACGGATTGGATCGATCCGATCCGTAAAAGCGGATATCCGGCGGATATCCGTATCCGCGAATGAAATGAGCAGCCCTAATTTACCCCTTCTTTTTCGGCGTCACGTTCACATATAAAACGTTCATAAACCTCATTCTCCCAATTCACAATTCTCATTCTCCAATTTTGCTCCGTCTCCACTATTTTCTTACGGAAGCGGGGCATCTCCTTATTCATCAATTCTTGCATCTCTTCTCAACATGGCTCCCTACAGATGGATCAGACCTGAGGTACATATATTTCAACATTCCTTATGTAACAGTTCCTAAATCCTTGAATCTGAATTTACACTGCATGATTTTATTATTAGTATATGATTTTGATATCTGATGTACCATTTTTAATTTTGTTTTGTGTTGTTTGATGTGAATAGGTGTACCCACTTGTCGTGCCCGTCGGTATGGTTGTTGGCATCTGCGCTATGCAACTCGTTAGAAACCTAACCACCAATCCTGAAGTCAGGTATACATCTTTCATGAATTGTGTTTGTGATTATGTATAATTGACATGCGGCTTTTGTGATGTATAATTGAATTCTTAAACTTGGTTATTGTTTTAGAGTAACCAAACAGAACCGAGCTGCAGGAATTCTTGACAATCAATCTGAGGGTGAGAAATATTCACAACACTCTGTCAGGACGTTTGTCCACGGCAAGAGCTGAGATTATGCCATCCATCAACGGCTTCTTCTCCAATCCAAACTAAGTATAACTGATGCCAGGATCTGTATGCTAGAGAATTTGAGTTCTGGGTGTAATTAATATTATTGGCTTATTTTGAATTGAGAAGTAGGACAAAGGAATTTGATTTTTCAGATAAAGGATATATTATGATTATGTAATTTCTTGGTGGATGACATTTATTTTGTCTCAAGAGTAAAAACTTATAATTACATTTACATTTGTTGGTGTTCTTTAATTTTCTTTGGTATTGTTGGTAGAAATGTTCTTGCATTGCAAACAAAATAACATTTCTTGCTTGAATCTAGTGATTCCTATTGATTAACTACAACGATGGTTTTCCTCTTGATGGTTCTCTTAGATGGCATCTTTGGTGTTCGGAACCCTCTTGGGATTGGCAAAATAAAATGATAATCCCTCGAGACAGAGACACGGATAGAGGTCATGAAAAGACACCTCCATCTCTTGCGACCTTGCTTGTCATTTCTATCTTTCTCTTTACTAGTACATTCAAGTGCGCTTTTATGTCTTTCAGTGTTTATTGTTCTTCAGGTGTTTTTCTTGTTGTACATGACAAGTCTTCCTAAGTCTTCCTTGAATTTTGTGTTGGCACATTTATACAAGTTTCTCTCTCTAAAAGTGTTCAACGAAGTATATCATGAGAACCAAGAATGAGGTCCCTCGCTCCTCTCCTTATCTTCATCTTGATGACACTTGTTGTCTCCTTGTTTTCCATTTCTTAACGTCTTATACTTCTCAAAGATTTCGGCTACTAGCTTCTCTTTATAGGCTATATAGAGTTGAGCTTAGGAAAGTAGACCATTTGTGCTCTCTAGTGCCTTCAACCCTAACTTCTCTCAAAACATGAAATCCAACCTCTAGCTCTTCTTGAAAATTCGACATTTGAATTTACATTTGAATTTATCATTAGCTTCTATGACATTTACTACTTCTTTGGTGAATCAGTCAATAATTCTCAAAACATCTCTTTCTTTTTCTAATGAATGATGTTTAGCATGGCCGTAGTCTTTAAATGTCGTCTATTGGCAATGAAGTGGGAAGCAAATTTGTCACAAAATTTTCTCCAAGAGTTAATGGAATTGTCTTTCGGAGCCTTGAAGTTCCTTTGAGAGTTAGAATAAAAATCGTGCACATATGGCTTTGTGGTAATCTAGCATAATATCCACGTGCTCAATGTGTTCATCAGAATCTCCTATGCCATCATAGATTTCTAGCTCTAGGTAATTCTCGAAAGATTTAAGGATGTGACAATCAATAATATGTATGGTGAACGGGTTTCGTCGACTAAGGGGAACACAGATTGTTTATTAGAATAATGTTTGTATCTCTTTCGAGGACATTATTAGATAGACTTCTTATCTTTTGGCAGGTTATAGATGTTGTCTTCTCATTATATAAATAAGTCTTTCTTATTTAGTAAACAAATTTAGCCACAAAAGTTAATATTTTTGGATTAGAACGACTTCATAATCGATTAGAATGCAGTGTTAATTGATTATAACCAAATAAATTAGGAAATGAATTTCCAAGTCCAAAGTCTAATAGATTAAAACCCTTCTTTATAGATTATAGGGAGAGTTTGCTCCATAATCAATTGGACAAAACTCCTAATCAATTAGGTAACATATTTTTGCTTCCTAATTGATTAAATATGTTTATCAATCGATTTGTCTTGGGCAAGAATCATTTTTAAAAATATTTTAAAAGCAGGTGAAGTTTTAGAAAAAGATTTATTTGTGTGTACACATTACTTACTTTGAGAGATATTTACACTTAATAGAAAATAATGATGAAAAAATAGTTCAATTCCTTTGACATTGATATTAGAATTTGATACTCTTGCTTCAAACTTAAAAACCATTTTACTTTTTTATTTACTTCAATCTTTTTTCTTCATTGACGATGTTTATGATAACTTTTCTTTATTCTCATTGTCATCATGAAAGCCGCAATTACTTGTACAACATATAAAATCAAATTCTCTCCATTTTTTGCGGTAACAACATGTCTCTTAAGGAGGTGGTAAAATAGAAAATTTAAGATGAAAAAGATCGAAGTGGTTAACTCTCCCTCACATATAAAGAGTATTTATACTTTTAGTGAGAGTATATTTCTCCCGTTTTGACATTATTAAGGAGTGGGGGGAATAAATAAATAAATTATAATCATATAGAACAACTTAAATTTCACATTGAGAGAAAATAAAGAAGAAGAAGAAAAAAGCATACAACAGTTTAATTAATGCATGATTGATTTAGAACTCCTAATTCTATTCTTATAAAAAAGAAGTTTTCTTTAGGATCAGACTTGGTAAAAATGTTTGTGAGTTGATTAGATATAGACACAAACTCAATTAAATGATTCTCCTTTTTCCCACCAAGAAACCTTACATCGGTCAAAGTTGTGTTTGTGTAGAAAATGGTCATTTCTTAGCCATTAACTATGTAGGGTCTTCGTGTGTGATTTTAAAATCCAGACCTACCATCACTTTTTTCTTAATGATATACTTAGTGTTCCTTGCATAACTGTTAGAACAAGATTTCTTTCTGCATCTAATCTCTAGTTTTGATGATAACAATGCATATATTTGATATGTAACAATTTTATGTTCTAATAATTTCTTTGAGTGTCTATAAATAATGTTCTATTTGATTTAGAATAAGATCATTAGAATCATTGTTGGCACCACTAGAATAACTATTATATTCACTTCTCAATAAACATCAGTAGTTCCAGATGAATGTTGAATGATTGTTGAATGATCATTAGAAGATATTATCTAAGTTTGCCTCCAGTTCAGAAACCAAGATGCGCTTCTCAAACAAGCTTGCATTTTCATATTAGAAGTCAAATTGGATTTCTAAGAAAAGAATTTATATGTGCTTCATCAGAAAGAGTTTTTTCTTCCAGCTCCAAAATCAATAAATATTTGTCAGATAAGTTGTTGCTTCAAGTCTGAAGACAAGGTTCTGATTCTGAAGACTTTGATACTTTTGAAACATAACAATGAAATATCTTGTGGGTTAATTATTATTTCACATCAGAAATACTCCATTGGAATATTTATAACAAGAATGTGATATCTTCTCACTCTCTTCTTCACTTCAGACCAGAAGTATCTAATCAGAAGAAAAGATCAGAAACTTGCACAAGAAGAATATAGTAGAATAGTATTATACCTATTCCACTATGGTGAAGAATGTGGTGTACAATCAAAGAATTTGTCTCCCATATTTTCATGCTAATGACTATGTAGTTGGAAAAAGAAAGTGATGTTTCATGTTATCCAATAGTCTTCTTATTAGCCTATATAAAGAGAATTGTTTCATTGAGTTAGACGACAAATTTCATTGAAGAAAACAAGTTTCTATTAATAAAATTGAAACAATAAAATAAAAGTTATTGTTCAAAGAAATTATCCAGTCAAAAATATTTTTCAAAGAGAAAATCAACACAAAGAGTTATTGCTCAGTTTTGTGTTATCATTTTCTTCTCAATATAAGATACAAAGAGTTGTTGCTCTGTTTTGTGTCATTATCATTGTTGTATACACAAGAGTTGTTGCTCATATTTGTGTGTAATCATTTAGTCTTCATTGTAGTGTTAAATTTTCTTTTCTATAAGTTTTATTGTAAACACTATTTGATCAGAATCTTTTGAGATTTGATTTCTCAAGTGACGAGGTTATAGTCTGTATATTGAGAGGGCTAAGATGTTTTTCTAAACTCTTAGACGAATGTAATCTTTTGAGATTTATTTCCTCAAGTGACTAGGATTTAGTTTGTATACTTGAGACGTCTATGATGTTTTTCTAAACTCTTAGATGTTGGTTGTAATCTTTCAAGATTAGTGGATTAAGTTCCCTTTGAAAGCAAAATCACTTTGGCGGGTGGACAAGAGTAGCCTTCTTTAAGTTGAACTTGTATAAAACAATTGTGTCACTTTTCATTCTTAGCTTGTCTATCTCTTGATTGTTTTGTGAAAAACATTTCTAAAGAAAAAGTTTCTGAAAACTCAATTCAAACCCCTATTTTATTGTGTTTTTCTCAATCTTCAATTGGTATCAGAGCTCCAGGTTTGTTATTGATTTTCCAATCAAACACTTAGCCGTGTAGAAAGGTCATGTGTGAAAAACTTAAACAGTCTCTGCCAACACAAACGAAAGAGATAGTTACAATGTTAAGCCTTTTGTTTTCGATGAAGATAAATTTGACTACTGGAAAGATAAATTAAAAAGTTTATTTCTATGCTATGATATAGATCTCTGGGAGATTGTTATACACAGGTATGAAGCACCTGTTAGTGCGATTAGCATTCTCATTCCCAGAAACATAATGAATGACGTACAAAATCGTGATCTCAAGAATCAACACAAAGCCATAACTATTCTTCTCAATTATATTTCCTATAATGAATATGAAAATATCACTAATAGAGAAACAATGAAGGATATTCTTGATTCGTTAAGAATGGCACGTGAAGGCAATGCTCAAGTCAAGAAAATTAATGTTCTGGCCTTAATCTAGAAATATGAGGCTTTCATGATGGAAGAAGAAGAAACTGTTGAGACTATGTTCTCAAGGTTTCAAATCTTAGTAGCATGACTTAAGGTTCTAGACAAAATTTACTCCACATCTGATCATGTCAAAAAGATCATTAGAAGTTTTCCAAAAAGATGGATACCTAAGGTTACTGCATTGAAGTTGTCTAAAGATCTGAACAACATAACCATTGAAGAGTTGGTTAGTTCTCTTAGAAGCCATGAAATTGAGTTAGAGGAATATGAGCCCTAAAAAAGAGGCAAATCTATTTCTCTAAGATATAGATATAAAATAAACAAGTTAGAAAAGAACAAAGCCTTCCAGGCCGAAGAAGAAGATTCTGACGATGAAGTTTCTAATAACGGATATGAATTGTCCCTTATGTACAAAAGAGTCAAGCAACTCTGGAAGAAAAGACAAAACAACTTCAGAGAATCCAGAAATAATGGAGATCATCCAGGAACATTTGAAAGAGGAGGAGAAAGCAAAGAATTTATGTGCTACAATGCAAGAAGCCTGGACACTACATAAATGAATGTCCAATGCTCAAGAAAGAAAGCACTAGAAAAGAAAACTTCAAGAAAAATGGTTTTGACGGAAAGAAGAAAGGTATCATGACAATTTGGGATGACTCAGACTCTAAAGAATCAAATTTTGAATAAGAGCATGCCAATGTAGCATTCATGGCTACTACATCTGAAGGAGACACCAAAGAAACTAAGTATGACTCCGAAGAGGAATTTTTTGAAGTTTCTCGTGCTGAATTAAAATTATGCTTGTCTAAATCTGTGAGTAGATATCAAAAACTTCAACGAAAATACAAGACCCTTCAAAAAGTTCATGAATATGAAATTGAAGAATATGGAAAGCTAGAGAAAGAAGTTTCCAAGCAAAGAGAGAACAATTTTATTTTAGAAAAAAATGTTTTTCTAAACAAGAAATGTTCAAAACTTGAAGAAACTTTTTCTAAAGCTCATTCTTCTTCTGAAACCATATTATACAAATATGATAAGGTTTTTCAGAAATTCTTAAACAACAGTATAGGGAGAAGCAAAATGGCTTCCATGATCTACGGTGTTAGTCAAAATGGAAAGAGGAATCAATTACTTTTCGAGTAAGACAATCCAAAAAAAATATAAATCTCTTTTTCTTATTTTTACACTTCTGCACAGAAACACAAATGTACTGTTTCACAAAAACCCAAATTTATTAGAAACTTTAGGAAAAATAATTCTAAGGGAAATTTATTAGTCAAATGTACTGTTGCGTCTATTATCATATTTTACTTGTTCCAAAATAAATGTCACATTTAGGGAAAAAGATTATCCCAAAATACTTATCACTTTAGATTATCAATGCAATTTTTTATTTAGTCTTCCAATTGTACCATCTAATAAATACTCTTAATTTATTATTTTCTCACTTAACACCAATAGTTAAATAGAATAATTTGGTAAAATCACTATTCTCTCTTTCATTTATTACTGTTTCTTAATATGTGTGAAATAGTCTATTGCGATAAATAATATGGGATGGAGGAAGTATCATTTTTCATTTGTGTTTTTATTATCGTTTTAATCTAATTATTTATCAAAAAATTGATGATTTTAAAAAAATTCATTGTCCACGGTTTCGGAGCTGCATCTCTGAAATAACCAAATCAGAATGTTTCGGAGATGCATCTCTCCGAAAATATTGCTACATATTTAAATATAATGTCAAAGTGTAAACAAATTATTTTCGTAGATGCACCTCTAAAATATTCTGATTTTGGATACGTTCAAAGATACATCTTTAAAGGATAGTTTCGAAGCTTCAAGTATTGTTCTCCATCTATCAGAGGTGTACAAAGAAATTCCTAAATACAATTAGCTTTGACAATACCATTCAAATGAACAAACTCAATACAAGTGTAATGCAAGTCTTTAAGGCAATTCATCATTAATTGATATTGATCATACCTGATCAGAAGGTGTCACGGCCCAGTCTGCAACTGCGGTTGAAGGAGAAGGGGGGATACCTGCAAGACACTCCGATGCCAAAGTGAGGAAAGGCAAGAGGAAGCAAGTAGAAGTGAGAATGAATGAAAATACCTGACCCTCTCAAGTGAGAGGGTATTTATAGCCCCCAGCGTTGGGCCAAGGTCCAATTAGTGGGTGGTGATCCAAGCCCACTAATTAACGGACTGCCAGGGCTTGCGTGTGCATGGAGGCCAGCACGTGGCCTCCTCCCTAGATTGTCGCTCTGGGAAATTCGGGTTTACTCCGGGATTTCCGGAGGGCAAATGACGGTTGAGATGGTGGAACCTTGGTCCGATATTCTCGGGGGGCACGTGGTAGTCAAACGACCGTTGGCCACGTGGCCCTCGCGTAAGTGACGCAAACTGTCCTCTTTATGGGCAACTGGGCCTTAGTTCTGCCTGCAAGATTGGGCCCCTATGACTGTGGGCCAAGTGTCAGCCCATGGCCCCCGTTTTGCTCTTGTTGAGAGTAATGACTTTGAAACGAGTAGCTCTCGTCCGGGCTCAATGTTTGGTTCAAGATGCACGAAACCGCGACTTTAGGGATCATAGCGGCACGTTTGGTTTTCTAACACCGGGGATGTCCGCATATGCTCATGGGTCATAGGATGGGCAGGTTTTGGTCTTTTAGCCCTCGGGCCGATCGGTCATTCAATGTGTCACCGTGCACATGTCGCCTGCAGGGGAACGTATGCTCAGGGCGTGACCTTTCGTATGCCCAAGAAGTTTGGCTACAAAAGGGATCCTTTAGGGTTTCATTTATTTATTCCTTCTCCAGCTCTCTAGTTCCTACCAGCAGATTTCTCTACGCGAAGCTGCAAAGTTCACAAATCTTCAACCTTCATCATGTCTTCAACCTCAAACGCAGGTAAATATCCCCTAAACCCTTGATAATCTTCTTTCAGTTTACGTTTAGGATGAATCTAGGTCTTGAATTTTCATGAATGTCGCGGGGAAAAACTTGAATCTTGCGGGGAGATTCGTGAGATTTACGGGGATATGCGTGAGTTTTAAGGGGAACTATGATGAATCTAGCTGACGAAACCTTGAGTACCTCGGGGAAAAAGTGAGTTTTATGAGGAATAGCTTGAGCTTTGTGGGCAACAGTAAGGGTTTTTCGAGGGGAACATGTGTAACACCCCAATTCTACCCCACATAATTATAATAATAAAATCAGAGTTTCAAATTTCATTTAATAAAATTGAGGCATCACATCTTCGCATTTCCAACAATTGGCATTATAATGCACATAAAAAAAATCGGATATACCGAATCATACATAATTCATCATATAGACATATGAATATTCACAGCACAACGGATATGTTCTACAAAATATACATAACATCATGTTGTCATCAATACACAAGGTTATCACATAATAAGATAGTATATACAAACTATCCTATCAAAATAATGACGTCGCCCAAATCCCGAGTGTTACTACGACCAAAGCAGAACGACACAAAATAAAGTGACTCTAGCTAATCCTCCTCATCCTCGGGGATCACCTGCACGTTACCAATATATAGGTAACGGCGAAACAAGTAAAGCGGTGAGATAATTCCAAAACATATAATTAGAAACAATGATGGAATATATAGATAGTTGGATTTATAATTGATATAAGTTAAATAAAGTATATCAACATATATTTAAACTTACATTCTTTAAATTAGCAATTGGTGTATAAATCAACACATTAACTTCATCACATAATCATTATCTTCACATCAACACAAAACACCATGTACCGTCGAAATTCAATTATCATTCATCAATTAAGAACTCAATGATAAACAACTCGAACATAAACATAACCGACTCCAAAATAAACATAATGGACTCCATGAGACACGACTATGTTATGCATGTGGTACCCATCGCTTTGTCCGTAATTAGGACACTTGGCATAAAGCCCAACATCGCCGGCATAAAAGCCATCATCGCTATATAAAAGCCCTCTTCGCTATGAAATGTATGTGACTCAATACATAAAGACCACACAACAACATATCATCATCGCCATCACAATTGACATAAAGTCTACTTCGCCATATTTATTCACATCACATAAACGTGTCATCGCATCGCATAAACAACAAGTATTCGTAATTATATACACCGTCGCAAACATCACCGCCAATTAATCTATCAATTCCCAAAACGGAGGAATAGTAAAACATCAATAATCGTCGAAACCATTCTTATTTACCGACAATTTATAAACATCAACTTCAAAATCGGATAGTTCATATACGTCTTAAAATGACTAAAACTCAATCCGGGTCAATTTACCGTATTTTAGCCTATTTTGGGTCGTTCCGTAAAAACTCATAATTTCGAAAAAGTAACTTCACCACTACGCTCTACACGCCAAAATTAGCTAGCACGTCAATTTTCGTTGAATTCGGAGCAACTTGCTCCGTCGCCGAATTTATCGAAATCGGAAAATCAGAACATCATCGGGTTCTAAATTTAATCGGCTATCTTATCCCCTAATTATATTTTATGGTGGCCAAGAGCTACTAGATGGAATTAAGGATTTGGAATATTACAGAATGTATTTTCTTCAAGAATTATGCAGGTTTTCAAAATTTGACAGTAAAACAGCAAACATGCAAAAATGGCAACGCAGCAACTCCATTCTCCCTACACCAAAAGGGGACGTCCGTCTCTCACTTACCAAGCCACCATGAGGCGGCTGCCTCACCAAATGGTCACCCCCCCTTAATTCCTCCAAAGCCATTTCATTAAAGGCACTTTGAAATTTCACTGTTTGTTTTCTTTCTTAATTTTTTTTCCTGCAACTTTCATAAACCACTTCTTATTTCTATTTTTGTTTTTTTTTCCATTTCCTTGAAATGTTTCATTCCCTGTTTCTTATCCCTTAATTTTCATTCCTGTAACTTATTCCTTAATTTTCATTCCCTGTAACTTTCATATTTTGTTTTTCATTTTATTCCTATTTCTATTTCTATTTCTACTTTGCTATTTCCATTTCTATGTTTATTCTACAACATCTTACAAACAACAACACTTATATAATCTATACCAACTCAAATCTTCTAAACCCCTCAACAATCACCCAACACAACTCTATACTATCTATCAATTTTTCCCCCCAAATCAAACTAAAATCCATCAAGCCCTAAATAAATGAAATGGAAATCAAACCCCTTACCTAGCAAGCTTTGGGTATTCAAGATGATTCTCCAACCAAGCTTTGTTCTTCTTCTTGCTCTCTTCTTCCTCCTCAATCAAAACCCTAGCTTTTTCTCCAACTTCTCAACTTTGGTGTTTTGTGTTGTGTTTTGGAAAATAGGTGGAGAAAAATGGTATATATAACATGTCTCACTAGCCAAACTTAATTAAATTGCTCACAAGCGCCTTAACTATTCTTAATATACTAAACATACCATTTAATTATATTTCTAACTTAATTTGTTAATTTAACTCCGGTAAATTAAATATCGGTCCGAAAAATATTTTACCAAACCGAACAAAACATCGCTAAATATATTAATAAATATACCGATTAATATAATTATTTTCGTTGTCAAAACAATCGTCAAACGATAATTCAAAAATAATAATATAATTTAATATTAAATAAAACGGGCGTTACAACATGACTTCTACGGGGAGAAAATGACTCCCCGGGGGATTCGCGGAGTCCCCGAGGGAGTTCGAGCTTTGTGGTCGTAAGCGTAGGTTTCTCGCGTGTTCCTCTTGCTCGTGCCACCGGGCCTCTCGCCCTTTCACTTGAGCCGTGGTGGAAGGGTGGATTTGATATCCTTGAATTCACTTTTCTTTCGCTGCTTTTCAGGTGCCGGGGAACAGCCTCCTAAGGAGGGCACAAGCACGCTCCGCTGAATATGACTGGCCGCAGACCTCTCCTGGGTCGCGCCCGAACCGAGGGAGTTCCGTTCGGACTTCGTCGTTGACCCTTTTACCGCGTTCAATATGATCGAGGACTTAGACGGGGGTTTCGAACCTTCCTAGGTCGTTCAAATACCCGGGGAATGCAGGAGGATTTGTTCCTCGTACGCCTCCACCAGGTTCCCCATGTACGAGTTCGCCTTCCAGGAGGTGGGCTTTCGCATGCCCTTTACAGGCTTCCAAATGGGGGTGTTCACATGGTTAGACCTGGCCCCGTCGTAGCTCCATCCGAATGCTCTGGCTTTTATGAGGGCATTCGAGCTGGTGTTTCGGTATCTAGATATTGGGGCCAATCTTCCTCTGTTCTTTCGCATCTTCCATCTACAACGGCAGATGGTCGGTGAGAAATGCGCTTGGGTGTCATTCAAATAATCGGGCAAGCTATTTAGGCCGTATCTGGAGTCCGTCCGAGACTTCAAGAAGCGCTTTTATGTGGTGAAGCCCCTCACTAGAGATGTCGAGGATACGCTCTTCGTTCGTACCGTGGAGGTCGGCGAAGATGGCAAGGAAAGGGAAAGGCTGAGGGCGAGGTTCCCGCTTGAATGAGACAAAAACCATTATAGTCGGGGACCGGATTTCTACTCCGTGAGGCATGAAAAGTTGGATAAGCAAGACCAGCTGTCATATGAGAGGCTGGAGAATTTCGTGAAGAGTTTCAGGCTGGCCATCTGCGTTGACCGGGAAGGAAATATGCTCCTCGACTCCAACGGGGAAATAGAAATTGCCCGGCGTTACATTAACACAAAGGCCCTCCTGGGCTGCGCGTCCGACGTGGATGCGTTGAGACTTTTATGTATCGTGCTCGGGAACATAGATGTGGACGTGTTGCCCGTCTTTTGACTTATGCTAACTTTCCTTTTATCTTTTGCAGATCGAATGGCGGCCATGGAGGAGCGTATGCTTAAATTGCGGCATAAAGCTGTCCGTGCATCAACCAAAGACCGTGTCACTGTGCTTCAGGAACAGGCGCGGGAAGAGCCCAAGCGGCTGGGAACACTCCTTCCCCCGCATCTTCCCCCGAGAAACCGCTCAAGAGGCGAAGGGGCGAGCGCTTCGAATAAGGGGTGCCCGAGACCTCAGTTTCAACTCAGTTTCAACCGGGGAAACTTATGTGTTGCCCCCGTGTTATAGTCAGAGGCAACTATTTGAAGGCAAATCTCCAGTGGTGCAGGAAGCGGAGAGGGACGTGATCCTTGGGTTCGACCCGAAGACGTGGACGGAAAGTCTGAACGCTGACGTGACCGCGGTTATCCGGATGCTCGAGACCTCGTTGGCGCTGAATGACGAAGCAACCAAGTTCAAAACTAAGGTTGACATGGCCAATGCTCGTGCTGCCGAACTGGAGCTCCAAAATATGGAGTATAACAATGAGCTTACGAGGCTCCAGGGGTTTGAGAGCAGATATGCGGAGATGGCCAAAGAGCTAAGGGAGATGAAGGATCAAGTGGAGCCTCTGGCCGAGGAGAAGAGAAAATTGGAAGCCCGAGTGAAGTCGTTGCAGGAGCAAGTGGCTCCCGTCGAGGACGAGTCCTGTGAGGAGCAGACGCTCCTTTCGAGGGCGGATCTGATCGGGCGGATAAGGATCCTCGAGGAGGATACCGTGGAAGCGCTATCCTTCGGCTTTGATCAGGCCATCCAGCAGCTGCAAGTGGTGAACCCTGACCTGGACCTCGTGACGCTTGGGATTGGCCCCTTTCACCGTGTAGTGGACGGGCAGATTGTGCCTCCCCCGATGCCTAGTTTGTAATTGGTTGGGCCTGCGAGTCCGTTATGTTTGGCCTGCGTGCCGTTTTTGAATTTCTGTATGAACTCTGGGTCAGATGCCCATTTGTGTTATTTTGTCGACCTTTGTTGGTCGTTTTTATTTATGAATCCCTGCTGTTAATGTGTTAATTGTTTTATTGAAGATGCTCAATTGTTTTGTTGAATATGCTCGACCTTGTTGTTGTTTCTAGCGCATATGCTAGGTTCGGAGGCTATAGAGGCCTCCTGGCGAGGATGTAGTCGCATTTGGGACTACACCCTCGAGGCGTGGACTGTCCGTCGCGAGCCGGACATCCTGCCAAAAGTGCGTGACAACCCGCGGACCTCGATCGAGGAATCCGCATAGCGCGAGGAGCTCGTGCCCGTCATTATCAAGGAATACCCCTGCCCGTTGATGGTTTGGGACTCGCGCTAGCACCATTTCGCGGCCCCAGGGTCGAGCTAAGTCTCTGTATACAGGGACCGTCGACCACTAATTTCTAGGCGTGTGGCCGAGCTAACTTAACTGTAATACTGTTTGAGCTTTGTAGCATTCCAAGGTCGAGGAGTTGTACTCCGGTTAGATTTTCTAAGTAATAGGCTCCTGTGTCCATTTTTGCCCGGACGCGGAATGAGCCTTCCCAATTGGCGGCCAATTTCCCCTCGCAAGACTCCTTTTGGTTCCTTCGGAGGACTAGGCTGCCGACGTCAAATTCGCGCTTGATGACCTTGCTGTCGTGGCGTAAAGTAATTTGTTGTTTCAAACGGGCTTCCCGGAGGGCTGCACCTTCTCGGATTTCGTCGGCTAAGTCCAACTCTTCGCGTAGTGCCTCGTCATTCATCTCCTCGTCCAAGGGGAACTCGGTACGCCTCGATGGTTCCCTGATTTCGACACGTATAACCGCTTCTGTCCCGTACGTCAACCGAAAAGGGGATTCCCCAGTAGTTGAATGGGGAGTTATTCAATATGTCCATAGTACGTTGTGCGGCTCTTCGACCCACCTGTTCTTGGCCTCCCCGAATCGCCGCTTGAGTCCCTGCAACAAGACCCTATTTGCGGCTTCTGCTTGGCCATTGGTCTGGGGGTGCTCGACTGAAGTGAAGTGCTGCTTGGTGCCTAGCCGTGCTATGAAACTGCGGAAATTCTAGTCAGTGAATTGCGTTCCATTGTCTGTGACGACGGCCTGCGGGATGCCGAAGCGGGCAAGGACATTCCGTTTGTAAAAACGGAGGATGTTAAAGGAAGTGATCTTGGCGAGGGCCTCGACCTCTATCCACTTCGTGAAGTAGTCGACTGCCACGATCAGGTATTTATTCTGGTAGGAGCCTTGCGTGAAAGGACTGAGGATGTCCATTCCCCACCAGCTGAAGGGCCACGGGGACGTGAGCGTCGTGAGTTCGTGTGGTGGAGCAATGTCCATGTCGGCGTGGCGTTGGCATTTGTCGCATCTTTTGACGTGTTCCTTCGCGTCCTTTTGCATAGTGGGCCAATAGTACCCGGCACGCAATGTCTTGCGGGCCAGCGACCGACCACTCAAGTGTTGGGCGTTAATTCCTTCGTGGATTTCATGAAGGATATCGGGTACTTTGGACTCCTCGACGCACTTGAGGAGGGGATGGCGAACCCTCATCTATATAAGTGCTGCTTCGAGGACGACATATGAGCATGTGCGACGTTTGGTGGCGGATGCCTCCAATTTATCCGCGGGCAGTTCCCCTAGTGTTAGGTAATTGAACACGGGGGTCGTCCAATAGTCGGCGTCCCCGATGGCGTTTATGTCGAGCGACACAGAGGCTTTCTTGATGCTTGGTCGTGCTAGTGATTCTTGTATCACAGATTTTTTACCACCCTTCTTTCGTGTGCTCGCAAGCTTTGACAAGATGTCTTCCCGGGTGTTTTGTTCCTGGGGAACATACTTAATCTCTGCTCGGTCGAAGTTCCTCAGTTTCTCTTTAACGAGATTAAGGTATTCGATGAGGCTGTCGTTCTTGGTCTGGTATTCTCCGAGAACCTATGACGCGACAATTTTGGAGTCCGTGAATACTTGGATCTCTCGAGCGCCCATATCTTCGGCAAGGTGCAGTCCAGCGAGCAAGGCCTCGTATTCAGCCTGATTGTTGGATGTTGGGAAAACGAGGGTTAGGGAATGTTCGATGACGATGCCTTCCTCGTTTTCGAGGAGAACGCCGGTGCCGCTTCCCGTCGAGCTTGAGGCCCCATCGACGTAGATGGTCTACCTCTTGTCCCCAGTAGATAACTGCTCATGCGCTGTCATCTCGGCGACGAAATCGTCTAGCGCCTGCGCCTTCAGGGCCTCCGTCCCTCGTAACGGATGTCGAACTCGGAGAGCTCGAGGGACCACCTCAACATTCGGCTGGCCATGTCGGGGCGAGCGAGGAGCTATTTTATAGGTTGCTTGGTTCGTACGACGATGATGTGGGCGAAGAAATAGTATCGGAGCCTCCTCGCGGTGCCGACGAAGGCGAGCGCGACCTTTTCAATTTGTTGATACCTAGTCTCGGGCCCTTGTGGGGCTTTGCTCGTGAAGTAAACGGGCTTTTGTCCGTTCTCGGTTTCGCGGAATAGGACCGCGCTTACTGCTTCGTTGGACACGACCAAGTACAAGTACAACGTTTCTCCGCTCTGCGGCCGCGAGAGCACTGGCGGCTGGGAAAGTGTCTGTTTGAGGTGCAAAAGGGCTTGCTCGCAATCCTCGTTCCATTCGAAGGTTGGCCCTTTCCTTAATAGTTTGAAAAACGGAAGGGCGTGTTGGGCTGACCTAGCGACGAAACGGGACAGGGAGGTTAGCATGTCGTTCAGGATTTGAATGGACTTTTTGGATCTAGGAGTGGGTAGTTCGGAGAATGCCCGACATTTGTCGGGGTTAGCCTCGATTCCTCGTTCGGTTAGATAGAAACCGAGGAATTTACCCGCCTTGACAATGAACGTGCATTTCTCTGGGTTGAAGCGCATTCGGCATCTTCGAGCTTGATCGAACACCCTCTTCAGATGCGACGCGTGATCGTCCTCGGTGTGAGATTTGATGATCATGTCGTCCATATAAACCTCGAGCATGTCGCTGATTTCGCCCCAGAAGACTTTGTTCATCATCCGCTGGTAAGTTACTCCGACGTTCTTCAGCCCGAAAGGCATTACGTTGTAGTAATAATTGCCCGAGGTTGTCATGAAGGTCGTGCGGCTTTTGTCGGCCATAGCCATGGGGGATCTGGCTGTACCCTGAATAAGCATCTAAAAAAGATAATAATTTATAGTCGGCCGAGTTGTCGACCAGCATATCAATGTTAGGCAAAGGGAAAGCATCTTTGGGACATGCCCGATTGAGATCAGTATAGTCAACACACATACGCCATTTTTCATTAGATTTTTTAACAAGTACAACGTTCGACAGCCAAGTTGAATACTTGGCCTCAGAAATAAAATTTGCCTCTAGGAGGTCCTTTACAGCTTTTTCAGCAGCCCCCGCTTTCTCGGGAGACTGCCTACGCCTACGTTGCACTACGGCCCTAGTGACTGGATCTATGGCGAGTTGGTGACAGGCGACCTCAGGGTCGAGTTCGGGCATCTCTGCTGCACTCCATGCGAAGAGATATGCGTTGTCCCGAAGGCAGGCTTGGAGTTGCTTCTTCGCGAGGTCGGGGAGAGCTGTGCCGATCTTGACACACTTGCTGGAGTCCTCTCCGAGTGGAACGAGCTCAAACTCGCCATCTAAGATTGGGCGGAGGGGATCCATGTCTCTGACTTGTCCGTCGGCTTCGTCCTCTGCAAACCTGGCGTCGAGGTCCACCGTGCTCACGTTGGGATTCTGAGGCTCTGCGGCTTTGGGAAGCTCAATCTGGGCGCTGTCCGGCCCATCTTTCTTGTTGGTCGCCGGAGCCTTTGGATCCACTAGGGTCTGTCCCTTGGCGGCGGTGTTGTGGCACCTCCTCGTAGCTTTGATGTCGCCGCATATGGTAGCGACGCGTCCCCGTTTGGTGTAGAACTTCAGCTTCAAATGGACGGTCGAGGGGACGGCCGTGAGTTCTGCCAGAGTGGTTCTCCCCAGAATAGCATTGTAGAGGGAGTGGCAGTCGACCACCAGGAAATGGTGTCATACCCCAAAATTTGCCCTCCATCTATTCAAAAGATTTCATACATCCCTACTCAAGGATTCCTCAAGGGTTGATCAGACAAACTCTCTCCTAGACAATCCACCCAAACTAGGGTTTGGTATCTCTCAAGTCAAGGTGGATTTCCAACATCTCCAAAGGCCTCCATGCCTCCTCATATGCTTCAAAGATTCTCCATGTCAAGTTT
Organism: Vicia sativa; assembly: GCA_021764765.1. Classification (NCBI taxonomy): domain Eukaryota; kingdom Viridiplantae; phylum Streptophyta; class Magnoliopsida; order Fabales; family Fabaceae; genus Vicia; species Vicia sativa. The sequence continues at coordinate 197,791,320 of CM038794.1, forward strand.
CAAGCCTCAGAAGTCAAGTTTCCTCAGACAATTGCTCAGATGGTTGAAAATCACAGTATTGGACAAAAGTCAACTGTGGTCAACATACAACAAAACTTCGATTTTTGGTCAACATCCTCATTTTGAAGTTACATTCATCATTTGATCAAGGGTTGATCATGATTCATCAAGAAAACTCAAGATTTGCTCAAAAGTCAAACTTTCTAAATTAGGGTTTCTAGATGAAAAGTCAACTGAACTTTGACCGATCATAACTTTCTCATACTTTCTCAAATTTTTCCACCACCTCTTGTTTTGAAGGAAATTCAATTCTCTACAACTTCATGTCTCACAAGAATGTCCAAAAAATGCTTCATTTGAGAGGTATAGCTCAAAACATTACAGGTCATTTTCAAAGTCAACAAAAGTCAACTTTTGTTTTGAAGATATATTGAGCATGGTAACTCCAATTGAGATGAGACCAAAGACATTGTTTAGAGGACTCTTAGAGATTTCCAAAAAGTCCAAGAACACTCAAAAATGTGGAAAATTGAGCAAGTTACACCATTCACAAGTTGGGCAATTTTGGAAGAATGCAAAAGAGAGATACTTCAAAAATCAAATCTTTGCAAATGGGCCTATTTTTTCTTCATCCTAACTTGTTCCTCATGCAATTAGGAATAATCAAGCCCAATGCCATAAATTTTGATTTATTTTTCTATTTAATTTGTAATTTATTTATTTAAATGCAAATTAAATCTTAAAATAAATTATAAAATCAAAATTAATTGGAAGATTGATTTTTATTGCTTTCTTGTGATCCAATCAACCCATAAATGCCAGCAATTTCGAAATTAGATCAAATTTGGCAAGATTGGATTGAAATTGGACAAAATTTGAAAATTTGATTTCATGAGAATATCAAAATTTGATTTCCATTGAATGTTGATCAATTCTTTCCAAAAACCATTCCAAATCCATCCAGTATAAATATATGATGCATACCTATCAAGAGAGGACGAAAAAATTGGCTCAGAAACCCTAATCCAAACTCAAAGAAATCGTATTCTTGAAGCAACTAGCAATCCTAGTTCCAGCCATCCACAGCCAATTTTGAGCATTCCATCTTGTTCCTTGTGCCATTCAGAATCGATCCAGATACTTACTTCATCAAAAACCATCCAGAAACAAGAGATTCGAATCCGGTTTGTTCATACTTTTTTCAAAATCGTGTTTCATTATTCATGCATTATTAACAAGTTTTGATGTTTGTTTCATGCTTAGAACAAAGTTTGCAAGCGATCTGGGCAGGTTAATTGCATTTCCATGGCCTGAAACGTAATATGCCATAACTAGGGTTCTTGAGCTCGATTTAGGGCTTGGCTTATTAGGAAAAATTGGACCACGAGACTAGTACCAATGCATTCGGAATGACACCCTGAATCGAACCATGGCTTTAGAATTAATTTATATTATGTGTGCTTGATTTTTGAATTAGCCAGGGTTGTAGCGTCGAACAATGGCCGACGCTGAGTTTTTAAAAATTCAAATTGGAGAAGACGAAGTCTGGCGCGAGTTCGTGGCAATAGGAGGACGACGCGTGCTTGTATTTCACTCGTTCCAGTTTTCAAACACGGATGCACACATGGCGTAGCGGTCAGAGTGAAGGATCTCAAGGTTTGAAGGCCAGGACGCGAGTTCGAACCATGCCAAGGCTAACTCTGGTTTCTTTTTTACAAAACTCATTATTTTCCATATTTTTTCATATTTTTCAATATTTTGCACTATTTTAATTATTTTCATATTTTTTATTCTGTATTAAAAAATCACCAAAAACATTTTTTCTTTTTACATTATTTTTCTAAAAACCTTTATTTAATTTAATAAATTAAAAAATATAATTTTTGCATGCATATTTATTTTATTTTTATTTTAGCATTTAAATCATTATAAATTGCATTTTAATTATTAAATCTTTCCAAAAATCCAAAAAATTATTTTAGCTTATTTATCTTATTTCCAGCATGTATTAATTTTTCCATATTAAAATTTGCATTTTTCTAACATTTTTCCTTGTTCGATTCATATTGCATTTTCCGATTTCTCGCTTTTCTGTGTTGATCCGATTCTGACGATTCTTCCGCTTTTTATTTTACTTTTCAATAATGTAATTGCATATGGGTTGTAATAGTTTAATTTAGGATTTTACTTTCCGCACTTTAATTATGTATCTGCCCCAAAGCCATGTAATAGCGAGGTTTATCTTTCCGCATTTTACATTCCGCATTTTACTTTCCGCACCCTTATCAATCGTTAGTAACTAGGCGTGTATGGCAAGATAATAATTGGACATAGCTCACACTAATCTTCAAGATAAAATATCTGAATTTGACACACTTCTCTCACACACGCACCCCTTAGGTAATTCTCTCGATGCCTTCGATTCAAAATGGTCATGTCCTCGAACGTAGAGGTATTCTAGCACCGCCTTCCAAACAAATCATCATAGTCCCTTCGATACAAAGATCATAAGACCCACGATGTCGCCTCCGAATACATGATCTTGACCTCGATTGTCGCCACGAAAATGATGATAGTCCTTCGAATGTGCTAGGATACTTCCTACAAGTTGCTTTCTATGACCATCCGATGTCCCTTCGAATGTCCCGCTTACATCCAATCTAATCGAGCTACCTACTAACTAATGGTATGGCTAGCGCTATTCTAAAGGAACGTAGAAGTACAAAACGACCAATTCGAGTGGGTAAATAAGTCTTTAGTTGCTTGCTCTATCAAATGCTTTTCACACCACACACTTTTTCAAAGTTCAAATTTTTTCAAAACAAAAACATTTCCGAACACTTTGTATACACTCCTACATGAGTCATTACAAAGTCAAAGCGAAATGCCTTTTCAAAACATTTTGTCAAACACATAAAGCAAATTTTAAAAGTGATCTAGAGCAACTAAGAGCCCGTAGAATAAATCATGGATGGAAAGGGGTGCTAATACCTTCCTTTTCATAACCATTCTCCGAACTCGTAATCTAACGAAGGTCTTTTTCTTACTTTTACCTTCCTTAATTGATAAAATAAAAGTCGGTGGCGACTCTTGCTATCCGCACATTTGGATACAAAATCCTACAAAGTCGTTCACCGTATCACGAATCGGCGACTCACTGGGAATACACCCTAAAAGAGAGAATTGCCTTAGGGATTTCTAGATCATTTTATTGCTTTTGTTTGACTTGTATGCTTTATCTTTAAGGGTTGCTTGGGTATTATATTGTTGGGGATCCTACACCGATCCGGTTTCCTTTAGGTAAGTAGCATTAGATCATCGCGACCGTTAGACGATAACTACGCGTCAACATGATGGCTACGTTAGCGTGACACTTTGTTGTCCGATACTCTTCATTCCCAAGTTGAAGATAGTATTTGGCTTCGCGGTGTCATCAAGCGCTAACTAAACTTTTAGAACCTTAATTGACCCATCTTGGCCATTAGAAGGTAGTGAGATGGCCGCTTTGTGTAGACCGAGGTTGGTTGATACCGATGCTACGCCATTGAGATTAGACTTTGGGACATTTTCGATCGACCACTTGGCCGTCAGATTGAAATAAGCGCCACGAGAAAGATCCGTGATATGAGATTCCTAGAACCCGTTACTATTATAGGATGTGATGAACCAACTCAAACTTTTGGTGGGTAATCACCTATACCTCATGCAAGCCTTAAACATAGGCTCATTGTGTGAATTGTTTGTGTGCTAAACATGACATCATGACATCATTCGCATTGCATATCATTTCTAACTATTTCAAGGACCTAGGGATTTATCTTTGCTCTGCTTTGTAGGGATTATGGCTTCTAGAAAGACTATCCGAATCAACTTCATGGGTATCCTTCTCACTCAAAGAATTGGTTTCGAAATTCCACCATGCTCAGTTCATCAAAAGACATGGTTATCTACTTGATTTGGTTATCTCCTTTTGAAGAAGATATGATGCATGTCCTATTCCGCTTCTTTGATCCGAAACACCATTGCTTTACATTTCCATTATCAGTTGGTTCCTACCTTGAAGAGTTCTCTGCTACTGGGATACCTATTCTGACCAAATGCCATTCACCGGTCTAGAAAAGGTTCCTAAGTTCGAAGACATTGCATCCGCCTTACATCTTAAGCGCCGTACATTGAAGCCAATTGGGAAACTAGAAGTGGAGTTAAGGGTTTACTTTCCAAGTTCTTAATTAAGAAAGCCCGAGAATTCCTCAAAGTTATGAGTTTCCATGCATTCGAAGACATTGTGGCCTTGCTAATTTATGGTTTGGTTCTATTTCCTAACCCGGATCAATTCATAGATGTCAATGCCATCAAGTTGTTTCTTACCCGCAATCCAGTGCCTACTTTACTTGGAGATATCCTACATTCTCTCCACACTGCACTACTAAGCGACAAGGAACTCTCATGTGTTGTATACCTACTTTCAAGGTGGTTTATTTCGCACCTTCCTCCATCTTTGAAGAACGAACAAAGGTTGAGATGGTCTCAAAGATTGATGTCACTCTCTCATTCGATATCCGTTGGAGTCTTTTCTCTCAAAAGGACTTCACATTCATTGAGCGTTGTGGAGAATTCTAATGTACCACCCTTGGTATAAGGGAGGTATTACTTACAACCCTTCTTTAGCTCTACGCTTTGGTTTTGCTCAAGAGATGGTCCACATGATATGCTTCTCCAAGATATTGTGTTCGACTACAATCACGATCTCCGCATTACCGACGAAGGTTTATACATGCTTGGGGCATGGTAAAGAAGACCGATACCAAGACTTTGGGGCACCAACTCCATTCCTTGGGAACCTTACCTCAAATGGGTGCTAGCTCGAGCTCAAAACCTCATGATGCCATTCACTGCTTTACCAAAGAATGGAACCTTGCTATAGGTGACGCACTTATGTCGTTCTCCATCCCGACATGCCTACCGATTTTGAAGACTTGAAGAGATCCCGATTCAATTAAAGAAGAGAGGATACCTTGAAGCTCAATGCTATGCAAGCGAGAAGAAAGTTCTAGAGTTGACCAAGCTACTTCACGAGGAGCGAAACATCAACGCTACATCGGCACCAAGAGGAAGCGCCCATGGGAGACTTAGAGCTTTAGGATGTTTATGTTTTTATTGTTTGAACTATCTCTTGTACTTAAAAAGAAAAAGAATAATGAGAAGTACTAATAAATGTTTGTTCATTGCTTGTTTAACAAATTTAAATCTCTTAGGTCCTTGAAAACATTGCATTGCATTCGCATAAACATTGCATATCATAGCATAACATTGCATCACGTGTACATTGAGATTGGTTTTCTCATTTGCTCGCTATTTATTTTAGCAAATGGCTCTTGAACAGATCACAAAGATCTCCGTGCTCGTAATGCTGGCCCAACAATGTTCACCAACTTGGTCCAAGGCCAAGAAGATTTGAAGAAGCTCATCAACAAGAAGAAGAAGGTTGGTCTCCTCAACATGGGTAGACGCTTCAAAGGGGTCCTAAGGTGGTCAGCCAGATTGAGCTCTCTCAAGGAAGTGTCCATACCGAGGGAGTACCAAGGTGATGAAGGTGAGCAGAGCCAAAGAAAGGAGGAGAGGATCATTCTGATTATAGCCAACACTGATGAAGATGACAAGTACAAACAACTTGAAGACCGTCAATGCTGTGGAAAACTCAAGATGTCCGGCTGAATTTTGATGATCTCGAGTCTTGCTCCGGTGTTGTGATTCCTCCCAAGTTCAAAGTTCCAACTTTTGCCAAGTATGATGGCATGTCTTGCCCAAAGCTGCATTTGAAGTCCTATGTCCAAAAGATCAATCCCACACCGATGATGAAAGTTGTGGATGCACTATTTTCAAGAGAGTTTGTCCGAACCCGCTGGAATGGTACTATCACCAGAGAATGACCGTATCCGTACTTGGAGTGACTTAGCCGATGCTTTCTGCTGCATAATATGAGTACAATGTTGAATTGACACCCACTCGCATGCAACTACAAAGCATGTCTATGGGTCGTGATGAGAAGTTCAAGGAGTATGCTCGTAGTGGAGAGATCTAGCAGTAGTTCAACCACCCTTGTCCAATAGGAGTTGGTTGATATGTTTATGGAACACCGACAGCCCATTCTTCAATCATCCGATTGAAATTCTTCATCCGGATTCACCGAGTGATATTGACAAAGAGCGCATTGTCGGTATCAAGAGTGGAAGATCCATGTAGAGACATCTTCAAATGTCAAGAGATCTTTTGGTGCTAAGAAAGAAATCAATGCTGTATGGTCGAAAAGCCGAGCCAAGACCGACTGTGTTCAACTCTGGGGGGCGTTGTGATCTCCAATCCTACATCAGCACAACCTCACGAGACAACGCAGCGTAACGCGCCACGAAGACAGCTTTTAAGATCAACATGCCATTGTCGCAAGCCTTGCAACACATGTTGAAAGCAGAGTTGATTACCTTGAGGATCCTCCTCGAATGTCAACACTTCCTCTCCAAAATACAATCCTAATGCTAAGTGTGCTTACCATTCCAATAGCCCAGTGGCATGACATCGACAATTGTTGGGCTCAAGAACAAGATTCAAGATATGATTGAAGCTAAATAATTGAGTTTGATCCTCCCGCTGAGACTCCAAATGTGATCAACGCCCTATGCCTAACCATGACAAGAGTTCCAATGTCTGGTGACGATACTTATGTTTTCAACATAGATGACTTGACCATTCCTCCGATGATGTTAAGAAGAATTTGTTGTGTCGCCGTCAACCCAGATGGACACTCCGATGATTGTGCGTTCAGAAGGCTGATGATAAAATTATAAATAAGTGAAAAATGTATGATTGACAATGGTGAAGTACATCAGTCTCGATATAGTTACAAGATTCATATTGAAGATGTTAAGGTAACCGGATGGGGTGACGATTTCCCAAGACTATGCCGATGTTAACACAATAAGGATTTCCTCTGATCCTGTGCCTAGAGTGGCACCTCTCATTATCACTTCTCCAAGGCCACCCATATTCCTCGACAAAGCTATCCTTGGAATTATGGAGTGATGTTTACTATCATGGCGCAAGCAAGACCCTCGACTATTGAAGATCTTATCGAAGTTTCTATTCCCGACATTGACAACATCACCGGATCCAAGAAAGTGACCAACCGGAAGGGTATTCTCTCCAGATCTCTCCTCCAAAAGACATCGCGACTCCAGCTCGCATTCCGCCTCACTCAATATCCCCATCTAGAGGAAAGAACCAAGGACTCATCCCGCTCAACCGTACCAAAGGAAGTTATCAAGACACCTCCAAACAAGAAATGGAGGAAATTCAAGATTATCAAGAAGAGTGACTACAATGTTGTGGAACAGAGATGCCGTCCCAAGATTTCCATGCTTGCTCGCTCTTGTGCTCGAGGCTCATGCTAATGCCTTGGTGAAGTTTCAAGAATGCTCATGTGCCGCAAGACACTACCACCGATCAATTCAAGTTTGTATTGCTAGCCTGGCTGCCAACAACGGCCTAGGCTTCTCCGATGTCGATTTGACTCGCCGAAAGAACACAACAAAGCCTTGCACATCTCTCCGAATGCAAGGGCGCTACATTATCTCATGTTTTGCTGACACCGGTTCGCTTTGAATATCCTTCCAAGATCGCTTTTGATCGACTTGATGTCGAAGGGTTGGTTCGAGACCCAGGACATTATCGTGAGAGCTTTTGATGGTTCTAAGCGACAGCTTGAGAGCTCATCTCTGTAAAGTCGGTTCCCGCACTTTGATTCCACTTTTGTCATGGACATCCGTCCAGCTTATTCTTGCCTACTTGGACGCCCTTGGATACATGGGGCAGGCGCTATTACCTCTACCTTACATCAGAAACTGAAATACCCGGTGAAAGGGAAGGTTGTTATAGTATGTGGTGAAGAAGAATATATGGTCAGTCATCTACAGTCATTCCGCTATCTCGAGATGGAGGGTGAATTCTTCGAGACTCCCTGTCAAGCTTTTGAAACAATTCCCAGGGTCATGCCTGTTGACTCTCCCGTCACTCCTGAAGATGCTAAAGTTCCGCCGAGGATGGCCTCATTGAAAGATGCTCAAGCTGCTGTTGAAGAAGGTAGTTCTATTTGGGGACAGCTCCCTGATCTTCCTTTCAAATTTGACAAGACTAGTTTAGGCTTCACCATCAAGGGTCAGAAGATGATACGCCGCGAACGTGCCGGCCAACTTCCTTTCCGCATCAGCCAGAGTGGAATCCATGCTATAGAAGACGACGACAACGGCTTCGACATCGCAAGTGGATCTTCCCAACTCGATCATGGGCTCAAGAATTGGAAGATCAAGACGCCATACCAATCTCCTTTAGTCGAGTAATTGCTCTTGTTTTGTTTTGCTTTTCGTATTTCTTTATGTTTGAACAATAAACTTTGAAAGCCTAGTGCCTTGCCCGGGCATCATGGCTCGCTTAGGGTTATTATCTCGTCGTTTATGTATTTTCATTCAATAAATTTGTTGGACTTTTGCATTCAATTGTTTGTTTTCTTTCTTTACTTTATCACCCTTCAAAAGCTATGTGTTCTTACACACACCACGTGATACAACGCAGAATCACTCCGAATCTCGTTAATAACAGCTATGCTATTGCTAAATATGACTTCGATAATCCGATCTACCAAGCCAAGACGAAAGTGAGGAAGATTGTGAAGTGCCAGGAGAACTTGCCCGATCGCTACAAAGAAGAAGAGCGAGTTATACAGCCACACGAAGAGCAAGTTGAGGTTGTGAATTGGGTACCGACGAAGATGTAAAAGAGATCAAGATAGGAGCGGTCTTGAGAACAGTTAAAGAAAGGTTGGTTCAGATGCTACGAGACTATATTGAGGTTTTTGCTTGGTCATACGAAGACATGCCTGGTTTAGACATTGATATTGTGGTACACCGATTGCCGACAAAAGAAGGTTTTCTCCAAGGAAATGTAAGGTTCACGATGCGTCCCGAGATGTCGAGAAAATCAAAGCCAAGTTATGAAGCGCCAACGCCGGGTTTCTAGTTACTTCCTATCCCCTGGTTGCAAATGTGGTACCCGTACCTAAGAAGGATGGTAAAGTACGAATGTGTGTGGATTACAGAGATCTGAACAAAGCGAGTCCGAAAGACGATTTCCCACTTCCTCATATTGATGTTCGTTGACAACACCGCCAAGATAAGGTTTTCCTTCATGGATGGTTTCTCCTACAATCGATCAAAATGGCTCAAGACATGGAGAAGACTACTTTTGTTACACAAGGGGCACTTTCGCTACAAGGTTATGCCGCTCGGATCAAGAACGCAGCGCCACTTATCAGCGTGCTATGGTTACATTATTTCATGACATGATTCATCACGAGATAGAGGTCTACGACGACATAGCTCGATCACGATCAAGAAGAACATCTTGATCATTTGCGTAAACTATTTGATGATTGAAGAAGCATGATCGAGACTTAATCCTAACAAGTGCACTTTTGGAGTTAGATCCGAAAACTCCTAGGGTTTGTTGTCGCGGAAGAGGTATTGAGGTTGACCCCAAGGTTAAAGCTATTCAAGAAATGCCGACCGCACCGAGAAGGAAGTCGAGGTTTCTTGGGCCGATTAAACTACATTGCCGATTCATTGCACACCTAATCGCTACTTGTGAGCCAATCTTCAAGTTACTAAAGAAAGATCAAGTAGTGGAATGGAACGACGATTGCCGATCGCTTTTGACAAAATCAAGGAGTACCTGTAATCCTCCCATCCCGATGCCATCCGAAGGAAGACCTCTTATCATGTACTTGATGTTAGAGAACTCAATGGGTGTGTGTTGGGGCAACATGACGAGTCTGGTCGAAAAGAGCATGCAATATACTACCTTAGCAAAAGTTTACCGATCGTGAAACAAGATACTCACAAATCGAGAAAACTTGCAACGCTTTGGCTTGGCTGCTCACGACTAAGACAATATATGTTGACTCACACTACCTTATTGATTTCCAAGATGGATCCGATAAAATACATCTTTGAGAAACCAGCTCTCTCCGGAAGAATAGCAAGATGGCAAATGATCTTGACCGAATATGACATCCAAAGATACTTCTCGTAAAGCGATCAAAGGAAGTGTGGTAGCCGATCATTTGGCTCATCAAGCCGTAGATGACTATCGCCTATGCGCTCAATTTCCATGAAGATGTTTTACTAGTTACAGATTGCGAAGAACCAGGCCCAGACGAAGGACCTGAACAAGGATCCCGATGGACCATGGTCTTCGATGGAGCCTCAAACGCACTTGGCAATGACATTGGTGCCATCATTACATCCTCTACAGGCGGACATACGCCTTTCACCGCCAGATTATGTTTCAGTTGCACGAACAACATGGCCGAATACGAAGCGTGCATCATGGGTCTTAAAGCCGCTATTGACCTAAGAATCAAGTTCTTGCAAGTGTATGGAGACTCAGCTTTGGTGATCAGTCAGATTAAGGGCGAGTGGGATACGAAACATCCGAATCTCATTCCGTATCGAGAACATGTTCTAAGTTTGATCCCCTACTTCGAAGAGATTACTTTTGATCATATTCCACGAGAAGAGAATCAGTTGGCAGACGCATTAGCTACTATGTCGTCTATGTTCAAGGTCAGATGGGACAACGAGGCTCCCCAGATCATCATTGAGAGGTTCGACGAACCAACAGATTGTTGTAAGCTTGACGAGAAGAGAAACCTTGGTACTATGACGTGAAGAGGTATCTTGAGACTCAGGAATATCCCGCAGGGGCATCTGTTAATGATAAGAAGTTCATGAGAAGATTTGCATCTAAATTCTTCCTCAGTAACAACATCTTATACAAGCGCAACCACGACTTGTGCTTACTCCACTGTAGACCGAAAAGAATGCGTATCATGGAAGAGTTACACGAAGCGAATTTGGTACCCACTCCAAGGACACACTATGGCTAAGAAGATTTTGAGAACAAAGTTACTATTGGTCTACCATGGAAGCTGATTGTCACCGCTATGCTCGATCTTGTCACAAGTGCCAGATTTATGCCGACAAAGTACACGTACCTCCAGACTCTGAATGTTTTAACTTCTCCTTGGCCTTTTGCAATGTGGGGCATTTACATGATCGGAGAAATCAAGCCCACAGCTTCCAATGGACACCGTTTCATCCTTGTGGCAATTGACTATTTCACCAAGTGGGTAGAAGCAGCCTCGTATGCATCTGTTACCAAGAATGTTGTGGCTCGATTCATCAAACATAATCTTATCTGTCGGTATGGCACTCCCGAAAGGATTATCACAGATAACGGTTCCAATCTCAACAATAAGATGATCACCGAACTCTGCACGCAATTCAAGATCAAGCATCACAATTCTTCTCCATATCGGCCTAAGATGAATGGCGCAGTGGAAGCCGCCAACAAGAACATTAAGAAGATTATATGTAGATGACAGTGACGTACAAGGATTGGCATGAAATGTTACCATTCGCTCTTCATGGTTATCGCACTTCACACGAACATCAACGGCAACCCCTTCTCTTGTATATGGTATGGAAGCGCCCCACCAATCGAGGTTCGATACCTCAACCGTAGTCCTCCAGAGGCGAGTTGCGAAGTCGATTGGGTCCGACACCTCCGACCAGATTAACTTGATTGATGAGAAACGACTCGCCCATCCGCCACGGACAGATTTATCGAAACGAATGATCGAGCATTTAACAAGAAGGTCAAGCACCGAGTCTACCAAGTTGGTGATCTAGTAGTCGCATCATTCTTCCACAAGGTGATCCCAGGGCAAATGGACTCCCACTTATGAGGGACCATTTGTAGTCAAGACAGATTTTCCGTGGAGCTATGATACTTAGCACCATGGATGGTGAAGACTTCCCACACCCTGTGAACGCAGACATAGTCAAAAAATACTACGCATAGAATAGACCCGCTAGGTCGACGAACCTAGGCAAAATAAGGGCATCCTGGCGAACCAAAAGGTTCGGGCAAAATTAAGGATATATACAAAACATGTACACCCGGCAAGTCGAAAACCTGAAAAGGCGGCTTGGGCAAAAAAGGGTATCCCGGTAGACCAAAACCCGAAAGGGCTTAGGCAAAAGTTAGATTTAAGCATACGACTATGTCTCTTCCACATCACCGCCTGCACTACTATCAAGATTCAAGATTCAAATGGCAAAGATCGCCTACTCACTTTCTCGACAAAAGGAGATGAGATAGTCGAAATATATGAGTACTAGCATAGTTGGAACTTAACGAGATTGTTTCCGCATAGCTTTTTAACTTTCTTGTGTACAAACTACTTGGCCATACGCCACCTTTCAAATAAACGCAAACTTCTTTCTCTTTACAATTTTTATTGTTGTCGTTTGCAATAAGTCCAACGTTTGCTTTGAATGACTATACGCATTTGACAATAAGAATCTAATCACAAACATACGAAAAGTGAACATGCAAAAGTACTTACTACAGGCTCCAGGAATTGAGATGACGACGAAAGTCACCAAATGGTCCCCACAGAGCATGATCCCCACAAAGGTGTCACTCACCACAAACCTCCCCAGCGGAGTATGTGTTAATCCACAAGCAGTGATTCCACTCAACCGAGCAACGTTACATCAGTCTCCAAGCAGTAACACTTCATCCCCCGCGGATATTTCTCAATCCTCTCCCTTCTCCCCGGCAGCAGTATCCAGACTCAAAACTTGGTCAGATATGCATCGGAGGAAACATACACCTTTTATTCCCCAGCCTGAGATTACAACGGACTCCAAACTCTTCTAGCCCGGTCTCTCAACAACTATCAAATACCCTCCAGCGAGATCTACACTCGGAATCCCCAGTAGAGCATCTCCTAAATTTCCTCAGCAAGATCTACATACAAGGTCCCCAACAGATTGCCTCCCAGACTCTCCTCAGTAGGGTCTATGAGATCTCCAACAACGAGCTTCTCAATCTCTATCTTCCTCAACAGTATCTAGGCCCAGGACTTGGTCAGATAGTGCATCGGAGGAATCCCGGATATCTTTCTCCTCCTTCAAGAGCGGGGTTTCCATCTACACAATTCCCCAAACAGGAGTCAGAAATCTTCAAACAAAGCATCCGCATCTTCTTCAAGATGGATATGTTTTGAAATATCACAACATTCATCATCCATACATTTCTCATAAAATCATACTTCATGCATATGTCATTCATATACACTGCCATGCATCATACTTTGCATAAAACTAACGAATGTTCTATCAAAGTTTCTCTTGTTTTCCCAAAACAGGTAACAGTCGCTTCTGACGCGAACAGGTCCAGGATTAAGCCCCGAATCGACGGGAAAACTATCCGAAAGACCGCCTTTGGTTGTCCTCCGACGACTGGTCCAGGATTAAGCCCCGAACCGACGGGAAAACTATCTGAAAGACCACACTTGGTTGTCCTCCGACGACTAGTCCAGGATTAAGCCCCGAACCGACGGGAAAACTATCCGAAAGACCTCCTCTGGTTATCCTCCGATAACAGGCAATGGATCAACACCCGATGCACAACAGGGAAGCTATCCACATTTTCGCCAACTACAATTTCCCTCAGAGTAATCAGCACAAAGATTTATTCTGACCCCTTCTTATTATCAACAGCAACTACAGAGTCTGGCGTACGACTCAGTTGCCCTGGATGGCATCTTAAGCCCATCTCCGACTACTTATCAACATCTCTTCACTTTCAGAATGCTGCATATATGGTTAAAAATCAATACAAACCAACAACATTATTCAAAATGAATACAAAGTCTAACGTACGACTCCCTTCGGATGGCATCTTAAGCCCATCTCCTCTCCGTTCCAAGAACATCTACAGAGTCTAACATACGACTCGCTCCCCAGCATCGACCTTTCCAGATGGCATCTTAAGCCCATCTCCGCCTCCTATTAACAACCTAGAGTCTAGCGTACGACTCGTTCCCCGGCGAAGCCTCCAACTTCACCGAATGGCATCTGTAAGCCCATTCCCGCATCATCCACCAACAGCGAGTGCAAATTTTCAGGTGTACTCGGTGTTCAATCATCTTCTACCTCCAGGTCACGAAAGACAAGCGTGTCAATCTAACCCTCCAGACAAGAAGATTGAACAGGGCATCATACCCAAAATTTGCCCTCCATCTATTCAAAAGATTTCATACATCCCTACTCAAGGATTCCTCAAGGTTGATCGACAAACTCTCTCCTAGACAATCCACCCAAACTAGGGTTTGGTATCTCTCAAGTCAAGGTGGATTTCCAACATCTCCAAAGGCCTCCATGCCTCCTCATATGCTTCAAAGATTCTCCATGTCATATTTCAAGCCTCAGAAGTCAAGTTTCCTCAGACAATTGCTCAGATGGTTGAAAATCAGTTGTATTGGACAAAAAGTCAACTGTGGTCAACATACAGTCAAAACTTCTGATTTTTGGTCAACATCCTCATTTTGAAGTTACATTCATCATTTGATCAAGGGTTGATCATGATTCATCAAGAAAACTCAAGATTTGCTCAAAAGTCAAACTTTCTAAATTAGGGTTTCTAGATGAAAAGTCAACTGAACTTTGACTGATCATAACTTTCTCATACTTTCTCAGAAATTTTTCCACCACCTCTTGTTTTGAAGGAAATTCAATTCTCTACAACTTCATGTCTCACAAGAATGTCCAAAAAATGCTTCATTTGAGAGGTATAGCTCAAAACATTACAGGTCATTTTCAAAGTCAACAAAAAGTCAACTTTTTGTTTTGAAGATATATTGAGCATGGTAACTCCAATTGAGATGAGACCAAAGACATTGTTTAGAGGACTCTTAGAGCTTTCCAAAAAGTCCAAGAACACTCAAAATGTGGAAAATTGAGCAAGTTACACCATTCACAAGTTGGGCAATTTTGGAAGAATGCACAAAGAGATACTTCAAAAATCAAATCTTTGCAAATGGGCCTATTTTTCTTCATCCTAACTTGTTCCTCATGCAATTAGGAATATCCAAGCCCAATGCCACGAATTTTTGATTTATTTTTCTATTTAATTTGTAATTTATTTATTTAAATGCAAATTAAATCTTAAAATAAATTATAAAATCAAAATTAATTGAAGATTGATTTTATTGCTTTCTTGTGATCCAATCAACCCATAAATGCCAGAATTTCGAAATTAGATCAAATTTGGCAAGATTGGATTGAAATTGGACAAAATTTGAAAATTTGATTTCATGAGAATATCAAAATTTGATTTCCATTGAATGTTGATCAATTCTTTCCAAAAAACCATTCCAAATCCATCCAGTATAAATATATGATGCATACCTATCAAGAGAGGACGAAAAAATTGGCTCAGAAACCCTAATCCAAACTCAAAGAAATCGTATTCTTGAAGCAACTAGCAATCCTAGTTCCAGCCATCCACAGCCAATTTTGAGCATTCCATCTTGTTCCTTGTGCCATTCAGAATCGATCCAGATACTTACTTCATCAAAAACCATCCAGAAACAAGAGATTCGAATCCGGTTTGTTCATACTTTTTTCAAAATCGTGTTTCATTATTCATGCATTATTAACAAGTTTTGATGTTTGTTTCATGCTTAGAACAAAGTTTGCAAGCGATCTGGGCAGGTTAATTGCATTTCCATGGCCTGAAACGTAATATGCCATAACTAGGGTTCTTGAGCTCGATTTAGGGCTTGGCTTATTAGGAAAAATTGGACCACGAGACTAGTACCAATGCATTCGGAATGACACCCTGAATCGAACCATGGCTTTAGAATTAATTTATATTATGTGTGCTTGATTTTTGAATTAGCCAGGGTTGTAGCGTCGAACAATGGCCGACGCTGAGTTTTTAAAAATTCAAATTGGAGAAGACGAAGTCTGGCGCGAGTTCGTGGCAATAGGAGGACGACGCGTGCTTGTATTTCACTCGTTCCAGTTTTCAAACACGGATGCACACATGGCGTAGCGGTCAGAGTGAAGGATCTCAAGGTTTGAAGGCCAGGACGCGAGTTCGAACCATGCCAAGGCTAACTCTGGTTTCTTTTTTACAAAACTCATTATTTTCCATATTTTTTCATATTTTTCAATATTTTGCACTATTTTAATTATTTTCATATTTTTTATTCTGTATTAAAAAATCACCAAAAACATTTTTTCTTTTTACATTATTTTTCTAAAAACCTTTATTTAATTTAATAAATTAAAAAATATAATTTTTGCATGCATATTTATTTTATTTTTATTTTAGCATTTAAATCATTATAAATTGCATTTTAATTATTAAATCTTTTCCAAAAATTCCAAAAAAATTATTATAGCTTATTTATCTTATTTCCAGCATGTATTAATTTTTCCATATTAAAATTTGCATTTTTCTAACATTTTTCCCTTGTTCGATTCATATTGCATTTTCCGATTTCTTTTGTTTCACTGGTTGATCCGATTCCGATTCTTCCGTTTTATTTTACTTTTCAATAATGTAATTGCATATGGGTTGTAATAGTTTAATTTAGGACTTTTACTTTCCGCACTAATTATGTATCTCGCAAAGCCATGTAATAGCGTAGGTTTATCTTTCCGCATTTTACATTCCGCATTTTACTTTCCGCACCCTTATCAATCTGTTAGTAACTAGGCGTATGGCAAGATAATAATTGGACATAGCTCACACTAATCTTCAAGATAAAATATCTGAATTTGACACACTTCTCTCACACACGCCCCTTAGGGTAATTCTCTCGATGCCTTCGATTCAAAATGGTCATGTCCCTCGAACGTAGAGGTATTCTAGCACCGTTGCCTTCCAAACAAATCATCATAGTCCCTTCGATACAAAGACCATAAGACCCACGATGTCGCCTCGAATACATGATCTTGACCTCGATTGTCGCCACGAAAATGATGATAGTCCCTTCGATATGTGCTAGGATACTTCCTACAGTTGCTTTCTATGACCATCCGATGTCCCTTCGAATGTCCCGCTTACATCCAACGAATGGAGCTACCTACTAACTAATGGTATGGCTAGCGCTATTCTAAAGGAACGAAGTACAAAACGACCAATTCGAGTGGGTAAATAAGTCTTTTAGTTGCTTGCTCTATCAAATGCTTTTCACACCACACACTTTTCAAAGTTCAAATTCTTTTCAAAACAAACAAACATTTCCGAACACTTTGTATACACTCCTACATGAGTCATTACAAAGTCAAAGCGAAATGCCTTTTCAAAACATTTTGTCAAACACACGAAAGCAAATTTTAAAAAGTGATCTAGAGCAACTAAGAGCCCGTAGAATAAATCATGGATGGAAAGGGTGCTAATACCTTCCCTTTTCATAACCATTCTCCCGAACTCGTAATCTAACGAAGGTCTTTTTCATTACTTTTACCTTCCCTTAATTGGATAAAAATAAAAGTCGGTGGCGACTCTTGCTATCCGCACATTTGGATACAAAAATCCTACAAAGTCAGTTCACCGTATCACAAACGGACTTTAACTTTTCGGGAAGCGACGTCTTCGCCGAAGGTGACGAGGAGCTCGGCGTATCTCCAAGGTCGGGAGGTGGAGCCATTGAACCCCTGTAGGTCAGATCCCACGTATGGTGATAGATGGGATTCGTCGAGCTGTAGAGTCCGAAAGAGACGAGTATACATCACGTCAACCGAGCTACCTTCGTCGACGAGAATCCGGTGTACTTCGAAATTCACCATCCTTGCTTTGATAAGGAGGGGAATGTGGGCGTTGGGCGCTCCCCTGGGCAACTCCTCCAAGTAGAAGGTGATTGGCTCAGATCTGCCGCGGAACTGTTCGAGAGAGACCTCGTTGACTGTTGCTTTTTCAATCAGTTCCTCGAATTTCCTCTTGGCCGAATTGATGGACAACTGAGCATCACCACCGCCAGAGATGACCATGGTTGCGGGAAATCCCTCCCATCGACTGTGGGTAAATGGGGGGGGGGAGTCCTCTTCCACGTTTGTGGGGGCATAGAAGTCTTCTGGCCTGGTTACCGAGTAGGCTATTTGATAAGGGCCGGAATCCCCCTGTGGTCGGGCCTCTTCCTCAACCTCCTTGTTCTCCCGGGAACCTCGAGATGTCTCGGGCTTCTTATACTGCCCGAGCCTTCCGCCTTTGATTAACGTTTCGATGGCGTCCTTGAGATGTGTTAGTGTTTTTAAGTTGGTATTATGTTTGGTAAAACTAGGCTTTAGCAATGTCATGATGGATGTCATGACATTCAGAGATTGAAGATAAATCCTACCTGCTAAGGATGTTAAAAGACATTTCGAATCGGAAGCTAAAGTCGTGTTGGAAATTTAGAACAGACTGATGTCATAAGGATGTTATGACATTCAGTGACATTCTGCTCGCAGAATCTGTTTGTTCTGAGATTTTTCGGAAGTTTGTTGAGTCGCTAAATATTGTTTTTCTATTATTAGAAAGCATGCTCACGTGGCTGCTAGGTTAAACTTAATTAAACCTAAATTGGTTGTTGAAAAGACCATGTTTTTAGGATTAAATTAAGTGAACCCTAGCTATCTTTATGGAAGCCCAAAACCGAAGTTTCAGGACTGCTTCTATAAAAGGAAAAGAACCCTTATCGCTGCACGCCTTTGAATGTATTGAAGAGATAGCAGCTTGTGTTTGTGTACTGTTAGGATTTGTAACAGTTGGTATTGTGTAATTCTAGTTTCTCTTGTGAGCCAAGCAACTATCAATTGATAAGTGCATTGGACTAGGATTTGCTGTAAGGGTAGTTTATCACTCAAAGCTTTAAAGCACGAGTGTTTGTCTCTTGATTGAAGCTTTGAAGCAAGATCAAGATATTTTATTGAAGTGTGTCTTCACAATTCAATTAGTCAATAGGTTGATATCACTGCTGTGATTGAGGGGAGTGAACTCATATCTAAGTAGGACTTAGGTAAAGGGTCATTGGGTAGTGATTAAGTGAGAAGGTCACAACCGGTGTGTTGTAGGGTCTTCGAATTGATCTGCTAATAGTGAACTTTCTCCGGCTTGGTAGCCCCGGATGTAGGTTTGTTGAACCGAACTGGTGAACAACTTATTGTGTTATTTGCTACTATGCATCGTGTGAATTGCTAACATAGTGTCAGATACTGTGTCATAACATTCTCTGTGACATCAAGTATCTGCTGCCAGGAATTTCAATTGGCATCAGAGCAGGCACCCTGCTTGTTATTTCTGGGTGAGATCTAGGGATAATAGTTTCTGGCGTAATGGATAAAGAAGGAGGATTTGGAGGAAGACCACCTATTCTGGATGGGTCTAATTATGATTACTGGAAGCCTCGTATGGTTGCCTTCTTAAGGTCAGTGGACATTAAAGCTTGGAGAGCTGCTGATAAAGGATGGAAACATCCCACCAAGCTTGAGAAAGATGGCACTACTGTCTTGAAACCTGAGGAGGAATGGAGCAAAGAGGAAGAAGAGCTAGCTCTTGGGAACTCTAAAGCATTGAATGCTTTGTTCAATGGTATTGACAGGAATATCTTCAGACTGGTTCATCAATGTGAGCTGGCCAAGGATGTTTGAGACACTCTCAGAACTACTCATGAGGGAACATCCAAGGTGAAGATGTCAAGACTTCAGATGCTCACTACCAAATTTGAGAATTTGAAGATGAAGGAAGATGAGAATATTCATGAATTTCACATGAATATTTTGGAAATTGCCAATGCCTCAGGAGCGCTTGGTGAAAAGATGTCTGAAGAGAAGTGGTGAGAAAGATTCTCGATCCTTGCCTAAGAGATTTGCAATGAAAGTCACCGCAATAGAAGAGGCTCAAGACATCAAGACCTTGAAGGTTGAAGAAATTATTGGATCCCTTATGACTTTTGAGATGGGAATCGGTGAAACTGTGACAAGAAAAACAAGAGCATAGCACTTCTATCCAACATCAAGAAGGATGCAAGGTGGAAGATGAAGAGAAGATATCCAAGCTATTGCCATGCTTGGAAGACAGTTCAACAAACCGATCAGAAGATTGATCCAAAGTCAAGGTCAAATGTCAAGGACATTCCATCGACATTAACAGATCTTATGACTCAAAGAAGATCCAAGTCGAGGAAAAAGGAAGTCAAGACAAGAAAGTCCAATGTCATGAATGTGAAGGATTTGGACATATTAGAGTCGAATGTCCTACCTTTCTAAAGAAACAAAAGAAAGGGATGGTCGTCACTTGGTCCGATGGTGATTCAGAAGTGAATCGAGGAAGAAGGTGCCAAACTTGTCACTACTCTCTAGTGTACAACTCGATATGGATTCTAGTGATGAGGAAGTGACATTTAAAGAGCTTCTTGAAAACTACAGGAAGTCATATAAAAATGGTGAAGCATGTCGTGAATGAGGAGCGTAAAAGCGATTGAGAAGTTGGAAGTCGAGAATGTGAAGTTGAAGGAGAAAGAGGAAAACACAACCACCGTAAATCACCTCAATAGTGATATTGTTATGTGAATTCCAAACTTGATTAGATGTCTAAATCATCAAAATGTTGACATCCGCATCGATAAGTTGGAAGAAATTCTTCACTTGACGAATGCGAAATAAGCATGGTCTAGGATATGTGGTGAAAAGCAACCTGGTGACATTAAGAAGAAGAGACATAGGAAAACAATGTCAAAGCGGTGTCACAACCCAAAACAGAAATGTGTCTCGACTCAGCTATGTGGACGCAAAGAGATTTGCAAATAACCGTGAATGGAACAAACACGGAAGTCAATGACAAAGAAGATGTCATACCACAAGCCGAACAGTCTGCCAGGGGTATATGAAGACTAAGAAGTTTGTCTATAACAAAAGGAAGAACAGACCTAATAGACCAATGTCAAAGCAGATGTCACAACATTGGGTGCCACATCAAAATCATAGAAACATGAACAAAAGGTTTCAAAGATGGAGGTGTCATTATTGTGGAAGGTTTGGTCACATAAAATCTTTTTGCTACAGGCTACATGGATATCCTAATCAAGGATCATATGTGAAGCCTAAAACCAACAGGGTATCATACTCTCAACAGTGGAAGAAGAAGACTGTTGCTCTGGTAGCTAACACTTCCCTTAGTATGTCTACCAAGCAAGATTGGTACTTTGACAGTGGCTGTTCCAATCACATGACTGGAAACAAGAATCTTCTCAATAATGTTAAGCATCACTCTACCAGCTTTGTTACTTTTGGAGATGGAGCCAAAGGGGAAATCAAAGGTATTGGAAACTCAAACTGGTCTGGAGTTCCAAGCCTAAATGGAGTATTGCTTGTAAAAGGTTTGACTGCAAATCTCATTAGCATAAGTCAGCTATGTGATATGGGATTCACAGTCAGCTTCACTAAGTTTGAATGTAATGTAATCAATGGTGATCAAGTAGTGATGATGAGAGGAGTCAGATCAAAGGACAACTGCTACAAGTGGGAATCTGAGAGCACCACTCTGTCCTCTATGAGTGTCATAGACAAAGATGAAGAGGAAGTAGAGTTGTGGCAGCAAGTATCTGGTCATCTACACCTCAGAGGAATGAAGAGGTTCAGTTCCATAGGGGGAGTCAAAAGGATACCAAGATTGTTCATAGACAAAAGGAAAATCTGTGATAAGTATGAGGTTGAACAGGAAGTCAGAATGACACTCTCAATGTCTAGACATCTGGCCACTTGTAAGGTACTGAAGCAAAGTACTAGGATCTGGCATGAAAGGATAACCAAGTGCCTTATTGTCAAAAGATACATGAGAGGAGTCTTGAATGAAACCCCTTCAGTCAGAAGAAAAAAGATCATGGTGGCCTTCATCTATGTCAATAACATAGTATCTGAAGGAATGTCAGACACATTGATGGAAGGCTCAACACTTCCTTCACAGAGCAAGTATGCAAGGAATTGTGTCAAGAAGTTTGCACTGAATAATGGCAGTTACTCTAGGACTCTTACCTCTTCACATTTGAAGCTGTCCAAGAAATCCAGTGGAGAAAGGGTTGTTCAAAGCTTTAGTAAAAGTCCTGTTGATGGATGTTCCTGCTTAAGAAACAGTCTCATGTTTTGGATCAGCAAGAAACAAAACTGTCTAACCTTATACAAGGTTGAAGTTGATCACATAGCAGCTGGTAGCAATTGTTCTCAGATGATCTGGATGAAGCAGATGCTGACTGAATACAATGTCATACAGGATGTCATGACATTGTACTGGGACATTTTTACTAAAGTGCTTGAGACTAGCCAGTTTGAAATGTTAAGGGGCAAGTTGGGTAATTGTCCAAATGAGGAATTGTAGCAATTAATCTTGCCTACAACAAGGGATGAAAGGGAGTGTCTGTTTCAAATTTTGTTTAAAAGGTTATTTAGGTATTTTCCTCCTTATTTTAAGAAGTCCAAGAATAAGAAGAGACATCCTCATATAATAGTTTCTTCTTTTGAAAGTAGTACCATCCTTTCTTCTCTCAAAAGAAACCTTGAAACCCTTTGCTATTTTCGCTTTCATCCTCTCAACAACCATCAGTGAAAAATGTCTTCATCACCTCATCATCTCAAGAATCGGGATCTCCATCTCTCCCATGGAAATTAGAGCAAATCAAGCCATGTAAGTCAAGCTCAGAGTGACACCACTGTACAATGGCCACTAACCCGAAAAGGTCAAGAAGTTACGCACAAGAAACGCAAGAAGGGCACAAATATCTCCTTCGTAAGACCTCGCACCATCATCCTCTGCTTCCCAACTAGTAAATAGAAGGATCTAGGTGCATGAGGCCATAGCTAGGATAGTGTCCGATATCCTAAATGAGAATAAGTCCAGGCTCGGATTTCAGTTCGATCATAAGTCCGCTAGCCCTAGCCTAGCAGTTGATCCAGATGTCAATGAGAATGTCAAGACATCTGGTGATGATGTTGATTCCCCAGTGAAAAATGATGTAAATCCTTCTGCTCCAGCTCCTGAAGGATGTAAAGATGATAATGTAATTGAATCTCCTGCTGCAAATGTGAATGAGATTTCTGATGAGGTTCTTGAGAAATCTTCAGATCATAGTGGCTCTGATAAATCTCCTGCTGCCTCTACTGACAATGTATCTGATGGCATTCTTAAAGATACTCCTGAGAAGAACACCAATCAGAATATGGTTTCTCAAGTCATCAATCTAGATGAGGACCTCTATGATAATGACCTCATAGCCAAGGTTAATCCCAGCATTGCTAGAAGGGTAATGAATAGGAAAGGGAAGAAAAGTGCTGCTCAAAGCCCTGTTCAGGAGAAGGTTTCTAAAGTTTCTCATAGGTCTCCTAAGGCTGGGAACAAGACTGTTGATGAAACTGGTAAAGAGAAGGCTAAAAATTCCAAAGGGAAGAATAAGATGAAGAGTACAAGTGGTTCATCTAAGGCAAAGAGCACCTCAATGGTGAAGAAGAGGAAGGCACCTGAGCCATTAGAACATGATGATTCTGACCTTGATGTTACAGAGAATGTCTCTGACATTCACTCAAGAAAGAGGCTGTCTCTTGGGAAATTGCCTATTGTCCCTGAAGTGGCAATTGACAACATTTCCTTCCACCACCCTGAGAGTGCTAGCAGGTGAAAGTATGTGTGTCTGAAAAGAATTTCTCTAGAAAGAGAATTGAACAAAAGTGCCCTTGAATGCAAAGATGTTATGGAGCTGATCAAGGAAGCTGGACTGATGAAAACTGTGGTCAAGTTTTCTAATTGTTATGATGCTTTGGTGAAAGAGTTCATTGTGAACCTGACAGGTGGCTGTGCTGATGGAAGATCAGCAAATTTCAAGACTGTGTATGTTAGAGGGAGAAAAGTGAAGTTTTCCCCAAGTATCATCAACAAGTATTTGGGAAGATCAGATGATGCTCAACCTGAGCTTGAAGAAACAGATAATCAAGTGTGCCAAACAATTACTGCCAAGCAAGTAAAACATTGGCCTATGAAAGGAAAGCTTTCTGCTAGCAAATTAAGTGTCAAATTTGCTATCTTACACAAGATTGGTGCAGCCAACTGGGTTCCCACAAATCATAAGTCCACCATCTCCATTGGTCTGGACAGATTTATCTATGCTGTTGGCACTAAGACAAAGTTTGACTATGGCACTTATATCTTCGAGCATACCCTTAAACACGCTGAGAGTTATGCAATTAAGGGACCAATAGCCTTTCCCTCCCTCTTGTGTGGTATTATAACTGATCAATACCGACATTCGGGAAAGAGATTCATCGAAGAGAACTCCACCCTTGGCTTCCACTACAAGTTATTTCAAGGGAAGCATGTTCCTGACTTTGTCATGACAACAGCTGAGACATCAAATGTCAAAACCAATTCTCAGCAGGCAGATGTCATAGCTGTACTAAAGGAGACCTGTAGGGAACTTGAGGCAAGGAAACAGATCCTTGAAGCTCTGATCTCTACTCTTGAAAAAGGAAAAGACACAGAGGTTGAGGAAGAAAGGCTTGATGGTGATACCTCTGCTCATATGGAGGAAGATGATGTTGTCGACCAAGAAGTTGCGACAAAGAAGGCTCAAGATGTGATTTTCACGTTCTTCCGAGAAGAAAGCACTGAAGCTGCCTGTTGCCTCTAATGTTATTCTCACAATTGTTTTCTGCTCCTGCTTTTTGTATTTTCCCATTTGTTTTTTGATGATTGTAAACATTGTACCAGATGTGTATCCCTGTATACCAATGCTGGTACTTAATTATTTGGTATACTTGTTTTGGTACTGTTTGATTAAAAGTTTGGGGAACTTGTATTGTTTCCTTTGGCCCTTTATGGCTAAAAAGGGGGAGAAGAACTCTTGTGTAATGAGTATGGGACTTTGGGAAGTGTATCTCGGGAATTGTATGGCCGAAATTTTATGGTCTGCTTTAAATTTTGTATATGGGGCAATTGTGGGAATTGTGGATTTTGTATGGGTAGAATTTATCTTCTCTAAGTTCTAGTTACTTAAAGCTTAGGAAAGCTTATAACTAGTTTATTGTCTTCTGCTGCATAGGTTCTCTGATGTGTTAGGTAGTTTTAGCCAAAATGTGCCAAAGGGGGAGTTTGTTAGTGTTTTTAAGTTGGCATTATGTTTGGTAAAACTAGGCTTTAGCAATGTCATGATGTATGTCATGACATTCAGAGATTGAAGATAAATCCTACCGCTAAGGATGTTAAAAGACATTTTAACCGGAAGCTAAAGTCATTTGAAATTCAGAGAACAGATGATGTCATAAGATGTTATGACATTCGACATTCTGTCGAACTGCTTGTTCCTGAGATTTTTCGAAGTTTGTTGAGTCTAAATATTGTTTTTCCGTTATTAGAAAGCATGCTCACGTGGTGATAGGTTAAACTTAATTAAACCTAAATTGGTTGTTGAAAAGACCATGTTTTTAGGATTAAATTAAGTGAACCCTAGCTATCTTTATGGAAGCCCAAAACCGAAGTTTCAGGACTGCTTCTATAAAAGGAAAAGAACCCTTATCTTGCTACGCCCTTTGAATGTATTGAAGAGATAGCTTGTGTTTGTACTGTTAGGATTTGTAACAGTTGGTATTGTGTAATTCTAGTTTCTCTTGTGAGCCAAGCAACTATCAATTGATAAGTGCATTGGACTAGGATTTGCTGTAAGGGTAGTTTATCACTCAAAGCTTTAAAGCACGAGTGTTTGTCTCTTGATTGAAGCTTTGAAGCAAGATCAAGATATTTTATTGAAGTGTGTCTTCACAATTCAATTAGTCAATAGGTTGATATCACCGTGATTGAGGGGGAGTGAGTAGGAACTCATATCTAAGTAGGACTTAGGTAAAAGGGACATTGGGTAGTGATTAAGTGAGAAGGCTGTCAACTAGTGTGTTGGCTGTAGGGTCTTCGAATTGATACTGCTAATAGTGAACTTTCTCCCTGGCTTGGTAGCCCCCAGATGTAGGTTTGTTGAACCGAACTGGGTGAACAACTTATTGTGTTATTTATCAGATTTATCGTGAATTGCTAACATAGTGTCAGATACTGTGTCATAACATTCTCTGTGACATCAAGTATCTGCTGCCAGGAATTTCAAGATGGACGCAATCCTCGGTCAGGTGGCCATGGCTCTGATCGTATTGATGACTTGGTTCCTGGTCGCTTTGCGGAGTGGGCTTGGCCTAACCCGCTGTCCTGAATCGTGGCCGAGCATTCGCCAGATCCGCCGCGGACGCCGCCGCAGGTGTAGTCGGTGAAACGTCCAGCGGGGCCTCGCTGGTCTCGGGGCTCCCGAGGTCTGTCCTCCCTCCGTTTGTCATCAGGGCGGTGAGATGACCCTGCTTCTGGATGTCGGCCATCTTGATGTCGCGTGGAGTTGGCCGAACCGCGACTCCTTGAGTCTCGTGCGCGGTTGGCCGACTCATTCTCCTCATAGGTTATATAAGCTCGTGCTTTGTCAAGGTGCGCGTCGAAAGTGGCCGGAGGTTCAATGCCGACAGCCTTTCTGAAATCGGTGCCGGGGAGTAGTCCCCTCTCCAGCAGGTAACGCTTCATCTGGTCGTCGCAGAGAACCTGAATGACTTCCCTGTTGAAGCAGTCGATGTACACCCGGAGTGTCTCATCGCTCTTCTGGATGATAGCCTCGAGGGAGGCCTCGGTCTTCGGGTGCCTGCGGGAGGCGGTGAAAGTGCTCGTGAACTGGGTCTTCAGTTCCCTCCAGGAGTGTATGAACCTCGGGGGCAAGCTTTTGTACCAGTCCATTGCTGTTTTCTAGAGAGTGGTGGGAAACAACCTGCATTTGATCGGTCCACCGACGTTGAGGTACTGGAGCATGGCCTCGAACTCGTCGATGTGGTCGATAGGGTCATCTACCCCGTCATAGCTAGTGAGATGAGGGGGCTTTTCCATTCCCCGGGGAATTGGTGCCTCCATAATGTTGGCGGACAAGGGGCCGCAGGGGTCTTCCTCGTCGCTACGGTTGGGAGAACGCGAGCGGGATCGGCGGTGATGATGCCTTGTTGAAGGTTCTTCAGTGCGGGGATGTCTGCTCCGCGCTCTCGTCTGGGAGGCGAACAAGCTCGCTTCTTGGGTTGTTCTAGAGGTTTCCGCTTGGTTACGGCTCCTCTGCCTTTAGAGCGGCGCGTCGGGCTGCGAGTATTGTCCCTTCTGGTCCTCCGCGGGGGAGTTCAGGAGCGATGCCTTCTAGGGGACGGCGACCAAGAATCAGGGCGCCGATGTCTTTGAGGTGATCGCTGGGAAGCTTCCAGCACGTGGAGACGCTCCCCCTGGGTGAACAACATGAGGTTGGTCTGGTTGATGGCCGCGAATAAAGAAGCGACGGTTGGGCCAGCGTCGGGGGGTGCTTGTACCTCTTGGAAAACTGCAGGTTCGGCGGCCCGACGACGGTGGACTTCGCCTCTACGCTCATCTCCTCGGTGAGATCCAGTTGAAGAAGAGGCAGTGTGCCCATCTCGGGGATCTGACTCGGGGAAAACCGTGTGGTTTGGGTCGGCCAGATCGTCGAGGAGGGTATTCTCAACGTTGGTTGCAGGGTCGGTCATGACAAATAGAGTTTGATTTGCTTTGATCTTCGGACTGGAAGAAGACGGGGAAGTAAGTTTCCCACATACGGTGCCACTGATCGTACCTGATCAGAAGGTGTCACGGCCCAGTCTACAACTGTGCGGTTGAAGGACAAGGGGGGTACCTGCAAGACACTCCGATGCCAAAGTGAGAAAAGGCAAGAGGAAGCAAGTAGAAGTGAAAATGAATGAAAATACCTGGCCCTCTCAAGTGAGAGGGTATTTATAGCCCTCAGCGATGGGCCAAGGTCCAGTTAGTGGGTGGTGATCCAAGCCCACTAACGGACTGCCAGGGCTTGCGTGTGCAT
This sequence comes from Vicia sativa, assembly GCA_021764765.1. Classification (NCBI taxonomy): domain Eukaryota; kingdom Viridiplantae; phylum Streptophyta; class Magnoliopsida; order Fabales; family Fabaceae; genus Vicia; species Vicia sativa. Next base: position 197,819,197 of record CM038794.1, read on the forward strand.
GGAGGCCAACACGTGGCCTCCTCCCTGGATTGTCGCTCAGGGAAATTCAGGTTTACTCTGGGATTTCCGGAGGGCAAATGGCGGTTGAGATGGTGGAACCTTGATCCGACATTCTCGGGGGGCACGTGGCAGTCAAACGACCGTTGGCCACGTGGCCCTCGCGTAAGTGACGTAAACTGTCCTCTTTATGGGCAACTGGGCCTTAGTTCTGCCTGCAAGATTGAACCCCTATAACTGTGGGTCAAATGTTGGGTCAGTCCAGAACAAATATTTCCTAAAGATTAATGCATTTATGATTTAGTGCAAAATGGAAACGTATAAATAAATGAGCATTGCTATTTTGACATTCAATTTACACCAATACATACATGGTATATATTATTCAATGTATTTGTATAGAGAATAATATTTTTTTAAAATATTATTTTGTAACACAAATATAAATTTGTATATTTAACCAATTTTACAATTATATTAACCACAAAAATGTGCGTCATTAATCCATTATTTTACTTATAATTTATTAATTATTTTTATTATTTTATTAATCAATAAAATATTAATTATGTTCTGAAGTAAATTTTAAATGTATTAACTAATTTTTATATTTTATTAATTATTTTTATTTTATTAATTAATATTTTTTTATGTTTGAAGATTTATTAATCAAACATTCAATGAATATGTTTACTTTTCCAACTAGTAACAAACCCGTGCGATTTCGCACGGGTTCCGGTACGGGACGCGTATTTATATTTTAATAAAAAAATATTTGATTACTCGTAAAAAAAACAATTGAATTTATAATTAATAAAAAAAAATATTTTGATCAGCAACTTCATCTTTCCGTTAATAATTAATATTTTAATAAATAATTTCATGTTCCCGTGCACAAATATTATTTTTGCTTAGGTATCGTTATCAAAAATATTAGGATCAAAAATAAGTTTTCGTATATAAATATATTTAAATCAATAATATATTTTTTCCCGTATACAAATATTATTTTAAATAGAAGATTAAAATAGAAAGAAAAAAAATTTAGATCAATAATATATTTTTTCGTATATAAAAATTATTTAGATCAATAATAAATTTTTTCTCATATACCATTTTTGAATTATAAATAATTGGGTCATAAATACCATTTTCTTAAATAAAAATAATTAGATCAATAATAGATTTTCCCTTGATATAATCATTATTTTTCTTTAAGTATCGTTTATAAAAATATGTGGATCAATAATAAATTTTCGTATATAAAAATATATAGATCAATAATCAATTATTTACCGTATACCATTTTTGAAAAAAAATATTTGAATCCTAAATACTGTTTTTATTATATAAAAATATTTATACCAATAATATATTTTTAGGGTCTATAAATATTATTTTTCTTTAGGTATCATTTACAAAAATATATTGATCAATAGTAAATTATCTTATAAAAAGATATTTAGATTATTAATATATTTTTCCGGTACATCAGTTTTGAATAAAAAATATTTGAATCATAAATACAATTTTTATATATAAAAATATTCAGACCAATAATAGATTTTATCCCCCACAAATATTATTTTTATTTGTTTATGTATCTTTACAAAATATATGGATCAATAGTAAATTTTTAATTTAAAAATATTGAGATCAATAATATATTTTTCTCGTATATCGTATTTGAATAAAAAATATTTGAATCATAAATGTTGTTATCGTATATAAAACTATTTAGATCAATATTAAAATTTTCTCATATATAAATATTATTTTTGTTTAGATATTGTTTAATAAAATATGTAGATCAATAGTAAATTTTTGTATATAAAATATTTAGATTAATAATATATTTTTCTCAAATATCATTTTGAATAAAAATATTTAGATCATAAATACAATTTTTGTATATAAAAATATTTACACCAATAATAAAATTTTATCCCGTAAACAAATATTATTTTTTATGTATCTTTTACAAAAATATTTTGATCAACAGTAAATTTTCTTATATAAAGATATTTAGATCAATAATACATTTTTTAAATGAAAAATATAATTGTTTCATAAGTATAATTTTTTTATATAAAATATTTAAACCAACAATAAATTTTATCTAGTAATGATAAATGCAGTTTATAATTTTGTTGTTAGTGAGTCTCTCACTTGCTAACCTTAGTTCTAATAAAATACTTGTACATTACATAGAGTAATGATGGTTTAATATGAACGTGACAAAAATATCATCATAATTTATAACATGAGCAAACAAAAACAAAACATACTCACTATAATTTTCGTATAAAAAAACATTTTAATTAATAATAAATTTTTTTCTTATTTAAAATTATTTTTGTTTGTTATTATTTATAAAAATATTTGAATCAATAATAAATTTATTTTTATTTATGAGCATTATAATTGATTTATATTGTTAAATACAAATTAACCATAATTTATTTGTTTTTTCTAAAAATATATTTTTATTCGTGTTTATAAAAAATAAGTGATGTTATGATAAGTGATAGATTTGTGAAAACAGGTAAAGTGATAAGTTGAAAAGTAATCATATTTTGTATGAAAAATAGACTTGTTTGTGGAAAAGAGATAGTTTGGTTATGAAAAAAAAGATTTTTGATTGAAACGAAAAAGATTTTTGATGTTTGAAAAACATAGTTTCTTGCAATTATAAAAAAATTATGAGAAATAATAATAGTTTGAATAGATGGAGAGAAATCAAAGAAAGAAAAATCAAAATTGAAAAATAAAGTCAAAATTAAAAGGGAAAAAGTGTGCATGGAACACAACAAATTCTCTTCTTTTACATTTAAGATCAAACACATTGGTAGGGTCCACCAACTTTTCAATTTGAAAGAAGAAATATTTTTTAGATATAAAATACCCCTACATTAATGAGGTGGAGGACAAAGAAAAAATGTTATTTTGGTATTTTCCAGAACATCTACTTTTCTTATATTATAGATTAATTTTGATACTATAATATTTTTTCTTTACAAGGGATTGACTAGCGCTGTCATACGCGTTTGGTTGGTGATGATAGGAAGAGGCACACCAGCCGCTCTTGAAGTTGTATTTTCAAAATACTCTAGAACATTATTTAAACTTTACATTAGAAAAAATAATTAAAAAAAGTTTATTTATTCACTAAATTGAATAATGTCACGTTGGCGAAAAGAAGTTCACAAGAAAAGACAGAAGTAAAGAAAAGAACATCCTTTGACACAAATTGAACGCGACTATTAAATCAAGGACGGCCCCACATCGCTGACCTAATCTCACATTACACGCACATTTCCCCTCCTTTTAGGGTTATTTTATTAGCCCCTTCTTTTTCGGCGTCACGTTCACATATAAAACGTTCATAAACCTCATTCTCCCAATTCACAATTCTCATTCTCCAATTTTGCTCCGTCTCCACTCTTTTCTTACGGAAGCGGGGCATCTCCTTATTCATCAATTCTTGCATCTCTTCTCAACATGGCTCCCTACAGATGGATCAGACCTGAGGTACATATATTTCAACATTCCTTATGTAACAGTTCCTAAATCCTTGAATCTGAATTTACACTACATGATTTTATTATTAGTATATGATTTTGATATCTGATGTGCCATTTTTAATTTTGTTTTGTGTTATGTTGTTTGATGTGAATAGGTGTACCCACTTGTCATCCCCGTGGGTATGGTTGTTGGCATCTGCGCTATGCAACTTGTTAGAAACCTAGCCACCAATCCTGAAGTCAGGTATACATCTATTCAAATTTTGGTTAATAAATCTATTTTATATAATTTCAATCTGTTTTCATATAAACTGATATTATTTTTTAGATCTATTATCGTTATGTAGCCGACTGCAATTAGTGGAATAGAACTCTGTTATTGTTGTATTATCGTTATAATATTGTGCAATTGTTGACAACTTGACATGATGTGCTGCTGTTTGATTTGGGGTTTTTGTGATGTATAATTGAATTCTTAAATTTGATTATTGTTTTAGGGTAACCAAACAGAACCGAGCTGCAGGAATTCTTGACAATCAATCCGAGGGTGAGAAATATTCACAACACTTTGTCAGGAAGTTTGTCCGCGGCAAGAGCTCTGAGATTATGCCATCCGTCAATGGCTTCTTCTCCAATCCTAACTAAGTAAAACAGATGCCAGGATCTGTATGCTAGAGAATTTGAGTTCTGGGTGTAATTAATATTATTGGCTTTCTGTTATTTTGAATTGAGAAGTAGGACAAAGGAATTTGATTTTTCAGATGAAGGATATATTATGATTATGTAATTTCTTGGTGGATGACATTTATTTTGTCTCAAGAGTAAAAACTTATAATTACATTTACATTTGTTGGTGTTCTTTAATTTTCTTTGGTATTGTTGGTAGAAATGTTCTTGCATTGCAAACAAAATAACATTTCTTGCTTGAATCTAGTAATTCCTATTGATTAACTACAACAATGGTTTTCCTCTTGATGGTTCTCTTAGATGGCATCTTTGGTGTTCGGAACCCTCTTGGGATTGGCAAAATAAAATGATAATCCCTCGAGACAGAGACATGGACAGAGGTCATGAAAAGACACCTCCATCTCTTGCGACCTTGCTTGTCATTTCTATCGTTCTCTTTACTAGTACATCCAAGTGCGCTTTTATGTCTTTTAATGTTGGCTCTTATTGTTCTTCAGGTGTTTTCCTTGTTGTACACGAAGTCTTATCTTCTAGATGAAGTCTTCCTTGAATTTTGTGTTGGCACATTTATACAAGTTTCTCTCTCTAAAAGTGTTCAACAGTATATCATGAGAACCAAGAATGAGATCCCTCGCTCCTCTCCTTATCTTCATCTTGATGACACTTGTTGTCTCCTTGTTTTCCATTTCTTGACGTCTTATACTTCTCAAAGATTTCGGCTACTAGCTTCTCTTTATAGTTAATATAGAGTTGAGCTTAGGAAAGTAGACCATTTGTGCTCTCTAGTGCCTTCGACCCTAACTTCTCTCAAAACATGAAATCCAACCTCTAGCTCTTCTTGAAAATTCGACATTTGAATTTATCATTAGCTTCTATGACATTTACTCTACTTCTTTGGTGAATCAGTCAATAATTCTCAAAACATCTCTTTCTTTTTCTAATGAATGATGTTTAGCAAGGCCATAGTCTTTAAATGTCGTCTATTGGCAATGAAGTGGGAAGCAAGTTTGTCACAAAATTTTCTCCAAGAGTTAATGAAATTGTCTTTCGGAGCCTTGAAGTTCCTTTGAGAGTTAGAATAAAAATCGCGCACTTATGGCTTTGTGGTAATCTAGCATAATATCCACAGATTGTTTATTAGAATAATGTTTGTATCTCTTTCGAGGACATTATGAAATAGACTTCTTATCTTTTGGCAGGTTATAGATGTTGTCTTCTTATTATATAAATAAGTCTTTCTTATTTAGTAAACAAATTTAGCCACAAAAATTAATATTTTTGGATTAGAACGACTTCATAATCGATTAGAATGCGGTGTTAATTGATTATAACCTAATAAATTAGGAAATAAATTTCCAAGTCCAAAGTCTAATAGATTAAAACCCTTCTTTATAGATTATAGGGAGAGTTTGCTCCATAATCAATTGGACAAAACTCCTAATCAATTAGATAACATATTTTTGCTTCCTAATTGATTAAATATGTTTATTAGTCGATTTGTCTTGGGCAAGAATCATTTTTAAAAATATTTTAAAAGGGTGAAGTTTTAGAAAAAGATTTATTTGTGTGTACACATCACTTTAGTACTTCGAGAAATATTTACACTTAATAGAAAATAATGATGAAAAATACTTTAATTCCTTTGACATTGTTATTAGAATTTGATACTCTTGCTTCAAACTTTAGAACCATTTTACTTTTTTATTTACTTCAATCTTTTTTCTTCATTGACAATGTTTATGATAACTTTTCTTTAGTCTCATTGTCATCATGAAAGCCACAATTACTTGCACAACATATAAAATCATATTCTCTCCATTTTTTTTGGTAGCAACATATCTCTTAAGGAGGTGGTAAAATAAAAAATTCAAGATGAAAAAGATTGAAGTGGTTAGTTCTCCCTCACATATAAAGAGTATTTATACTTTCAATGAGAGTATATTTCTCCCGTGTTGACATTATTAAAGAGTGGGGGAAATAAATAAATAAATTATAATCATATAGAACAACTTAAATTTCACATTGAGAGAAAATAAAGAAAAAGAAGAATAAAAAAGCATACAACAGTTTAATTAATGCATGATTGATTTAGAACTCCTAATTCTATTCTTATAAAAAAGAAGCTTTCTTTAGGATCAGACTTGGTTAAAATGTTTGTGAGTTGATTATATATAGACACAAACTCAATTAAACGATTCTCTTTTTGCCCACCAAGAAACCTTACGTCGGTCAAAGTTGTGTTTGTGTAGAAAATGGTCATTTCTTAGCCATTAACTATGTAGGGTCTTCGTGTGTGATTTTAATATCCATCACTTTTTTCTTAATGATATAGTCAGTGTTCCTTGTATAACTGTTAGAACAAGATTTCTTTCTGCATCTAATCTCTAGTTTTGATGATGACAATGCATATATTTGATATGTAACAATTTTGTGTTCTAATAATTTCTTTGAGTGTCTATAAATAATATTCTATTTGATTCAGAATAAGATCATTAGAATCATTGTTGGCACCACCAGAATAACTATTATATTCACTTATCAATAAACATCAGTAGTTCCAGATGAATGTTGAATGATCATTAGAAGATATTATCTAAGTTTGCCTCCAGTTTAGAAACCAAGATGCGCTTCTCAAACAAGCTTGCATTTTCATATTAGAAGTCAAATTGGGTTTCTAAGAAAAGAATTTATATGTGCTTCATCAGAAAGAGTTTTTTCTTCCAGCTCCAAAATCAATAAATGTTTGTCAGATAAGTTGTTGCTTCAAGTCTGAAGACAAGGTTCTGATTCTGAAGACTTTGATACTTTTGAAACATAACAATGAAATATCTTGTGGGTTAATTATTATTTCACATCAGAAATACTCCATCAGAAGATTTAGAACAAGAATGTGATATCTTCTCACTCTCTTCTTCACTTCGCACTGTAAGTATCTAATCAGAAGAAAAGATCAGAAACTTGCACAAGAAGAATATAGTACAATAGTATTATACCTATTCCACTATGGTGAAGAATGTGGTGTACAATCAAAGAATTTGTCTCCCATATTTTCATGTTAACGACTATGTAGTTGGAAAAACAAAGTGATGTTTCATGCTATCCAATAGTCTTCTTATTAGCCTATATAAAGGGAATTGTTTCATTGAGTTAGACGACAAATTTCACTGAAGAAAACAAGTTGCTATTAACAAAATTGAAACAATAAAAGAAAAGTTATTGTTCAAAGAAATTATCTAGTCAAAAATATTTTTCAAAGAGAAAATCAACACAAAGAGTTGTTGCTCAGTTTTGTGTTATCATTTTCTTCTCAATCTAAGATACAAAGAGTTGTTGCTCTGTGTGTCATTATCATTGTTGTATACACAAGAGTTGTTGCTCATATTTGTGTGTAATCATTTAGTCTTCATTGTAGTGTTAAATTTTCTTTTCTATAAGTTTTATTGTAAACACTATTTGATTGTAAATCTTTTGAGATTTGATTTCTCAAGTGACGAGGTTATAGTCTGTATACTTGAGAGGGCTAAGATGTTTTTCTAAACTCTTAGACGAATGTAATCTTTTGAGATTTATTTTCTCAAGTGACTAGGATTTAGTTTGTATACTTAAGACGTCTATAAAGTTTTTCTAAACTCTTAGATGTTGGTTGTAATCTTTCAAGATTAGTGGATTAAGTCCCCTTTGAAAGCAAAATCACTTTGGTGGGTGGACAAGAGTAGCCTTGTTTAAGTTGAACTTGTATAAAACAATTATGTCACTTTTCATTCTTAGCTTGTCTATCTCTTGATTGTTTTGTGAAAAACATTTCTAAAGAAAAGTTTTTGAAAATCCAATTCAAACCCCTATTTTATTATGTTTTTCTCAATCTTCAATTGGTATCAGAGCTCCGGGTCTGTTATTGATTTTCCAATCAAACACTTAACCGTGTAGAAAGGTCATGTGTGAAAAAACTTAAACAGTCTCTGCCAACACAAACAAAAGAGATAGTTACAATGCTAAGCCTTCTGTTTTTGATGAAGATAGATTTGACTACTAGAAAGATAAATTAAAAAGATTATTTCTATGTTATGATATAGATCTCTGGGAGATTGTTATACATAGGTATGAAGCACCTGTTAGTGCGATTAGCATTCTCATTCCCAGAAACATAATGAATGATGTACAAAATTGTGATCTCAAGAATCAACACAAATCCATAACTATTATTCTTAATGCTATTTCCTATAATGAATATGAAAATATCACTAATAGAGAAACTATGAAGGATATTCTTGATTCGTTAAGAATGACACGTGAAGGCAATGCTCAAGTTGAGAAAATTAATGCTCTGGCCTTAATCTAGAAATATAAGGCTTTCATGATGGAAGAAGAAGAAGAAACTGTTGAGACTATGTTCTCAAGGTTTCAAATCTTAGTAGCATGACTTATGGTTCTAGACAAAATTTACTCCACATTTGATCATGTTAAAAAGATCATTAGAAGTTTCCCAAAAAGATGGATACCTAAATTTACTGCATTGAAGCTGTCTAAAGATCTGAACAACATAACTATTGAAGAGTTGGTTAGTTCTCTTAGAAGCCATGAAATTGAGTTAGAGGAGTATGAGCCCTAAAAAAGAGGCAAATCTATTTCTCTAAGATATAGATATGAAATAAACAAGTTAGAAAAGAACAAGGCCTTCCAGGTTGAAGAAGAAGATTCTGACGATGAAGTTTCTAATGACAGATATGAATTGTCCCTTCTGTACAAAAGAGTCAAGCAACTCTGGAAGAAAAGACAAAACAACTTCAGAGAATCCAGAAATAATGGAGATCATCCAGGAACATTTGAAAGAGGAGGAGAAAGCAGAGAAGTTATGTGCTACAATGCAAGGAGCTTGGACACTACATAAATGAATGTCCAATGCTCAAGAAAGAAAGCACTAGAAAAGAAAGCTTCAAGAAAAATGGTTTTCACGAAAAGAAGAAAGGTATCATGGCAATTTGGGATGACTCAGTCTCTAAAGAATCAAATTTTGAATACGAGCATGCCAATGTAGCATTCATGGCTACTACATTTGAAGGAGACACCAAAGAAACTAAGTATGACTCCGAAGAGGTATTTTTTGAACTTTCTCGTGCTGAATTAAAATTATGCTTGTCTAAATCTGTGAGTAGATATCAAAAACTTCAACGAAAATTCAAGACCCTTCAAAAAGTTCATGAATATGAAATTGAAGAATATGGAAAGCTAGAGAAAGAAGTTTCCAAGCAAAGAGAAAACAATTTTATTTTAGAAAAAAAATGTTTTTCTAAACAAGAAATGTTCAAAACTTGAAGAAACTTTTTATAAAGCTCATTCTTTTTCTGAAACCATATTATACAAATATGATAAGGTTTTTCAGAAATTCTTAAACAACAGTACAGGGAGAAGCAAAATGGCTTGCATGATCTACGGTGTTAGTCAAAATAGAAAGAGGAATCAATTACTTTTCGAGCAAGACAATCCAAAAAAAAATAAATCTCTTTTTCTTATTTTTACACTTCTGCACAGTCACACAAATGTAGTGTTGCACAAAAACCCAAATTTATTAGAAACTTTAGGAAAAATAATTCTAAGGGGTCAGAGAGTGAGGATCAGGCATATACAATAGGCTATGTTTTTGTTTTTATTTTCGAACTATTATTGTATTTTTTTAATAAATTTTGAACAATTTCTTGTGTTGTTGCGTCTATTATCGTTTTTTACTTGTTCCAAAATAAATGTCACATTTAGGGAAAAAAATTATCCCAAAATACTTCTCACTTTAGATTATCAATGCAATTTTTTATTTAGTCTTTCAATTGTACCATCTAATAAATACCCTCTTAATTTATTATTTTCTCACTTAACACCAATAGTTAAATAGGATAATTTGATAAAATCACCAGTCTCTCTTTCATCTATTACTGTTTCTTAATATGTGCGAAATAACCTATTGCGATAAATAATATGAGACGGAGGAAGTATCATTTTTCATTTGTGTTTTTATTATCGTTTTAATCTAATTATTTATCAAAAAATTAATGATTTAAAAAAAATTCGTTGTCCAGGATTTCAGAGTTGCATCTCTGAAATAACCAAATCAGAATTTCGGAGATGCATCTCTCCGAAAATATTGCTACATATTTAAATATAATGTCAAAGTGTAAACAAATTATTTTCGTAGATGCACCTCTGAAATATTCTGATTTTGGATACGTTCAAAGATACATCTTTGAATGATAGTTTCGAAGCTTCAAGTATTGATCTCCATCTATCAGAGATGTACAAATAAATTCCTAAATACAATTAGCTTTGGCAATACCATTCAAATGAACAAACTCGAAACAAGTGTAATGCAAGTCTTTAAGGCAATTCATCATTAATTGATATTTCCTAAAGATTAACGCATTTATGATTTATAATATAGTATATTTTAAAACCGGTAAATGCAAAATGGAAACGTATAAATAAATGAGCATTGCTATTTTGACATTCAATTTACACCAATACATACATGGTATATATTATTCACTGTATTTGTATAGAGAATAATATTTTTTTTAAATATTTTTTTGTAACACAAATATAAATTTGTATATTTAACCAATTTTACAATTATATTAACCACAAAAATATGCGTCATTAATCTATTATTTTACTTATAATTTATTAATCACTTTCATTATTTTATTAATCAATAAAATAATAATTATGTTCTGACAATAAATTTTAAATGTATTAACTAATTTTTATATTTTATTAATTAATTTTATTTTATTAATTAATAGTTTTTATGTTTTAAGACTCATTAATCAAACATTCAATGAATATGTTTACTTTTCCAATTAATTTTGATACTATAACATTTTTTCTTTACAAGGGATTGACTAGCGCTGTCATACGCCGTTTGGTTGGTGATGATAGGAAGAGGCAAACCAGCCGCTCTTGAAGTTGTATTTTCAAAATACTCTAGAACATTATTTAAACTTTACATTAGAAAAAATAATTAAAAAAAGTTTATTTATTCACTAAATTGAATAATGTCGCGTTGGCGAAAAGAAGTTCACAAGAAAAGACAGAAGTAAAGAAAAGAACATCCTTTGGCACAAATTGAACGCGACTATTAAATCAAGGACGGCCCCACATCGCTGACCTAATCTCACATTACACGCACATTTCCCCTCCTTTTAGGGTTATTTTATTAGCCCCTTCTTTTTCGGCGTCACGTTCACATATAAAACGTTCATAAACCTCATTCTCCCAATTCACAATTCTCATTCTCCAATTTTGCTCCGTCTCCACTCTTTTCTTACGGAAGCGGGGCATCTCCTTATTCATCAATTCTTGCATCTCTTCTCAACATGGCTCCCTACAGATGGATCAGACCTGAGGTACATATATTTCAACATTCCTTATGTAACAGTTCCCAAATCCTTGAATCTGAATTTACACTGCATGATTTTGTTATTAGTATATGATTTTGATATCTGATGTGCCATTTTTAATTTTGTTTTGTGTTATGTTGTTTGATGTGAATAGGTGTACCCACTTGTCATCCCCGTGGGTATGGTTGTTGGCATCTGCGCTATGCAACTTGTTAGAAACCTAGCCACCAATCCTGAAGTCAGGTATACATCTATTCAAATTTTGGTTAATAAATCTATTTTATATAATTTCAATCTCTTTTCATATAAACTGATATTGTTTCTTAGATCTATTATCGTTATGTAGCCGACTGCAATTAGTGGAATAGGACTCTGTTATTGTTGTATTATCGTTATAATATTGTGCAATTGTTGACAACTTGACTTGACATGATGTGCTGCTGTTTGATTTGGGGTTTTTGTGATGTATAATTGAATTCTTAAACTTGGTTATTGTTTTAGGGTAACCAAACAGAACCGAGCTGCAGGAATTCTTGACAATCAATCCGAGGGTGAGAAATATTCACAACACTTTGTCAGGAAGTTTGTCCGCGGCAAGAGCTCTGAGATTATGCCATCCGTCAATGGCTTCTTCTCCAATCCTAACTAAGTAAAACAGATGCCAGGATCTGTATGCTAGAGAATTTGAGTTCTGGGTGTAATTAATATTATTGGCTTTCTGTTATTTTGAATTGAGAAGTAGGACAAAGGAATTTGATTTTTCAGATGAAGGATATATTATGATTATGTAATTTCTTGGTGGATGACATTTATTTTGTCTCAAGAGTAAAAACTTATAATTACATTTACATTTGTTGGTGTTCTTTAATTTTCTTTGGTATTGTTGGTAGAAATGTTCTTGCATTGCAAACAAAATAACATTTCTTGCTTGAATCTAGTAATTCCTATTGATTAACTACAACAATGGTTTTCCTCTTGATGGTTCTCTTAGATGGCATCTTTGGTGTTCGGAACCCTCTTGGGATTGGCAAAATAAAATGATAATCCCTCGAGACAGAGACATGGACAGAGGTCATGAAAAGACACCTCCATCTCTTGCGACCTTGCTTGTCATTTCTATCGTTCTCTTTACTAGTACATCCAAGTGCGCTTTTATGTCTTTTAATGTTGGCTCTTATTGTTCTTCAGGTGTTTTCCTTGTTGTACACGAAGTCTTATCTTCTAGATGAAGTCTTCCTTGAATTTTGTGTTGGCACATTTATACAAGTTTCTCTCTCTAAAAGTGTTCAACAGTATATCATGAGAACCAAGAATGAGATCCCTCGCTCCTCTCCTTATCTTCATCTTGATGACACTTGTTGTCTCCTTGTTTTCCATTTCTTGACGTCTTATACTTCTCAAAGATTTCGGCTACTAGCTTCTCTTTATAGTTAATATAGAGTTGAGCTTAGGAAAGTAGACCATTTGTGCTCTCTAGTGCCTTCGACCCTAACTTCTCTCAAAACATGAAATCCAACCTCTAGCTCTTCTTGAAAATTCGACATTTGAATTTATCATTAGCTTCTATGACATTTACTCTACTTCTTTGGTGAATCAGTCAATAATTCTCAAAACATCTCTTTCTTTTTCTAATGAATGATGTTTAGCAAGGCCATAGTCTTTAAATGTCGTCTATTGGCAATGAAGTGGGAAGCAAGTTTGTCACAAAATTTTCTCCAAGAGTTAATGAAATTGTCTTTCGGAGCCTTGAAGTTCCTTTGAGAGTTAGAATAAAAATCGCGCACTTATGGCTTTGTGGTAATCTAGCATAATATCCACAGATTGTTTATTAGAATAATGTTTGTATCTCTTTCGAGGACATTATGAAATAGACTTCTTATCTTTTGGCAGGTTATAGATGTTGTCTTCTTATTATATAAATAAGTCTTTCTTATTTAGTAAACAAATTTAGCCACAAAAATTAATATTTTTGGATTAGAACGACTTCATAATCGATTAGAATGCGGTGTTAATTGATTATAACCTAATAAATTAGGAAATAAATTTCCAAGTCCAAAGTCTAATAGATTAAAACCCTTCTTTATAGATTATAGGGAGAGTTTGCTCCATAATCAATTGGACAAAACTCCTAATCAATTAGATAACATATTTTTGCTTCCTAATTGATTAAATATGTTTATTAGTCGATTTGTCTTGGGCAAGAATCATTTTTAAAAATATTTTAAAAGCAGGTGAAGTTTTAGAAAAAGATTTATTTGTGTGTACACATCACTTTAGTACTTCGAGAAATATTTACACTTAATAGAAAATAATGATGAAAAATACTTTAATTCCTTTGACATTGTTATTAGAATTTGATACTCTTGCTTCAAACTTTAGAACCATTTTACTTTTTTATTTACTTCAATCTTTTTTCTTCATTGACAATGTTTATGATAACTTTTCTTTAGTCTCATTGTCATCATGAAAGCCACAATTACTTGCACAACATATAAAATCATATTCTCTCCATTTTTTTTGGTAGCAACATATCTCTTAAGGAGGTGGTAAAATAAAAAATTCAAGATGAAAAAGATTGAAGTGGTTAGTTCTCCCTCACATATAAAGAGTATTTATACTTTCAATGAGAGTATATTTCTCCCGTGTTGACATTATTAAAGAGTGGGGGAAATAAATAAATAAATTATAATCATATAGAACAACTTAAATTTCACATTGAGAGAAAATAAAGAAAAGAAGAATAAAAAGCATACAACAGTTTAATTAATGCATGATTGATTTAGAACTCCTAATTCTATTCTTATAAAAAAGAAGCTTTCTTTAGGATCAGACTTGGTTAAAATGTTTGTGAGTTGATTATATATAGACACAAACTCAATTAAACGATTCTCTTTTTGCCCACCAAGAAACCTTACGTCGGTCAAAGTTGTGTTTGTGTAGAAAATGGTCATTTCTTAGCCATTAACTATGTAGGGTCTTCGTGTGTGATTTTAATATCCATCACTTTTTTCTTAATGATATAGTCAGTGTTCCTTGTATAACTGTTAGAACAAGATTTCTTTCTGCATCTAATCTCTAGTTTTGATGATGACAATGCATATATTTGATATGTAACAATTTTGTGTTCTAATAATTTCTTTGAGTGTCTATAAATAATATTCTATTTGATTCAGAATAAGATCATTAGAATCATTGTTGGCACCACCAGAATAACTATTATATTCACTTATCAATAAACATCAGTAGTTCCAGATGAATGTTGAATGATCATTAGAAGATATTATCTAAGTTTGCCTCCAGTTTAGAAACCAAGATGCGCTTCTCAAACAAGCTTGCATTTTCATATTAGAAGTCAAATTGGGTTTCTAAGAAAAGAATTTATATGTGCTTCATCAGAAAGAGTTTTTTCTTCCAGCTCCAAAATCAATAAATGTTTGTCAGATAAGTTGTTGCTTCAAGTCTGAAGACAAGGTTCTGATTCTGAAGACTTTGATACTTTTGAAACATAACAATGAAATATCTTGTGGGTTAATTATTATTTCACATCAGAAATACTCCATCAGAAGATTTAGAACAAGAATGTGATATCTTCTCACTCTCTTCTTCACTTCAGACCAGAAGTATCTAATCAGAAGAAAAGATCAGAAACTTGCACAAGAAGAATATAGTACAATAGTATTATACCTATTCCACTATGGTGAAGAATGTGGTGTACAATCAAAGAATTTGTCTCCCATATTTTCATGTTAACGACTATGTAGTTGGAAAAACAAAGTGATGTTTCATGCTATCCAATAGTCTTCTTATTAGCCTATATAAAGGGAATTGTTTCATTGAGTTAGACGACAAATTTCACTGAAGAAAACAAGTTGCTATTAACAAAATTGAAACAATAAAAGAAAAGTTATTGTTCAAAGAAATTATCTAGTCAAAAATATTTTTCAAAGAGAAAATCAACACAAAGAGTTGTTGCTCAGTTTTGTGTTATCATTTTCTTCTCAATCTAAGATACAAAGAGTTGTTGCTCTGTTTTGTGTCATTATCATTGTTGTATACACAAGAGTTGTTGCTCATATTTGTGTGTAATCATTTAGTCTTCATTGTAGTGTTAAATTTTCTTTTCTATAAGTTTTATTGTAAACACTATTTGATTGTAAATCTTTTGAGATTTGATTTCTCAAGTGACGAGGTTATAGTCTGTATACTTGAGAGGGCTAAGATGTTTTTCTAAACTCTTAGACGAATGTAATCTTTTGAGATTTATTTTCTCAAGTGACTAGGATTTAGTTTGTATACTTAAGACGTCTATAAAGTTTTTCTAAACTCTTAGATGTTGGTTGTAATCTTTCAAGATTAGTGGATTAAGTCCCCTTTGAAAGCAAAATCACTTTGGTGGGTGGACAAGAGTAGCCTTGTTTAAGTTGAACTTGTATAAAACAATTATGTCACTTTTCATTCTTAGCTTGTCTATCTCTTGATTGTTTTGTGAAAAACATTTCTAAAGAAAAGTTTTTGAAAATCCAATTCAAACCCCTATTTTATTATGTTTTTCTCAATCTTCAATTGGTATCAGAGCTCCGGGTCTGTTATTGATTTTCCAATCAAACACTTAACCGTGTAGAAAGGTCATGTGTGAAAAAACTTAAACAGTCTCTGCCAACACAAACAAAAGAGATAGTTACAATGCTAAGCCTTCTGTTTTTGATGAAGATAGATTTGACTACTAGAAAGATAAATTAAAAAGATTATTTCTATGTTATGATATAGATCTCTGGGAGATTGTTATACATAGGTATGAAGCACCTGTTAGTGCGATTAGCATTCTCATTCCCAGAAACATAATGAATGATGTACAAAATTGTGATCTCAAGAATCAACACAAATCCATAACTATTATTCTTAATGCTATTTCCTATAATGAATATGAAAATATCACTAATAGAGAAACTATGAAGGATATTCTTGATTCGTTAAGAATGACACGTGAAGGCAATGCTCAAGTTGAGAAAATTAATGCTCTGGCCTTAATCTAGAAATATAAGGCTTTCATGATGGAAGAAGAAGAAGAAACTGTTGAGACTATGTTCTCAAGGTTTCAAATCTTAGTAGCATGACTTATGGTTCTAGACAAAATTTACTCCACATTTGATCATGTTAAAAAGATCATTAGAAGTTTCCCAAAAAGATGGATACCTAAATTTACTGCATTGAAGCTGTCTAAAGATCTGAACAACATAACTATTGAAGAGTTGGTTAGTTCTCTTAGAAGCCATGAAATTGAGTTAGAGGAGTATGAGCCCTAAAAAAGAGGCAAATCTATTTCTCTAAGATATAGATATGAAATAAACAAGTTAGAAAAGAACAAGGCCTTCCAGGTTGAAGAAGAAGATTCTGACGATGAAGTTTCTAATGACAGATATGAATTGTCCCTTCTGTACAAAAGAGTCAAGCAACTCTGGAAGAAAAGACAAAACAACTTCAGAGAATCCAGAAATAATGGAGATCATCCAGGAACATTTGAAAGAGGAGGAGAAAGCAGAGAAGTTATGTGCTACAATGCAAGGAGCTTGGACACTACATAAATGAATGTCCAATGCTCAAGAAAGAAAGCACTAGAAAAGAAAGCTTCAAGAAAAATGGTTTTCACGAAAAGAAGAAAGGTATCATGGCAATTTGGGATGACTCAGTCTCTAAAGAATCAAATTTTGAATACGAGCATGCCAATGTAGCATTCATGGCTACTACATTTGAAGGAGACACCAAAGAAACTAAGTATGACTCCGAAGAGGTATTTTTTGAACTTTCTCGTGCTGAATTAAAATTATGCTTGTCTAAATCTGTGAGTAGATATCAAAAACTTCAACGAAAATTCAAGACCCTTCAAAAAGTTCATGAATATGAAATTGAAGAATATGGAAAGCTAGAGAAAGAAGTTTCCAAGCAAAGAGAAAACAATTTTATTTTAGAAAAAAAATGTTTTTCTAAACAAGAAATGTTCAAAACTTGAAGAAACTTTTTATAAAGCTCATTCTTTTTCTGAAACCATATTATACAAATATGATAAGGTTTTTCAGAAATTCTTAAACAACAGTACAGGGAGAAGCAAAATGGCTTGCATGATCTACGGTGTTAGTCAAAATAGAAAGAGGAATCAATTACTTTTCGAGCAAGACAATCCAAAAAAAAATAAATCTCTTTTTCTTATTTTTACACTTCTGCACAGTCACACAAATGTAGTGTTGCACAAAAACCCAAATTTATTAGAAACTTTAGGAAAAATAATTCTAAGGGGTCAGAGAGTGAGGATCAGGCATATACAATAGGCTATGTTTTTGTTTTTATTTTCGAACTATTATTGTATTTTTTTAATAAATTTTGAACAATTTCTTGTGTTGTTGCGTCTATTATCGTTTTTTACTTGTTCCAAAATAAATGTCACATTTAGGGAAAAAAATTATCCCAAAATACTTCTCACTTTAGATTATCAATGCAATTTTTTATTTAGTCTTTCAATTGTACCATCTAATAAATACCCTCTTAATTTATTATTTTCTCACTTAACACCAATAGTTAAATAGGATAATTTGATAAAATCACCAGTCTCTCTTTCATCTATTACTGTTTCTTAATATGTGCGAAATAACCTATTGCGATAAATAATATGAGACGGAGGAAGTATCATTTTTCATTTGTGTTTTTATTATCGTTTTAATCTAATTATTTATCAAAAAATTAATGATTTAAAAAAAATTCGTTGTCCAGGATTTCAGAGTTGCATCTCTGAAATAACCAAATCAGAATTTCGGAGATGCATCTCTCCGAAAATATTGCTACATATTTAAATATAATGTCAAAGTGTAAACAAATTATTTTCGTAGATGCACCTCTGAAATATTCTGATTTTGGATACGTTCAAAGATACATCTTTGAATGATAGTTTCGAAGCTTCAAGTATTGATCTCCATCTATCAGAGATGTACAAATAAATTCCTAAATACAATTAGCTTTGGCAATACCATTCAAATGAACAAACTCGAAACAAGTGTAATGCAAGTCTTTAAGGCAATTCATCATTAATTGATATTTCCTAAAGATTAACGCATTTATGATTTATAATATAGTATATTTTAAAACCGGTAAATGCAAAATGGAAACGTATAAATAAATGAGCATTGCTATTTTGACATTCAATTTACACCAATACATACATGGTATATATTATTCACTGTATTTGTATAGAGAATAATATTTTTTTTAAATATTTTTTTGTAACACAAATATAAATTTGTATATTTAACCAATTTTACAATTATATTAACCACAAAAATATGCGTCATTAATCTATTATTTTACTTATAATTTATTAATCACTTTCATTATTTTATTAATCAATAAAATAATAATTATGTTCTGACAATAAATTTTAAATGTATTAACTAATTTTTATATTTTATTAATTAATTTTATTTTATTAATTAATAGTTTTTATGTTTTAAGACTCATTAATCAAACATTCAATGAATATGTTTACTTTTCCAATTAATTTTGATACTATAACATTTTTTCTTTACAAGGGATTGACTAGCGCTGTCATACGCCGTTTGGTTGGTGATGATAGGAAGAGGCAAACCAGCCGCTCTTGAAGTTGTATTTTCAAAATACTCTAGAACATTATTTAAACTTTACATTAGAAAAAATAATTAAAAAAAGTTTATTTATTCACTAAATTGAATAATGTCGCGTTGGCGAAAAGAAGTTCACAAGAAAAGACAGAAGTAAAGAAAAGAACATCCTTTGGCACAAATTGAACGCGACTATTAAATCAAGGACGGCCCCACATCGCTGACCTAATCTCACATTACACGCACATTTCCCCTCCTTTTAGGGTTATTTTATTAGCCCCTTCTTTTTCGGCGTCACGTTCACATATAAAACGTTCATAAACCTCATTCTCCCAATTCACAATTCTCATTCTCCAATTTTGCTCCGTCTCCACTCTTTTCTTACGGAAGCGGGGCATCTCCTTATTCATCAATTCTTGCATCTCTTCTCAACATGGCTCCCTACAGATGGATCAGACCTGAGGTACATATATTTCAACATTCCTTATGTAACAGTTCCCAAATCCTTGAATCTGAATTTACACTGCATGATTTTGTTATTAGTATATGATTTTGATATCTGATGTGCCATTTTTAATTTTGTTTTGTGTTATGTTGTTTGATGTGAATAGGTGTACCCACTTGTCATCCCCGTGGGTATGGTTGTTGGCATCTGCGCTATGCAACTTGTTAGAAACCTAGCCACCAATCCTGAAGTCAGGTATACATCTATTCAAATTTTGGTTAATAAATCTATTTTATATAATTTCAATCTGTTTTCATATAAACTGATATTATTTTTTAGATCTATTATCGTTATGTAGCCGACTGCAATTAGTGGAATAGAACTCTGTTATTGTTGTATTATCGTTATAATATTGTGCAATTGTTGACAACTTGACATGATGTGCTGCTGTTTGATTTGGGGTTTTTGTGATGTATAATTGAATTCTTAAATTTGATTATTGTTTTAGGGTAACCAAACAGAACCGAGCTGCAGGAATTCTTGACAATCAATCTGAGGGTGAGAAATATTCACAACACTTTGTCAGGAAGTTTGTCAGCGGCAAGAAAACTGAGATTATGCCATCCATCAACGGCTTCTTCTCCAATCCAAACTAAGTATAACAGATGCCAAGCTTTTTTTTCGATAAAATTTGTTTTGTGTTTGAATAATATTTTTGGCTCTGTTATTTGGAATTGACAAGTAGGAGGATAAAGGAATTTGATTATTCAGATAAAGGATATTATGATTGTGTAATTTGTTGTTGGATGACATTTGATTTGTCTCTAGAATAAAGATTTTAAACTTACAAGTGTTGGTGTTTATCAGTTTTATTTGATATTGTTGGTAGAAATGTTTTTGCATTGCAGACAAAATAATATTTCATCAAAGGAATTTGCATCTCCCTCCTGTCTTTCTCCCAAACCTATCAATATTAATAAGTTTTTTTTATAATTGCTGAGATGTTGTCTACTGTCATAACCATTGATGCTCGATATTATTCTTTCTTTACTAGTATCAGAAGTATTTTGATACAAATGTATTAATATCTTCCTTGAGGTAGTCATGCAACAAAAGTGGAAACGGTTTGTCAGATCATTCGGTGATATTTTTTGAATATTGGTTGATACATATGTTCGAACTCAAAAGTGTTTGTCAACTCATTGGGTAATTCTTTTCGAATGTGGGTTGGTAGATATGATCAAGCTCAAAAGTGTTTGTCAATTCATTGGGTGATTCTTTTCGAATGTGTGTTGGTAGATATGATCGGGCTCAAGTTTTTGTCAACTCATTGGGTAAGTCTTTTCAAATATGTATTGACAATATGATATGCCTCGGTGAAATCATTACATGAGTTTTTTCATATGTGTTGTTGATATGGTCGGTCTCAAAAGTGTTTGACTGTTTTATTTATTTTTGAAGCGAGTGTTTGACTGTTTGTAAGTCATTGGAAGAATCTTTTTAAATGTGTGGTCTCAAAAATGTTTGTTTGATAATTATAGGAGTCTTTTCAAATGTGTGTTGGTACTTGGGAGAAATAATCGAATTTAAAATAATTTTTTTTTTAAAATAGATCCAACTTACCATGACCTTATTTATTTTATATATCGAAAGTCTTTCGCAATTCAAGCTATTATTCTCATAATTTCCCTACAAACAAAATTATCTATTCCATTCAAACATTGATTTATTGTGAGACGGAGTTCATTAGAAAATCAACAATTATGCCAAAACTGCTGGTATATATCGGAGCAATCAAGTGGTGTCACATGAAGCCTATTTCACTAATATTGAAGATATCGAATTGATAATACTGTTGGCATGCCTACAGAAACTTCTACCGCCAACAAACACCATTTACATGGTCTTAGAGGAGAAATTAGCATTAAATCTATTGAGGAAATGTTTTTATTGTTAAATATTTCTGTTGCTAGGAACTAATACAGGGTCATTTGACCCTAACCAATGCCCTTATGTTTAAGAATATCAAATAAGAAATATATTATTTATAAAAAATATTATTTTAATTTTTTAATATATTAATTACACGTATTCCTAAAAAGTGTTACTATTTTAACTATTTAAATAGTGTTCCAAAGGTACTTGGTAAGCATTTCTCATAAACAAATCATAATGTCTCACGTTGAAAGCATTTCATTTTATATCTATTTCAAGACATGTGTTCAATTATCCTATATCTCAAATTTTCAATTTTGTAATTTTATAAGTAATTTTTATTATTCAAATATTCTTAAAGAAATATTACTAAGTAATTTATTCTTCAAATATTCTAAATGAATATTAATTTAACAACAAATTCTTTAAAACATCATTAAAAAAGTTATAATAATTTTAATATATATTTTTATTTTAATTAAAGTTTTTTTTAGAAATATAATAATTTATAGGGCTAAATATGTATGGGGTATTTACTTCAAATTTCATCAGATTTTCTAAAGACTTATATTCACTTCAAGTTTCATCAGATTTTCTGAAGACTTATCTTCACTTCAAACTTCATCAAATTTTCTGAAGACTTATATTCACTTCAAATTTCATCTGATTTTCTGAAGACTTATATTCACTTCAAATTTCATCAGATTTTCTGAAGACTTGTATTCACTTCAATTTTAACTAGATTTTCTGAAGACTTATATTCACTTCAAATTTCATCTAATTTTCTGAAGACTTATATTCACGTCAATTTTAACCATATTTCCTGAAGACTTATATTCACTTTAAGTTTCACCAGATTTTCTGAAAACTTATATTCACTTCAAATTTCATCAAATTTTCTGAAGACTTATATTCACTTCAAGTTTCACCAGATTTTCTGAAGACTTATATTCACTTCAAATTTCATCGGATTTTCTGAAGACTTATATTCACTTCAAATTTCATCAGATTTTCTGAAGACTTGTATTCACTTCAATTTTAACTAGATTTTCTGAAGAGTTATATTCACTTCAAATTTCATCTAATTTTCTGAAGAATTGTATTCACTTCAAATTTCATCGAATTTTCTGAAGACTTATATTCATTTCAAGTTTCACCAGATTTTCTGAAGACTTATATTCACTTCAAATTTCATCAGTTTTTCTGAAGACTTGTATTCACTTCAAGTTTCATCAGATTTTCTGAAGAATTGTATTCACTTAAATTTTAACTAGATTTTCTGAAGAGTTATATTCACTTCAAATTTCATCTAATTTTCTGAAGACTTATATTCATTACACGTTTCACCGGATTTTCTGAAGACTTATATTCACTGAAAATTTCATCAGTTTTTCTGAAGACTTGTATTCACTTCAATTTTAACCAGATTTTCTGAAGACTTATATTCACTTCAAATTTCATCAGATTTTCTGAAGACTTGTATTCACTTCAATTTTTCACCAGATTTTCTGAAGACTTATATTCACTTCAAATTTCATCAGATTTTATGAAGACTTATATTCATTTCAAAATTCATCCGATTTTCTGAAGACTTGTATTCACTTCAAATTTCATCATATTTTTTGAAGACTTATATTCACTTCAAATTTCATCAGATTTTCTAAAGACTTGTATTCACTTCAATTTTCACCAGATTTTCGAAAGACTTATATTCATTTCAAATTTCATCAGATTTTCTGAAGAATTGTATTCACTTTAATGTTAGACAGATTTTCTGAAGACTTATATTCACTTCAAGTTTAATCAGATTTTCTGAAGACTTATATTCACTTCAAATTTTATCAGATTTTTTGAAGACTTATATTCACTTTAAATTTCATCAGATTTTCTGAAGACTTATATTCACTTCAAATTTCATCAGATTTTCTGAAGAATTGTATTCACTTAAATTTTAACCAGATTTTCTGAAGAGTTATATTCACTTCAAATTTCATCTAATTTTCTGAAGACTTATATTCATTTCAAGTTTCACCAGATTTTCTGAAGACTTATATTCACTTAAAATTTCATCAGTTTTTCTGAAGACTTATATTCACTTAAAATTTCAACATATTTTTTGAAGACTTATATTCACTTCAAGTTTCATCAGATTTTCTGAAGACTTGTATTCACTTCAATTTTCACCAGATTTTCTGAAGACTTATATTCAGTTCATATTTCATCAGATTTTCTGTAGACTTGTATTCACTTTAATGTTAGACAATTTTTCTGAAGACTTATATTCTCTTCAAACTTCATCTAATTTTTATAGACTTATATTCATTTCAAGACTCACCAGATTTTCTGAAGACTTATATTCACTTCAAATTTCACCAGATTTTCTAAAGACTTATATTCACTACAAATTTCATCAGATTTTCAAAAGACTTATATTCACTTCAAATTTCATCCGATTTTCTGAAGACTTATATTCACTTCAAATTTCATCACATTTTTTGAAGACTTAAATTCACTTAAAATTTCATCAGATTTTCTAAAGACTTGTATTCACTTCAATTTTCACCAGATTTTCTGAAGACTTATATTCAGTTCAAATTTCATCAGATTTTCTGTAGACTTGTATTCACTTTAATGTTAGACAGTTTTTCTGAAGACTTATATTCTCTTCAAACTTCATCTAATTTTTGAAGACTTATATTCACTTCAAGTTTCACTAGATTTTCTGAAGACTTATATTCACTTTAAATTTCATCAGATTTTCTGAAGACTTGTATTTACTTCAATTTTAGACAGTTTTTCTGAAAACTTATATTCACTTCAAATTTCATCTAATTTTTGAAGACTTATCTTCACTTCAAGTTTCACCTGATTTTCTGAAGACTTATATTCACTTCAAATTTCATCAGATTTTTTGAAGACTTATATTCACTTCAAATTTCATCAGATTTTCTAAGGACTTGTATTCAATTTAATTTTCAACAGATTTTCTGAAGACTTATATTCAGTTCAAATTTCATCAGATTTTCTGTAGACTTGTATTTACTTTAATGTTAGACAGTTTTTCTGAAGACTTATATTCTCTTCAAACTTCATCTAATTTTTGAAGACTTATATTCACTTCAAGTTTCACCAGATTTTCTGAAGACTTATATTCACTTTAAATTTCATCAGATTTTCTGAAGACTTGTATTTACTTCAATTTTAGACAGTTTTTCTGAAGACTTATATTCACTTCAAATTTCATCTAATTTTTGAAGACTTATCTTCACTTCAAGTTTCACCTGATTTTCTGAAGACTTATATTCACTTCAAATTTCACCAGATTTTCTAAAGACTTATATTCACTACAAATTTCATCAGATTTTCTAAAGACTTATATTCACTTCAAATTTCATCCGATTTTCTGAAGACTTATATTCACTTCAAATTTCATCACATTTTTTGAAGACTTATATTCACTTAAAATTTCATCAGATTTTCTAAAGACTTGTATTCACTTCAATTTTCACCAGATTTTCTGAAGACTTATATTCACTTCAAATTTCATCAGATTTTCTGTAGACTTGTATTCACTTTAATGTTAGACAGTTTTTCTGAAGACTTATATTCTCTTCAAACTTCATCTAATTTTTGAAGACTTATATTCACTTCAAGTTTCACTAGATTTTCTGAAGACTTATATTCACTTTAAATTTCATCAGATTTTCTCAAGACTTGTATTTACTTCAATTTTAGACTGTTTTTCTGAAAACTTATATTCACTTCAAATTTTATCTAATTTTTGAAGACTTATCTTCACTTAAAGTTTCACCTGATTTTCTGAAGACTTATATTCACTTCAAATTTCATCAGATTTTTTGAAGACTTATATTCACTTCAAATTTCATCAGATTTTCTAAGGACTTGTATTTACTTCAAATTTCACCAGATTTTCTGAAGACTTATATTCAGTTTAAATTTCATCACATTTTCTGTAGACTTATATTCACTTTAATGTTAGACAGTTTTTCTGAAGACTTATATTCTCTTCAAATTCATCTAATTTTTGAAGACTTATATTCACTTCAAGTTTCACAGATTTTCTAAAGACTTATATTCACTTTAAATTTCATTAGATTTTTTGAAAACTTGTATTTACTTCAATTTTAGACAGTTTTTCTGAAAACTTATATTCACGTCAAATTTTATCTAATTTTTGAAGACTTATCTTCACTTCAAGTTTCACCTGATTTTCTGAAGACTTATATTCACTTCAAATTTCACCAGATTTTCTAAAGACTTATATTCACTACAAATTTAATCAAATTTTCTAAAGACTTAAATTCACTTCAAATTTCATCCGATTTTCTGAAGACTTATATTAACTTCAAATTTCATCAGATCTTTTGAAGACTTATATTCACTTCAAATTTCATCAGCTTTTCTAAGGACTTGTATTCACTTTAATTTTCACCTGATTTTCTGAAGACTTATATTCAGTTCAATATTCATCAGATTTTCTGTAGACTTGTATTCACTTTAATGTTAGACAGTTTTTCTGAAGACTTATATTCTCTTCAAACTTCATCTAATTTTTGAAGAGTTATATTCACTTCCAGTTTCAACTGATTTTCTCAAGACATATTCACTTCAAATTTCATCAGATTTTCTGAAGACTTATATTCACTTCAAATTTCATCAGATATTCTGAAGACTTATATTCAGTTTGAGTTTCACCAGATTATTTGGAGACTTATATTAACTTCAAATTTTGCCAGATTATCTGAAGACTTATATTCACTTTCAATTTCACCAGACTTTCTGAAGACTATTATTCACTTAAAATTTCATCATATTTTCTTAAGACTTATATTCATATCAATATTCACCAGAATTTCTGAAGACTTATATTCAGTTTAAATTTCATCAGATTTTATGAGGACTTATATTCACTACAAATTTCATCAGATTTTCTGCAGACTTATATTCACTTCAAATTTCATCGGATTTTCTGAAGAGTTGTATTCACTTCAATTTTAACACGATTTTCTGAAGACCTATATTCACTTCAAGTTTCACCAGATTTTTTGAAGACTTATATTCTCTACAAACTTCATCTAATTTTTGAAGACTTATATTCACTTCAAGTTTCACTAGATTTTCTGAAGACTTATATTCACTTTAAATTTCATCAGATTTTCAAGACTTATTTACTTCAATTTTAGAGCTTTTTCTCGAAACTTATATTCACTTCAAATTTCATCTAATTTTGAAGACTTATCTTCACTTCATGTTTCACTGATTTTCCCAAGACTTATATTCACTTCAAATTTCATCAGATTTTTGAAGACTTATATTCATTCAAGTTTCATTGATTTTCTAAGGACTTGTATTCACTTTAATTTTCAATGATTTTCTCAAGACTTATATTTCGGTTCAAATTTCATCAGACTAGACTTGTATTCACTTTTAATGTTAGATGCTTTTTCAAGACTTATATTCTCTTCAAACTTCATCTAATTTTTGAAGACTTATATTCACTTCAAGTTTCACCGATTTTCAAGACTTATATTCACTTTAAATTTCATCGATTTTTCAAGACTTGTATTTACTTCAATTTAGATGCTTTTTCCGAAACTTATATTCACTTCAAATTTCATCTAATTTTGAAGACTTATCTTCACTTCAAGTTTCACCCGATTTTCTAAGACTTATATTCACTTCAATTTCACCAGATTTAAAGACTTATATTCACTACAAATTTGTCATTTTTAAGACTTATATTCACTTCAAATTTCATCCGATTTTAAGACTTATATTCACTTCAAATTTCTACATTTTTTGAAGACTTATATTCACTTAAATTCTCATGATTTTCTAAAGACTTATATTCACTTCAATTTTCAAGATTTTCTCAAGACTTATATTCAGCTCAAATTTCGTGATTTTCTGAGACTTGTATTCACTTTTAATGTTAGACGCTTTTTCCAAGACTTATATTCTCTTCAAACTTCATCTAATTTTTGAAGACTTATATTCACTTCAAGTTTCACCAGATTTTCTCAAGACTTATATTCACTTTAAATTTCATCGATTTTCAAGACTTGTATTTACTTCAATTTTAGACCTGCTTTTTCCTAAAAACTTATATTCACTTCAAATTTTATCTAATTCTTGAAGACTTATCTTCACTTAAAGTTTCACCCGATTCAAGACTTATATTCACTCAAATTTCATCGTATTTTTAAAGACTTATATTCACTTCAAATTTCACCGATTTTCTAAGGACTTGTATTCATCAAATTTCATCCGATTTTCCAAGACTTATATTCACTTTAAATTTTACCGCATTTGGACCTGTTGTATTCACTTTAATGTTAGACAGTTTTTCCAAGACTTATATTCTCTTCAAATTCATCTAATTTTTGAAGACTTATATTCACTTCAAGTTTCACAGATTTTCTAAAAGACTTATATTCACTTTTAAATTTCATTAGATTTTTCAAAACTTGTATTTACTTCAATTTTAGATGCTTTTTCCGAAAACTTATATTCATCACTTCAAATTTTATCTAATTTTTGAAGACCTTGCTTCACTTCAAGTTTCACCGATCAAGACTTATATTCACTTCAAATTTCACCGTATTTTCTAAAGACTTATATTCTTCAAATTTAATCAAATTTTCTAAAGACTTATATTTACTTCAAATTTCATCCGATTCTCAAGACTTATATTCACTTCAAATTTCATCGTATTTTGAAGACTTATATTCACTTCAAATTTCATCATTTTTCCAAGGACTTGTATCATTCACTTTAATTTTCAATTGATTGAAGACTTATATTCTACCAATATTCAATGATTTTCTCAAGACTTGTATTCACTTTAATGTTAGATGCTTTTTCCGAAGATTCTATATTCTCTTCAAACTTCATCTAATTGAAGACTTATATTCACTTCAGTTTCACGATTTTGAAGACATATTCACTTAAATTTCACCGATTTTCTCAAGACTTATATTCACTTCAAATTCCATCGATTTTCAAGACTTATATTCAAATTTTGAGTTTTACCATTATTTGGAAATTTATATTAACTTCATAAATTTTGGCGATTATCTCAAGACTTATATTCACTTTCAATTTCAATTAAGACTTTCCAAGACTATTATTCACTTAAAATTTCATCATATTTTCTTAAGACTTATATTCATATCAATATTCACTAGAATTTCAAGACTTATATTCAAATTAAATTTCATCGATTTTATATAACTTATATTCACAACAAATTTCATCAGATTTTCAAGACTTATATTCACTTCAAATTTCATCTATTTTCTAAGACTTGTATTCACTTCAATTTTAAATGATTTTCAAGACTTATATTCACTTAAGTTTCACCAGATTAAGACTTATATTCACTCTAAATTTCACTTCGATTTTCAAGACTTATATTCACTTCTAAATTTTATTTTACTTTCTCCAAGACTTATTCACTTCAAATTTCACGATTTTCCAAGACTTATATTTAATTCAAATTTCATCGTATTTTTGAAGACTTATATTCATCAAATTTCATCGTATTTTCCAAGAATTATATTCATCAAATTTCATCAGATTTTCTAAAGTGAGTTATATTCACTTCAAATTTCATCGTATTTTCTTAAGACTTATATTCACTTCAAATTTCATCGTATTTTCCAAGACTTATATTCACTTAAATTTTACTAGATTTTCTCAAGACTTATTAATCCTTTAAATTTCAACTAATTTTTCTCTCAAGACTTATATTCACTTAAGTTTCACAAGATTTTTGAAGACTTATATTCACTTCAAATTTCATCGCATTTTCCTAAAACCTATAATTACTTCAAATTTACCGGTATTTTTCCTAAGACTTATATTCACTTAATTAACAAGATTTTTCAAGACTTATATTCACTTCAAATTTCATCTAATTTTTGAAGACTTATATTCATTTCAAGTTTCACCAGATTTTCAAGACTTCATTCACTTAAATTTCCTTCGTTTTTAAAGACTTATATTCTCCAAATTTCATCGATTTTTGAAGACTTATATTCACTTCAAATTTCATACATTTCTCAAGACTTATATTCACTTCAATTTTCACCGCATTTTCAAGACTTATATTCACTTCAAATTTCCTACTAAGACTTGTATTTACTTTCCACTTAGACATTTTGAAACTTATATTCTTTTCAAATTTCACCTAATTTTGAAGACTTATCTTCACTTCAAGTTTCACCCGATTTTATGAAGACTTATATTCACTTCAAATTTCACCCGTATTTTCTAAAGACTTATATTCACTTCAAATTTCATCGATTTTCTAAAGACTTATATTCATCTAAATTTCATCCTCATTTTCCAAGACTTATATTCACCTAAATTCACTGCATTTTTTGAAGACTTATATTCACTAAATTTCATCGATTTTCTAAAGACTTGTATTCACTTTAATTTTCACCACGAAGACTTATATTCACCAAATTTCACTTCATTTTCGGTAGACTTGTATTCACTTTAATTTTAGATAAGCCTCAAGACTTATTCTCTTCAAACTATTCCCAATTTCTTTTGAAGACTTATATTCACTTGTTTCACCAAAGATTAAAGACTTATATTCACTTCAAATTTCATCATATTTTCAAGACTTATATTCACTTCAAATTTCATCGATTTT